>CM052371.1:11897972-12497972 GCA_028551485.1 Casuarina cunninghamiana
GGCCCTTCTGTCAATAGCTATCCTGCATCCAACGCACCAGTCTATGGTTATTATCATCAGCCACCACGACCAGCACCGCCATTTATGCCTCCTTCCTCGCATGGGAAAAGGCGAGCGCTTCTATGTGGAATCACCTATCATGGACACAGCAAAAAGATAAAAGGAAGTGTGAACGACGTTAAGTGCATGAGATACTTTCTCGTCGAGAAGATGGGTTTTCCTAAGGAGTCCGTTCTCGTCCTAACAGGTATTAATGGATTAAATGTACCAGAATAACAGGAAATATTTTCTATAATTTTTAGGAAATAATTTCCTGGTTAGCACTTTATAATTAAGAAGAATCATTTTCTTCCTCGGCCCATATTTTTCCCTTTAATATGTAGTTTTGAGACTTATCTTAGAATAACAACATTGTTAATAGAATTTCTGATTAAGCCACTTGCTTTTAGATATTTTAAGCTGTCATCTAGTCGCGAAATAACCTAACTTACAAAACAATTAAGAACCTGAGGAGATCAGTATAGGGGGCAGTGTCTAATAGTCGTGGAGAACTGAAGGGAGGTAATTAACAAAGTGACTAGCATGTCAAAGTCTAGCTTTAATATTATCATGCTTCTCAACATAACGAAGAGGCGAGAGAGTGGGGGAGGGGGGGACTCTATTTATTTCTTATCCTGCTTGCTAAAATTTTGAGGCAATATGCAGAGGAAGAGACAGATTCATTTAGGATTCCGACGAAACATAACATCCAAATGGCTTTGAGATGGCTGGTACAGGGCGTTCAGTCCGGGGACTCGTTGGTCTTCCATTTTTCCGGTCATGGTTCAAGGCAGCGCGACTCCAACATGGATGAGATCGACGGGTACCATGAAACTCTATGCCCCGTTGATTATGCAACCAAGGGGATGATCGTTGATGATGAAATTAACGCCACTATTGTTCGGCCGCTACCCCGCGGTGCCAAACTTCATGCCATTATGGATACCTGTTATAGTGGAACCGTGCTTGAGCTACCATTCTTGTGCAGGATGGATAGGTTTGTTACTAGTCTATATTGTCAAGTTTCTTATTTCCTTTGAACTTCCTCTTTAACTAACTATATTGACAAAATAAAGATATAAGTGCATGCTTCTGTGGAGTAGGGAAGGATGCTACACGTGGGCAGATCAGAGATGCATGTCAGGTGTTTATAAAGGCACCAGAGGTAGGCTTGCTGTCTCTTTCAGTGCCTGTGATGATCACCAGACCTCCTCAGACACAACGGTGAGCAATTACGACTTGGATACGTACATACAATTATTTCCAAGGGATTAAGCATTTCCCAGGATGCGAATTTTTAAAATCAATTGATTTGTACAAAGGGTGACCTGTCATAATAAATTTTTCAAAATATTACATATCTATATACAAGCGCCTAACTTAGATAGAAATAAGTACTATCTAAAACATTTTAATTCTAAATTTAAAACCAAGTGTGTGTGAATGTATGTGTTTGACGAAAAAAAAAAGGAAAAAGAAAAAAAAAAAAGTCAGAACATTATATAGTGTTAGGGTGAAGCTTTAATTTCTCGGCGTGAAAATGTTCTTAGCATTCCAGCTTGTTCTTGTTCCTTACTCAATCTTCCCCTCATATCTTTATCTGTTAATCAACTTGGCCTTTATCAGTTGAATGGAAAAAAGAGCAAGGCGCTGATGCTGTATAATGCAGTCAAGAAACATGATTTTTTTATTTGGTTTGTACATTAATGACATAACAGTATTTGCATGAGGAGACAAGCATAAATGCAAAATTTTAAACTATGCCCATAAAAACAGATTCATGGGAGTTGTAATCTCTAAAATTGATTATATTTTTTTGTCTATTATAATTAGACAGTAGTGTAAAAGAAATTTCCTTCTATCTATTGTGAGTGACTTTGAGCGTATATGAATTTGGATTTACTATCTTTTGTTAGTAAGAGATAATGTATTCGCTTTTGGCATCACAATCCATATAATGAAGCCAATTACCAATTTTATTGTTTTGACTGATCAAGTTTATTACCATATTGACAAGCAAGCATACAAAAGGATTATTGTTACTTATATCTTTTCTTCTTTCTATTACCTTTGTTTGATATCCAACTTCTATGTGCAGGCTTTCGCAGGTAATGCTGCGACGGGTGCCTTGACCTACAGTTTCATTCAAGCTATGCAAAAAGAAGCAGGATTAACTTACGGCCGCTTGCTTTATAACATGCGCCATACGATTCGTGAGGCGAAGACTGGGATACGCCTAACTGGCCCCATTGGATCCCTGGTTAATAAATTACTAAACACAGATATATCACAGGTACTCTGTCTCTGGATTCTTAAAATAGCGTTATTTTATTTTGCTATAGGAATAAATTTAGATCGCTTCTTTTTGTTTCGATGTATATATATATATATATATATTTTCTATTTGATGAAAAAAATAGAAGATAGTTACTGAAACAAATGAAGAAGTTTATAGCTTTACTAATAAAAAGGAGTATTAGAAAGCAAGACACTAGATTATGAAAGTTACGATTTGATGACCTGATTGCAAAATATGTTTCTCACTTCATTTAAGTAGATCACTACAAAATTGATTTCTTCTCTAACATATTGATAAAAAGGTAATGTTTTGATCACTTCGTGATTCGCAGGAGCCTCAGATATCATCATCGGAGAAGTTTGACATTTATAGCAAACAATTTGTGATATAATATTTGTACCAGTGGGCGAAAACTTTACCCCACAAAAAGTAATAAATTACATTTATGCAGCTTTAGTGATAGTTTAGTAATTACAAAGAATTTCTTCCATCATTTTCTGTAAAGAAGTTATATTACGATCCAGAAAGTGATGTTACTCGGCAAAAGTTTTACGTGCGCTTATTAGTCACAATAAGATGTAGTCTCTACCCTTCCATGGGACATGGGTACGAACTAACAATATATATATTATTCTTGTCATCTAGAGGAACCATTAGATCCCCTACCCGTACCTTTGGTTTTCAATTATGCAAAAACTATTATCAACCAAGGGGTATCAGCATGGCCCCTCTCAGTCGGCATACAATGATCTGCAGGCAGCGATTTGATGTTCTTTCAAGATCTCTTCATAAGTCTACACTTAATGCTGTGAGAAAATTGGGGAAAAGTAGCTTCTCCAACTCCACCAAACTGAAATATGGTTAACATCATCCGTTAGCACATCTCACACACAATATGAAACACAGCAAAATCCTGCTAAATAAGATGCAATTTAATAAGAAAAACTTCATGTGTAACTTACATCTCGCATTCTCTATAAGCTTCCTTCTTTTTAGTCATATATGCATCACCATCTTTGGGTATATCGCTTATAGTATTCTCCCAAATTGTCACATTTTATAGCCTTAAACTTCAAGTTTGTTTGGTTCTTGACCGATACCTTTTATTTTTTGGATACTTCAATTATATTAGACTTATTTTTCATCACATAGATTTGGGTTTTTCTTGTACAATTGTCTATGAACTTCACAAGTATCTCTAACTTCCAAGCAAAGCAACTTGAGTTAGCCCCCAATATCAATATGCACTAACTCTAATTTCTTCTTCTTCTTTTAGGCCCAAGTTCACAATAATCTGACTCTTTTAATCTTTTCCAACATGCAACTCTCATAGAATTCCAAATCAACATCATTAAAGCCTTTAAACCTCCCTCAAAGGGCAACACCTTGAAGCCTTAAATGCCAAAGTCTTGAATCATTCTAAGTTGAAACATTCACTAAGTTATATTGCATATTTTTAAATAAGCATAATGTACCATTTCCCGTACCCTTTGCAATCATTAATGCTCCTCTTATGATTTTATAGCTACCATCTCCCATGAGGGTGTAATAGCCTTTATTATCAAAGGTAGTGCTTGAAATTAGATTTCTCTTAAGCTTTAGAATATGTCTCATATCATGCAAGGCAAGTTTAATACTATTTGACAAACTCAACTTGAATTTTCCAATGCTAACAATCTTACAATAATAATCATCTCCTAGACAAAATTCCATCATAATCACCTAATGAGTAGTTTGTGAATAGCTTTTCTACATGAGTAGGATGAGAAGAGGCATCTAAATCAATTACCAAAGCATCTTTTATTGTCATAATTGCAAATGATACCATCAACTTTATAAAGTTTACTGAGTCACTTTCTAATGTCTCTTTTAAAGTTTGATTACTTTATTTATTAAGAGTATGACAATCCTTTTAAAAATATTTAGTCTTTCCACGGTTCCAACATTTCTTCTTTGACCTTCTATTATGTGATTTCCACCTCAACCTTGATTTACCACAACATCTACCATTAGTGTTCTTTATTCTTGTCATATATTTTACCTTCTTTTACCCTTGTAACTACTAGTTAACAACATAGCTGAAGTCTTAAAATTGGAAGCTTCAATTGATGGCCTTTTAAAATCTTTAGAAATAAATATATTTATTATGTCATTAAAATTAAGCTTCCTCCTAGATAATCCAATAATATACTCAACTAGTGGATCCTAGTAATAGAACTAGCAACATCATCAAACTCAACATTAATTGCCTTTAATTGATAAATTAACAAATTGAATTCATTCATGTGCTCTTGCATTGGACAAGTTTCATTATACTCCATTTTATGCAATCTTTTAATGAGGAACACCTATTTTGTGGATTAAAGTATTTGATACATCTTCTCTAGAGCATCCATGCAACCTTTCACTATAGTTTATTCATTAACATTTTCAATAATTAAAGGATCCAAAGCCTTTCTTGATTAGGCCAAGAGTCTTCATGTCTATTGACTCCTAATCATCTTGAGACATATTGGTTAGCTTTTTAGCTTTACCCTTTGTGGCTACTATTAGATTATCCTTTTGATACAAGTAATCAATGAACTGAGTCTTTCATAATCCAAACCGGATGCCATTGAACTTTTTAATCCTAAAAGTTTTTGTCATTTTTAAAACTCTCCCTTAAATCAAATTTCAATATATAAAAAGACCAAAATGACCTTTGAATCTATCCAAAAATTTGTCAAACCAACTCCTAAAATTCCCTTAAAAAATACTACAACAAATGAGCCTAAAACACTAACTTCAAACAAACTTTAGTGCATGAAATTCATGCATAAATATTGTTATGCGCATGACTAGCGAATAAGAGACTAACACATGCAACTTACATCCCATAAATCTAAATATAGAATCCGAGTCAAATTTAGGTTGGATTGATTGGGTCCAACTACAAAAGGGCTTAATTGGGCCTCAGTTTGTGTTGGTTTCTTTCAGCTTAGATTTCAAATTAGGTTAGGTTGATTGCACTCAATTGGGTTGACTTCATTGAAGCAAACATAGTCATTCAATAGATTAGGCCACCACAAGTCTATAAAGCATGGATTTACATCCAAAATACATCTAACAAAAGAAAAAATGTGAACTTTCTCTTCAGCCGCTCAAGTGAACAATAATTTATGAACATCTACCTACTTTTTTTGACAATATCCAGACATTAATGACTACAAACAAGTCAAAAATGTCATAGAAAGAGTGAAGAGAAGAAAATACTGAACTTGAACTTGGTTTAAGCTACAAATCACCTTTGGTTGGATTTTTACCCCTGTGGAAATTGAAGCCTAGGCTTTAGCTTTAATACTAATCGTAGAACCAGGATCAAACACACCAACCAAACATACACACACTAACACCAAGGTTTATAGTGGTTCAAGCTAGACAAGAACACAAGAACACAAATTTGTTCTCCAAGAACATAGGCATAACGCACTCTCATGCTCACTCACTTTGTTTGTGTCAATTTCTTGCAATCTCATGTACATATTTTTTTTTTCTCCCCCTTCATATACACACAACCACAAGTTTATTACTATTGATGTAGAGTTATCTCCCTTAAAACACAATGAGATAACCTTTTTACCCTTGCACTATTTATTACATATGTTACATATACCTCTAAAGGCAAAGCCTAAATGTGATTGGTGAACCTCTAATTTGGATTCAAGAGTGGTTGAAGGCAGCATTTAAATGCTGTCCACATAAGCCAACAACCAATTTTTTCCCACAAGTCAAGGGATTCATGAACCAAAACCCAAGGTTAATAAAAACCCTAAATATACAAGTAGTCCTAATAAAAAACAGAGACATACCTATTATATTGTTGTTAACACCAATGCCCTTTTGAGGTCCATCAACACAGTCTCGTTGGCTAGCTTCATCAAAAACCTGTTTAATTTTCAAAATTGAATTTCTACACATAACAACTAAAAAAGCAAAATCACAAATAAAAAAACGTCATGAAGCAAAAAGATTTCAAGCGAGAAAGAGACATAATGAGCTTCACTATAGGCAAGAATTATTTATCAAGCTAAACCTTTTTAGAAAGGAAAAATCTACTTCTACTTCTACTTATAATCTATTCTTCTTTCTTTATGTGCTCTGTGTTTTCGACTTGGTCATGCAAGAGAGATCATCAGGATTTTCACGAGAAGCAAATGATAATCAGCTGGGATGTATGTGGCACTTGGATAGTTGAGACTAAGTGGATGGATTATATTCTTAAATTGAATCAAAGCCGTTAGTGTTAAGGCATTTGCCTTAATTATAGGAGAATAAATTATTGTTAATGAGGAAGGAAAAGATAAAATTCAGACTTAATTTCCTAATTTACAAGCTAACAATTTTCTTAACCTCATTTCTATATCTTTGAATGAGTATAGGAAGTATTGTTGAATTGTAAGATTATTTTTTAAGAAAAAAAAAGTGCTGAAGATAAAAGTCATACATTAAAAAGAGAAAATTCTTTAATAGTGTTTAGATACAAAAATATACTTTAACTCATAAGCTTTTTTTTCAATTAGACTTTGACCTTATTTCTAATATGCTATTAAAGCTTCATCATGATTTATAATACATCAATATATTTATTTTAGATTGTCTTCACTTTTTTTAACCAATTTCTACTAGTTAGTCTCATGTATGTAATGGCCTTATGTGTATAAATATTGCATTTGGTAATGAACAAGGAAATCCAAAAAAATTAAATTCAAGTCTCATTATATATAAATCTCTCTTTCAACTTCTCCTTTCACATTTTAGAATTCTTCAAATTCTATCATGGTAGCTATTTGATGAAAGTCTTCCTCCACTTTGACCTATTCAAAAGGGGCTAAAGATAATTTGTTCCTTCAAACAATGACACAATAATAGTAAATATGTATCAAGCCAAATTAGTTTGGCCTTCTTTTTCATTGTCCCATTAGATATTGGAATAGAAAAAACCCATTTTCATATTCTCTCACTTATAGGTCATTTATACCATGTTAAAGATTCCATGCTCATGGCAAAAGCAAGAAAAATGACAACATCTAGAGCTATAAAAAGGTCCTTTTTTTCTCTTTTAAATTATGAAAAAGTATTAATGGAAGTATGAAAATTATGACATAGGTTAGGTGGTGATTTACTTACTTTCTTAACTTTTTTTTTTTGGTACATTCATATTATACATTTTATCATTTTATTTATTATATAGGCTGTTACCATTTTGAATAGCTTAGGCTAGGCCTATATATATAAGGGTAACATGGTATAGTTCAATTCATCAAAAAAAATTAATATAATTAAATTCACTTGTCCTGTTACCTCTTTTTCATTTCTTTTATTTATTTATTATGTCTCGTATACTAAAAATATCAAACAATAATAAAGAGAAATACATTAGTAAAAAAAAATATAATAAGTTCATATACTAATAATATTAGACACACATTCAAATTTTAATACATCTTCTCATTCCAAATATATGAATAAAGTCCATAGCAAATAGATGTCTTATTAAAAACCCAGGCTTTTTGACTTAGAAAACTTATTATTATATAGATTAATCTTCTGAAGATGTGAAGAACTTTTCCCTTAGACCTTTAAAAAAGATCAACAAATGATAATGATCAAGAAGGTTTGAATTGGTTATAAGCACTTAAAATCCTTAGTCTATGCATACAAACAAGGAAACTTGTGAGCTTTGAGTGGCTTCACCCTAACTACCTCTTTGACAACTCTTAACTAGTGAGCAAGCTACATGAGGGCAACATCCATTATTTTAATGTTGTCTCCACCAAAGAATTTGTTGCGGAACAATGCCATGTAGGTGCCATGTAGGTGCCATGTAGGTGCCATGTGTAGTTAATAGGTCTACATCCTAAAGGGCATCAAACACTAACCCTAATTAGATAACACAAGGACCAGTTATGCAAGTAGAGGAGACAAAGGTCAAATAAAGCTCTACAATTTTGTCCTCCTATTTGTAATTCCAAACTAACAACGACATGGCTATGAATGATGTACCTATTGGTAGCTAAGGATACTTTGTTGCTAAGGAGGTAGAATATTTAGGTAAAGGGTATTAAATAATGGTAGGGGTGAGAGAAAGGAGGTTAAATTCACTTGCTATTTTGTAACCCTTGAGGCTTTCCCCTCTATATGAATGAAAACCTTCATATCTAAATACTTGTGAGCATTCTCTTGAATTTCCTCTTATTTTCCATAACATTAAGATGGGGTATAGTAAGAAGAAGACTTAAAACTCTTTTTGGAAGGATTTTATGTTAGATAGGCTAGTTACACATTTGTCACTCAAGAAGAGTAACATTATGGCATTAGCAGTCTGATCCTACAATGACTAAGGATAGTTAGGAGCGGCTCGAGGTCAAGATGAATGAGTGTGATGCCAAGATGAATCGCCAAATTATGGAGCTCGTTACGACTGTGTAACTACTAAGATAGTCATTGAGTGCTCATAATCACAACCATGAGCACCACAACAATGAATGTGACAAGGAAGTGAGCTAGGGGGAAAAGAATGGGTCAAGCAACCTAAGTTTGAGCAATAACATAAGGTGGAAATACTATGGTATATGGTTTGATTCTCCTCATTATGTGAGTTTGGATGACCCATTTGACTAGGTTTATTGAGAAAACTATTTTTTCACCTAACTAGAGGTGCCAAAAGAAGAAAAGGTCAAAATGGTGACTTAGAACTTAGAGGCCAATGCTTAAGCATGGTTCCAACTCATTCAAAAAAAGGTCTTTAACCATAACTTAACATTGGAAGTTCTAGTTTGCAAGGTGGTTGTAGGATTTAGGCTAACCCACTACTAGACTCATTTTGGTAACCTAATCTAATTTCACAAAACTAGGTTAATTGAAATGTTTTGCACTCGATTTTAAAAACTCTTGCTTTATTTTAGTGATTATCCTTGGAACTGCAAATCATTTACTTTACGACTAGACTCCATGATGCCCTATGGGTTGACATCTAGGTGTGTAAACCTATGACATTGTCCTTAATGGTTAGGTTAGCTTGTCTGTTTGAGGTTTGACACCAACCAACCTAATCTTTTTCATTGATTTGGAAGAAAGAATCATCCAACCCAATGAGACACTTTTAGGGTTTCAGCTCAAGCCATGCAAACATTCCCATGAGGCAACTATAGCTAACAAAGTTGATTGATTGGAAGGCGAAGGGCCTTAGCTTTCATAGCGATGAAGTTGTTTTGCCTAGGCTATAACTACAAGCATCTATTTGTCTTTAAATGATCCTAGTTTTTAAAGTTTGAAGATGAACCCCAATGTTGGCAAAGGAGGTTGCTCCCTAAGGGGAGGAGAAATTGGTGATCTCCCTCAATGCCATCAATAATAACAATACTCTAAAAGCTATAGATGTGATTAGGAAGATGGGAGATTGAAAGGTTCAAATGTAAAGCTTAATAAGCTCTAACAGCCCTCATAGCTTATCAATCCTATGATTGTAAAGAGGCTAGCACTTTAGGTGGACAAGGGTTCTTAATTTTCTATCAACATGGCCAATGGGGAGACAAAGACTACTTTGAGCTAATGCTCTAATTTTTGAGTGATACTATAGAAGGCTTGACCTTTCTTAGTTCCTCCTCAAGGGATTGATATGGTCATCGGGGTACAGTGGTTAAGTTCTCTTGGTCTAGTGTTATCGCACTTCAATTGATTGACCATGAAGTTTTTTGTCCAAGGCATCAAAGTGCAATTATAGTGCAAAATGGTGTAATCCAATAGATTAGTAGGAGGATTGCATATTCAAAAGGACTTGGCATAAAAGTAGTAAGGAATGTTGCTTTTAATTGAGTGGGTTGGGTCAAGCACCTCAAATTGATTTGCACCCACATGTTATCTCTATCTAGTAGGAGTTGGACTGCTTTCCTATAGTATTCCAAGGACCCTTTAGCCTACCACAAATATAGACTCAAAATCACCAAATTGTCCTTACTGATCTATGAAGGCCCTATCTATTCAACCTTATTGATACTTGTATTCCTAAAAATGGGCAATCTAGGAGCTATTAGAGTTGAGCCTTATTTGTCTTAGTTCAAGTATGTTCGCCTCACTTGTCTTGTCAGTTAAAAAAAAAAAAGGTGACTTTTAATGTTTGTGCATAGATTATTATGAATTAAATAAATGCACTATTAAGGATAGTTGTTCCATGCCAGTGGTGGACAAGTTGCTCAACAAGTTACGTAAGGCAACCATTTTCTCAAACCTAGATCTAAAGGTAGGATATTATCAAATTCATACACATCTCAATGACATAGAAAAGATGACCTTTGGTATTGACAATAAACATTTTGAGTTCCTAATGATGCCTTTTGGTTATCCAAGGCATCATCTACATTCCAAGCCTTGATGAATGAGGTATTTAATCTTTACTTAAGTTCATTTGTTTTAGTTTTCTTTGATAATATTTTCCACTACAGTGGGTTATGGGAAAAACACAAAACTCATTTATCTTTAGTCTTCCAAGAACTACAATAGTAGAATTTGTTTGTCAAGGAGTCAAAGTGAAACTTTGGGAAAACCCAAAAGATTTGGTTCTTAGGGCATAAGCTATGAGATGGGGCATAACACTTGACGAAGAAAAGATCAAGTCCATAACATAGTGGTCAACTCCTAAATTGATCAAAGATGTCTATGGGTTTCTAAGACTCCTAGGCTACTATTGACATTGTATATAAAGTTACAATAAACTTGTTAATGCATTAACAAATATGCTAAAAAAGGATGTCAACTGTTTGATGGGAAGACCTCAAATAATTGACTTTTGACCACCTTAAGTTTACCTTTACTCAAGCAACAATATTATTGTTGGGTTTTATGGCTTAACAAGAAGGGGGGTTGAATTGGTTAATCTAAGATTCGGTCAGCTCTTTTTTTTTTTTTTTTTTTTACTTTAAAAAATTGTTATAAACTATGCTATAAAATGATCATGTAAGTCACAACAAAATAACAAGTAAACAAGAGTAAACAAAGGCAAGTACGACACCAAATTTACCATGGTGGTTCATCACTTAATCCTTAAGCCCTACGTCCACCCTTTTCTTCTTCAATCCAACTGATTGAAGTTTCCTTTACTCAATCTAGATTAGGAGAAAATGTTCTCCCTAATCTAACAAGCTCCTCCTCAAAGGAATTTCCAAATCCAGTTACAAGATATGATCAAAAGATCATGTGCAAGTGCAAATCCCCTAATAATATGATAGTTTATGGGATATTGCTAATCAAATGAGCTATTCAAGTATGAGTAATGAATATCCAAGCTCTTATCACGAAACCCCAAATTAGGACAAATTAGGGTTTCAGATTTCTCACAATGTTTATGTGCAATATGTATTTTGAATGTAATTAGCACATAAACAAAGTCATACAAGGTACAATAGATGATAAAATCAAAGAATAAATGGTTTAATCATAATATGACTGTAATCTTGTAAGCCATCGAGAGTGAAAGAACTTGAATGAATAATCAAGTGAACTCAAAGAAAGATTCTTGATGGAACGAGAACTTCAAATGCTCATAAATCATCAACCTTCTCTTCAAAAACTAACTCTTCTTAAATAGAGAAGATAAATCTAGGGTTTCAGATTTCAAACCTTAACCGTAGCATTCTTCCCATTAGAAACAGTGAGCCACCCATCAAATCAAGCTTAAGTCACTTTTTAGAAACCCAATCTGACCATTTTGACATCCCGTCTCCTTCAAAATTCTCTTATTGATGATTTGGCACTGCAGAGAGAACATATTCTTCACCAAAGGTTGTCTAATTCGAAAAGCATCAGTTATGGCAAAATGATTGAACAAATCTTTTAAGCAAGCTTCCTTTAAGTTAGACACTACCGTATAGATAAGTGTGGCACTATGTAATCGAGTAAGAAGCAGGTGGGGCTTCTACAATAGATGCATGCCTTGACATTAAGAAGACATGGGCCAACTTTAAAACAAGCTCGATCCATCACCATGTAAGCATGGTTTAGCTTTTAACAAGCTCAGTCCATCAACACATAAGCATGGTCCAGCTTTTGACAAGCTCAGTCCATTAGCACATAAGCATGGTTTTAATCCAACACATGGCTCCATTTGAATTAACAGCAAGCTTGGATAAAACTCCTCATAGATTGATCTTTGACTTTTGATTAATATATTCCTACAAGTACATAAAATCAAGTATCATTTTTCTTAAATACATCCAAATATATTTTCAATATCATTCATACAAGATATTTCTCAAAGTCACTTTATGAAGATGTTTTATGAAGAAATGTAGGAACTCGACTACTTTATAATATCATTGATTGATATTATAATTTGTACACCTTTTATTTCTTATGATTTTCTCTTGCACATATGAAAGACATTTTTCAAGAAATAATTCAAAAATAGATTTTGCCACACCAAAACCCTTATTTTCCAGCAATTATCTCCATTTATGAAGGCAATTTTGGTCCATGACCTTTTCTCGATGTGTCATTTCCAACAAGGAAGCAAAAAACTTGGATATGGTTGCAAACACACCTATCAATTATGCAATATCAACACAAGTACCCAACTGGGTTTTGGCAATAAGGGAAGAGTTCCATTTGAATCCAACCTTACAAGCCTTAGCCACCTAAATTAAGGAAGAGGATAAGTAATGGCAAGTTAGAGATGGGCTTATTTTCTTTAATGGTTTATTGTATTTGGGTCACGATTCTCCATTGGTGTGTGAAATTTTTCTTGAAATTTACTTGGCATTTATGAAAGCTATGCACATGCTTCAATGTCTTCCACCCATATTCTTTTGGTGAAAAATGCATGATTTTATGGTGGAGGCACTTTGACCTTGTGTTGTGTGCTAGCAACACAAAACTAAGAACACTCATCCCCTAAGCCTTTTACAAACATTACTAATACCTAAAGGAATTTGGGAGGATATACTGGTGGACTTCACCAATTGGTTACAACCTTTTAATGGGAAGATTTCTATTCTAGCGATGGTGGATAAGTTGCCTTGAAACAACTATATACTACCACCATAATGACATAAGCCTTCTTTAACAATGTGTAGAAATTGTATGGACTTCCTAAGTCCATTATGTGTAGAAGGGACCCCTTATTTACAAGAGCTTTATGAAGGGAGTTATTTCAACTTCAAGGAATGAGTTTTAATTCCTCTAATGTATGCCATCCCTAAACCAATGGTCAAACCAAAGTTGTTAATCATACCATTGAGGTGTATTTGTGGTGCTTTTTTAACTTTGAACCTTTGGCTTCAACAAAATTGTTACCATGGGCATAGATTTATTAAAACAAAAGCATTCATACAACAATCAATATTTCTCCTTATGAAGTTATTTTTGGTAAAGCACCCAAAACCATCTTGACTTACTTACTTGGCATAGCCAAAAGTGAGGCCATAGACCACAAACTACAAAGTTGAGATATGATATTACAAGGCTTACAACTTCATTTAATTAAGTCCCAAGAGCATATGAGGCAAGCATACAATAAGAAACATTGGGATGTGGATACTTTATGGGCAACTAAGTGTACCTTTAACTCCAACCTTTTGAACATATCTCACTAGTGAGGCCATAAAACAATGAACTTTCCTTGCAATTCTTTGGCCCATTTGAGATTTTGGAGAAAATTAGACAAGTGGCATATCAATTGAATCTTCTCAATGATGCCAAACTACATCTAAATTTTCATGTAGTGAACAATTCCTATTGGATTTATGAGAGAAGACTTGATGATTCACACACCACAAGTTGTTCTCAACTCCTACATTAGATAGGACTATTTAAAGCTCTTGGTCCATTAAGTATGTGCCTCTCTAATTGATGCTACTTGGCAAGACAATGAAGATATGGCAGATTGTTTTCTTGACCTTGTGGACAAGGTATTTTCACAATAAAGATGGATATCATAGACTAATGCCATGTGTAGATGGAAGGTCCATATACTAAGGGGCAACAACCACTAACCCAAATTGTATAATGCCAAGAAAAATTATACAAGTAAAAGAGACAAAGATGGTGTGGACAGTCAAGGATAGATAGAGCTTTGCAATTCCATCCTTCTCTTTACAATTCTAGACCAAAAATGGCATGGCGATGGATGACATAGCTACCAATAATTGAGGATAATCTGTCGCCAAGGAAGGCAAAACATTTGGGTAGAGGGTTTGAATAAAGGTAGAGGGAGTGGGAGCAAGGAGGCTGAATTCACTTGTTGCTTTGTAACTAAGGAAGCTTTCCCCTCCATTTGAATGAAAGCCTTCATATTTGAACACTTGTGAGAGTTCTCCTAAATTCCTACTTATTTTCCACAACACCAGGATAAGGTATAGTAAGAAGAAGACTTGAAACTCTCTATGAGAGGATTTCACATTGGATAGGCTGATTAGGCATTCTTTAACTCAATACAATTGTAACAAAATTTCTTGTCTTTGAGCCTAAGTTGCTCCAAGGTTCTTAGCATTTCCAAGGACATCTTCCCTTAATGTCCATCTATTGTTCTTGCCTACTAATTTGAAAGAATACCCACATTGTAGGACCCTACCAAAATTTTAGACACATTTATGAAACCTATAAAGTCAAAATATTCTAGTTTACTATTTTTATAATTATAAAAATAAAATAATAAGATGATATAAAAAATTAATCACACTCCTCAAAAACTAATAGGAAAAAAAATTGAAAGTAATTAGATATAACATTATTATAGTTGTTAAACTTTCACTTGACCATGACTTTGGCCGAGTCATATCTAGTTTTTATGACTAAACAAAAGCTCTTACTGTGCTTAGATGAGAGTCTAACCAAATATGATTACAAAGTTTTATTCTTCATTCTTTCCTTTTCAAAAACAAAGCATGACATTTTGGTATTGCACTGACAAATTCGATGACCTTGGGAACATGTAGTTATCATAGGATTAAGAAATACCCTAATGAGGCAAGTACATAAGAATCTTTGGATGAACAATACTATGTAGACCTTACTAGGTAACATGATTTATATAGAGATATGAGTCTGGTAATGCACACCACAGTAAGATTAGGTGATATCAATGCTTGCTATAGTGTGTATATTAAGAAATATTTCATCAACAAAACCTTTAAGGAAGAGGTTGATTGGATACTTAATGTTGGTTGAGACATGGATTTATGAGCATGAAACAAAGTCAACCATAATTTATTATCAGTGGGGGAAAATATGGTCAAAGGTGTGTTAAATTAAGGAAGTGAAAAAAGTAAGGCCTTGTCATGATTTGCCTTGATTTAAGGGTATTACAAATGAGTTCACATGATGCAAATTGTGGTATCAAGTTTTTCACACCCAAACCGAAAGTCCTAATTCTCACTATAAAGTTGTAACATTGCTTGAGAAGGATCACTCCTACATTTATAAAGTGATACCGTTCTATGCTTTTTATGCTTAAGGAAGTCATCTCATGGGCCCTTCTTTTTTTATATATAAAGAAAAATTGCTATGGAAATAGCAGTTGTATTTGTCCATAAAAGAGTAATGGAGAATTGTGAATGGTTAAGATTATTACAAATTAAATTCTTTGATTTACTATTGACATGTTATATGTCTTAATCATTAGGTCAAAAGACCTAAACCCTAAATGGTAGTCTAGACATATTTCATATAAATATCATTCCTAACTTGGGTTCCTACAAGTCCAAGCCTACTACTAGCTCCTATAAGCTTGAAGAAGCTCACCTCACGTTGTAGTTTGATGCCTCAATAGCCCACTTAGGCCCCATTGTGGTGTTTAAGCAATCCTTCGGCTCTATAGTGACATTTATGTACCATGTTGCTTCCTTTATGGTTCAGACTTGGAACATGGAATTGGTTATGATACTATTTGTTATATGTCCCAATTTAGGCTTTAATAAGCCCAATTCTACTATAGGCCCCCCATAAGCCCATAAAGGTCCAACTTAACTAATGCCTTAACAGTCCACTTTGACCCCACTATGATACTTGGCTCCCTTAAGCCCAAAGTGGTGTTTATGCATTAAGTTGTCCCTTTCATAGTTTAAATATGGGATATGGAATTAGCTTTGATACCATTTGTTATATACCTTAAATATTAAGTTATTAATTTGGGCTCCCAAAAGCCCATACTCATTACGGGTCTTAAGCTTGTACCACGATGCAATTGAAATTTTGGGATACGTGTACTAATACCCGTAAATTTTTGTGTTGACTAAATTTCTATTACACTGTATTCTAGTCGTCATTGCAAATCTCATTATGCAGAATAAACTTAAAAATAAATAAGCACATTTATTTGTAAGTAGAAGATATATACATCCTTAAGACATAATCCTGGACCTCGTCTTGAATAGCTACCACATTTAACTAACTAAAATAAGAAGGAAAAAAACCTATTCTAATAAATCTTTTAGGTGTATGATCTTTTGGTCCTGCAATGAGTTTCATTGGAGAACCAAAAGCTTTCGAGAAGCATTGCACCAGCGAGCATAGGAGGCATGGAGATTGGGCCAGTCGGAGGATGGGCAATGTGTGAAGTGGTGGAGCCACAGAGACAGAACCTGCTCCTGCTCTTCCTGTTCCAGCAACTCTATGGTCTCCCCCAATACTCTCTCCAGATCTGCTCTTTCGCCGACGCTCAGGACTGGTACATCCGTGCCATTGCTTGCTCTACACAGCAATGGTAGCCACGAAAGCAGCATCTTCAGCTTTGTTTGCCTTTGCTGCTCTTTCTTGCTTTCTTCAGTTTCGTCCAGGCCCATATCTTTGGCATGCTTGAAAAAGAACGCTGCAATCACGTAAATCGATTTTAGTGATTTGTCAAAGATTGAGAAAACAAGAACAATTATCAAAAAACGATAAGCTATCTAAATCGATAAAGAGACAAAGAAATTAGTAATCGATAACATGAAGTGATAAAAGTTTTAATAAAAATATGCAGATGTTGCATTTCCCATATATTTTTTATAATTTATGTCGATCTCATATGGCTTTACAGCATCCATATCAAAATTTGGTAAAACAACCTTGCACCTCAAATGTAGGGCCAACTTCCTACTTGGTTCTTAACATTAATCCCCACAATTATAAGCTTAACCTTCATAATTTGTTTCCACATGAGCTTTCCTATTCTTCGTTCAACGTTCAGAAAGCGTTCCCTTACTTTCTGTTGTTGTTTGTCACATGGGTCAGCAACAAAAATTCATCTTTCCGCTTACTTTTACTGTCATTAACAGAAAAACTGATGGAAATCTCATCTTGCTACCACTGCAGATAACTTGAAGGCTAAACTATCATTTTATTTAAGGTCATCTTTTCCCACAAAAAGAAAAAGACAGTCTTAGAATCTAAAAGTTTTTAGGCCTTAGATTGTTGATAAAGTGAAGAAGCATTCTCTTTGGAATCCCACTCAACTTCCCCCTTAAAAAAAGGATTTTGGCTGCACTCTTTCTTCTTCGTAAATTTGGGCCCAAGCTGTGTGTGTACTCTTTCCCAAATATCCAAGTGTTTTGGCCTAACGGAAGATCTCTTCCCCTTTACTCGCTTAAAATGATCCTTCAACCCATGAGAACCACGAATGACATTATTTTTTAAATTGGAGCAAGGAATTTACACGATCATTTGCTTAAAACTAGACAGGCTATTTGACAAAAATCTTGAATCAAAGGGATCCACACTAGTCTTCAAATCATAAAACGTGAACAAATGCTGTAGAATTGGATTAAAACAAGGCATAAAAGACACTTGTAGTTTTCTAAAACCCTTTAACAAGAACCTTATCTCCTGACCAGTTTAGCTTATTTTCATATGACAGATAAGGTTTCATTGCTTTCATTTCACTTAGCACTGTTATTTGACTCAAAAAATGACGGCCACTGGTCCCAGTAAAAGAGGCTGAGCCCTGAAGCAAGAAACTAGAAACTGCCAACAATTGTTCTTCCTTTTTTTTCTGTTTATACAGTAGAATTTCGAATGTCCTAACAGTCTTCTCTACCCGAAAGTCAAATGAAGAGGGCTATAGACTAGATGATTCTAAACTTCGCAGTCACAAACCTAATGCAGATTAAAATTTAAACTTGGCCAAATGATGCAGCATTAAGTCAGAACACACTTAAGACAGACACGACACACGATGAATCTAGACCGTCTGAATCCATGTTCCCACAACTTGGAAGAAGACAAGGACAGCTCACTAAGGACCAATCTCATTGAGCAGTTGTGCGACATTTTCCTCAATGATCCGTAGGAATAAATCCCTCTCCTTGAAGCATATTCTATAGCTATGATCCAACATAGTAGTCGTCGTTTCAAACATGATTTAGGAGAAAAAAGTAACTTCTTCATTTTTTTCTTAGTATTTTATATTAATATTCTCAGCAAAACATTAAGAGTAGGTGTTTGGGCAAGGTTCAAACTTACCTCCTTTATTCTTAAAGTTAAGTCTATTTTCCTATAAAATAAGTAACAGCAACTGTCAATTTAACTGAGTCATATAAGTAACATTTAAGCTCTCACTGTGCTTTTAGCGTATCAGAAAAGAAGACTAAAAGAGATCACAAAGATAACAAAACGATGAACTTTACTGCACAAACTGAAGCTATAAGAGAATGATACCTGAGACCTTGACAAGGAACCCCTGTAGCCGCGGCTCAGCCCAAAGTGCCAGCCAAGCCAGATTAGAGGCGGCTGCCCACCTCCAAACCGCTTCTTCAGCGTATCCACAAGCGGCCAACTTCTGAGCCAGCCACAGTAGCTCAGCCGCCTGCTTCTCAGCCGAGCACTCTGATCTCGTCATCTCGTCCCTCGGGTTCCCTACCCGGCTCCTTCGCACATTGGCGAATTTCCAGACCGCCTTCGCGACACGGTTCAACCGGAGCTCGACCGGCCCGGACCCTGAAGCGACATCCCCACCTCGGTCCTGGCCTTGGTCCACCACGGCGGCTTCAAGCTGGCTAAGAGTTCTTGCAAAAGCCGATAAAAGAGCCGCACGGTTGACCTCCCGCAGAGCCGCTAAACCGTCGCGGTTGTTATCGTCAATGAGCCCCTCCGCTAACGACCGAACAACTTCATACTTCCTGGAGCTAACCGGGATGTCATTGATTATGGCCAAAAGCTGCGAAAGTGCTCGACCGATACCCGAATCGCGGCCGCCGCCGCATGGAAGCACGTAGTTATGGTCTTTCTTGATGGGTTCAAACCGGTTCTCTAGATTAGGGTTCAGGGAGGGAAACAAAGAAGGAAGTATACGTAAAAGGAAAAGGAAGGAAGCGATTAGCACATAGCGAATTACTTCAAGCAATTTGTACTTCTCGGTTAAGTTTAGAAAGGACTTGTCTGCATAGATGAATATGGAGGTCAATAGGTTTCGGAGGAGCAGGGGAGCCATGGAGGTGGGAGAGCCTTCCATCACGCCCATGCGATACTCCGGACTTTTTCTATTTCTGACTATTCGCCAAATCCTTTGATGGTCTGGATGGTGATTAAGGAACAAACATTGGAGAAATTGTGGTTTATTAATGAACCGTAACGTAAACGTCTGGTTGTGTGGGTGAGGAAGGCAAAGTCTATGTGCCGCTTTGGACCGTAGACTTGTTATATTATTAACTTAACAGAGATAACATATGGTTACCAGTTGCGTGGTGGGTGTCTATGGCCGTATGAAGATTGAACTAATATATTTCTGTGGTCGACGGTTAAGCTAGTTTACCTACGAACCTTCCCTTGTTATTTCTCAAATTGATTAACTTTATGGTAACTTATTGTGTGAGATTTTTATTTTTATTTTTATTTTTAATATTATAATACAGGCACTCAATACACATAAACAATATCAAATCTCAAATCTGGTTAAAGTTCTTATAACTTTTCTATTGAATTGATTAACTAAGCAATATTGTGTAGGATTATGTTTAGAGATTTTGCACCTATTATGGGACTCTTATATGACAATATTCCTTATTTTTCTTCAAATATAAGTCTATTTTTTTTATTTATTTTGTGATAAAAAATTGAATAATAGGAAAATCATTTAAACTTTAATTTAAATTATGTATATTAATATAAATTTGAATATTATTTGTCGGTAGCTGTACACAATAAATTCGTTTTGTCATCCCTTTCGCTGGCAGTTGCTTCTAGAAATTGCCGATTTATTGGCCTAAAACCTTTGGGATGTGTTTTTACAAACCTCATGCATGCTTGCACGGTCTCACCACCACACCAGTCCTTTTAGCCGCGCATTTGCCACTCACATGTCCTTTTGCAGCCACAAGTTCAGACAGTAGTTCTCAACTTTCCGTGTGTGCCCCTCCGGCGCCAAACACGCCGTAGAAAGTCGCCCAAGAAAAGTCAAAGGAAGGAAACGTAACTGTGACTACGTTTTTCATGTGATCGCCCTCCAAGAATCTCATCGGGATTGTATCTCTACTTTTGTATTAGTTTTGAAAACATTTAAATAAGTAAAAAATAAAATGTAAAACTTCAATTAAGGTATAATTTATTATTTAACAATATAGGAGGGTTACTAACTACATTATCGGTATAGTTTATTATTTAACCAAGTTATATATTTTTTAGATAGTTCGTGCAAAACACACAAGATTAATTTGGCTGTATAAAGTAATTTAACAACATCAAGATTAATATGAAAGAAAAAGTATTATAAATATCATGCTAGTAAAATACATAATTGTGCTGCCAAAGCCTTTGTTGTTTGCTTGATTTTGATCCTCTGAGTTTACCAAATTCTTACATGTTGAACCTTCATCTATTATTTTTTCTAAATACTACTAAAAATAGCATGTAGATTTTAAAATAGAAAAGAATCAATGACCATTGCATTAGAGAATTATATCCCATTAAGCCCCCTTTATTAGGTATTAATCACCCTAATCAAAGATGGCTATTTGCATTGACTTGGACATATAATAGGTAATCACAAGCATAATCTAGTGTGTGTGTGTGGTTTTTTTATTTTTTATTTTTTATAGAGAACATAGATGGTACCCTGACAAACTTTGTTAGGTATAATAATCATATCTTGGATAAGTATAATGAGCATAGTATGATCCTAACATGTCACTTATGTATTAAGTTGTCATATCTTGGATAAGTACAATGAGCATGGTATAATTCCAACGAGCACTAGGTAGCATATTTGCTTAACCCTACGGTGGCTTATAATTATCTAAACTTAATTGATTTTTTACATAAACATCTAGGAATGAATAAAGCAATGAGCTAGGTTAGTTAAAAATTGTCGCATTTTGAATAGTATGGCCATAATTGGCGAGACGATCCATTACCACATTCCCCTCACGATGCACATAATATATAAGTGCATGTAAGAGATCATAAATAAACATTGATGTATGACATATTCCAATTTCTATGGAGTTTTCTATTTTTTTAGCAAACATATGGACTAAGTGAAAATAATATGATTCAATAACTTGAGATACTTGACTCCTAGCATGATATATCTTAAGGTCCTTTAACAATGTATATGCTTCCATTTCTACACTAGTGCCAAGATTTAATTTGGTGGAAAAAGCCATGATAAAACCTTCATTATGATCTCTAAGGATTCCCTTTCTAGCATTATTCCCTACAATACTTGATATGTCTATATTTAGCTTATATTGCCTCATAGGAGGAGGTTGCCAATGAACTCAAACTTCTCACTACAATAGAATGTGAATCATAGGAACTCGTAACACAACTAGCAAAATTTGATCTAGAAGACTTACTTGAACCTTGACTTGGATGAAAGTTGATAGTTAGAGCATCCAATGTGTAACATCCTTATTAATTTTGAATAAAGACATACACTCATCATTATATTTTGCTAAATTCCTAGCCAACCAAATTCCTCTCATAATAACTCTTCTCAAAATGACTATTAGTGCTCTTCTTTAATTATACCATAAGGCCTTTGAATACTACAAAGAAACAAGATCAAATATAGAAGTAAAATGAATAGGTACCTAAAATACATTACCAAATGTCTTTTAAAGCTGTTGTACCAATCCACTATGTATAAAATATATGATCCCTAGTCTCCCTTTCACCCTTTTTGTAGCAATGGCACTTAGATGCCAATTAGATTTCCTTTTGTTGCATATTACATTCTATAAGAATTTCATAGTGAATTAACTTCCACATAAATAATCTAATACTGGGAGGAACTACTTTATTCCATAGAAACTTTGCCCAAATCACTTTTTCTTTTTTCACTCTCCAGTTATAATACACTAATGAAGTTAAAAATTCACTAGAAGCATTTAAATCATAAACAAGCTTATTTGAGTCTTGACTACATATAATTTTGTTGGCCTATTCTTGCTACTCATTAGACAAATGTTTCTTAATAAAATCTTGACTCTGAAGAGCTTCCCCAACCATTATATCTTGTTATGGACATGAAGGATACCAAAAAGGTTGTCCAATCCAATTATCCTTCCAAAAGGTGCATTTACCCTCCCCAATAATCTATTTACCATGCTTGACTGAATACTCCAACCAAGGCAAAAGCATCTTCTATGTATGTGAATGTACATTCTTTTTACCTTGTTTGATTGCTTCCATTGGATGCCTATACTTAGCTTGCATAACTGAAGCCCACAATAATTGTCCTTGAACAAACCACCATGCAAACTTCATTTGAAGGGTTTGCATTGTATGCTTTAGGTTTGAACTCCTAGACCACTTTCTTCCATAAACATGCATATACTCTACCATTTAAACCTAATGATTACCATGTCTATCCTCATTACTCCACATGAATTTGGCTAGTATGCTATCAATCTTCTATATGATTGTCTTAAAACACTTTTGTAATGGAGAGGGTATGTATCAACATAAAGGAGATAACACTTTTGATCAATATCAAATTACCCCTTGTGATAAGAATTTCACTTTCCAATTTTGCACTTTAATTTCTATAGCATCTACCATCTCATCAAAATAATGAATGTGACTCCACCCCTTGAATAATGGAATGTCCAAGTATTTAACTAATAGGTCTGTAAAAGAGAAACCTATTATCTACTTGATAAGTTCTTTCTTTAATGGTTCTAATTTCTTTTACACTATTACCCTTGTCTTCCATACATTTACCTTTTGTCTACTATATGCTTCATACTCTTGTAACAAAGCCTTGAGATATTCAAGAAATCATTGAGTTCCTTCCATAAAAATTAATATACCATAAGCATATGATAAATGAGAAACTCCCATTATTATCACCTTTAAAACAATCTAGTGTGATCATCCTTCAAAAAAATGATTCACAAATATAAATTCAATTCAAATTAATTATGCAACTTATTTTTGTTTTTAAGGAAATAAGGACAGTACCTTAACATCATATTTAATAGTAATAAAGCTAAGCATAGTAATAATAACTTGCAAGAGTACAAAAGACAATGCATAAAATTAACCCATAAAGAATTAAACTAACTAATCTATAGACTAAATATAGTAAGAAAACAAAGGGCCTTCTATAGGTAGAGGCTTTTAATTCAACTACCCCACTTATTAGGTCATGGACTTTATGCTTGTGTCCTGACCAACCTTTTTAGTACTCTAAGACAAAGGTTCAGCTATATGTTCATACTATTTTTCACGTGCCGGAGCAAAAAACTGACACAAACCGCAAATTTAGAACTACAAAATAAAGTTTTAAATTTGTGAAATTGCAAAGAAGTGTCTTGATGTCAAAAATCGCTTTAGGCACATAGTTTCTTATATCTTATGATAAAAGTAAATAAGGTATCTTGCTAATTAAGGAATTCTCTTAAATTACTCTTATTAGTAAAATGTTTTGGAAGCTTATGACAAGGTATGGTATTAATCTTTAGATTTTTCAACCCATATCTTACAGTCAAAGCTGACTCACCAATCACTTCGTGCTTGTGACATGATATTCATGGTGGCGGACAACATTGAGGTTGATTAGAACGGCCGTATTAGCTTCCGTAAAAATAATGGAATAGAAGCCTCCAGAAGCAGTTCCAGGGAGAAAAAGTAATGTCAGCTATCGAAAACAGTATTGGGGAGATCATTTCTATCACTTTTTACACCTATCAGAACGTTCTAGCCAATTTAATTGCCTATGTCTCTTCTAGCTGAATTGTTTTCCACCGTAGGCTCCCATTGAAAATAGCTTCTGTTCTGCGTTAAATGTTAACTTTCGTAAAATGTCAGCATGTCTCTGCGGCGGTCAAGATTTTCAGCCGTATTCTTAGCAAAAGATCTAGTGATTGGACAAGGTGAAGTAGGCCAGAAATTGTTATGAACAGGATCTCTGACTAATCTGGAGAGCGACCTTGTCATGGGTCTTGTACAACAAAATCTCTCCCTTGCCATGTAAGATTATCTTTAGGCCTTCTACCTCTAATGCTGTTAAACGAACATGGGACATTAAACTCACCCTAGCAAACACTTAATTCCCACACACGGCCCCACAATCTAACCCCAACAACATCAAGATCTCAGCCCAACAAACACAAACCCCCCTAACAGCAACCTTTGAAACTGCTTGATTCTCGTCAATTACCGCAAATACCGAAACAACAGACACGTTACAGCACCTTCTCAGCACACCCACAAGTCACACAACCCCAAATCTACCGCACAATCGGGACCCACTCCTCACTTGAACAAGCAACTCCAGCCAATCCAATTTTCAGAAAACATTAATAGCAAATACAATACAACCAGATTTTGTACCACAACAAAAAAAATCAAATGAAAACACAATTAATTCGTTTCTATTAAGGGAAACGAGACCTCACCTGGTTTCTATCTAGGGAAGCCACATCTCACCAAAGCCTTTCTTCATTCAAGCATAAAAAACCCATAAAATACACGCTGCATTGTTTTAAGGATTCCTAACTATAAAAGGGGAATACCTACGGGCTGGGTTTTGGGCTTACAACTGAAAATAAAAACAGCTAACAGGATAAGAGGCATAACTGGGTCATATCAAATGGGCTTAGGAAGAGCCCGTAACAGAAATCGTGATCGATTTCTTTGTTTAGCTTCGGTTTCCTACCAGTCTTTGCAATTGAGAGGAAATAACTGTACAGAATTGAACAAGACCTCCAAAGTCCGGTTACAAAAACAGTTTGCTTAAAAGATGCCAACTAAGGCCCTTTTCCCCCTTTTATACCTGTGACCAATGAACTCCGAATTCACTTATTTTGGCGCTAAACACATAAGACGCATATAGCAACAGTTAGTACGACAACCTAACAATTTATTGGAGTCTTAGAGTTCTTAAATGTTTACTTCAAACAATAGCCTTTTCTTGGATAATTAATAAAAGAAAGGTTTTTTCTACCATATATATACTTAATTTATATTGCACATGAAGCGAAATAATTTGGTAGCTAGGTCAAAGTCCCATTCCTTTTTGAGTCCTCAATTCACAATTCTTAATCTAAATTACTAATATATCCTACGTATTTGTTAGATATTGTTTAGAAGCCAGGACGCATCCATTAATCTCAACTATCTTTTCGTTTTTCTTTTCTTTTGGACGCATATTTTGAAGCAAAATACGCTTAGAACAAAACGGTTTACCAATTGGTTAATAGACAAGGATAAGACACATGTTGTAGAGATGGGCTGCAAAATGCATGCCAGCATTACAATCATATGATGCCGATATAGTGATACACTATTTAGCTTATGCTGTTACTAAGTAAGGAAAATTAAGTTACAAATAGGAATTTGCTAAAATGTTCAAGTAGTAAATACCTTCCACGTATGGATTCTCATTTTTTCTATCCATTTCGCAAAGACGCAGGTAGCAATGCATGTGACTAAGACCATACCTAGGGTTAAAACCGCCTGAGACCATTGCTTAAGGATAAAAGTTGTAGATAACAATTACTGAATTCAGAAATACTTTTTTTTTTTTTTCAGAAATGCTTTTGAAAGCTTATTTTGAACATTTTGAGGAGCTAAAAATGAATGTACAATTTCACTTATGACTTAATTCTGGTTTTTTCATATTAATTAACTCTTCCACGTAAAATAAGAATGTAACATTTTTGTTAATTGTGTTTTAATCATAGATCGGGTTTAAGCTCATCATGAATCTAAAGTGCGCTTTTTTTTTTTCCTTGGAAAAACTCAAGCTTGCCAAAAAATTTTAAATGAACTTTTTCTTTTTCTTTGTTTAAGAGCAGCATGATTAAACCTTTTATCCGTTTTCCAATTCATAGAAATGGCATTACATTTATATGGTACCCCTTGTCCCTTGTTTAATAGTATATAAATATGTTTAACCGTGACTTATGTATAAATAAAGCCTCAAAAGTGCTTGAACTTGCTCTGACTGCTAAATGAATAAGCATTACAATTTTTCCACATACTAATGAGCAGATTCAATTACTAACAACGTCACAGACACGTATTAACGGTGACAATGCACAAATGGAGAAAAAATGAATGCTGAAAGATTCTTATCATTGTTCTGTAGTTTTTTATTTTTATTTTTATTTTTTTAGAAAATGGAGGAATATGAACTTGGGCCAATAGCTCAGTGATAATTTATTAATAGAAAACCTCAAGGGTCATTGGTTCAAATCCCTCCATTCCTTTATCTAGTAAGAACAAAAAAAAAAAAAGCTACTTTGAGACCAAAAGCTACTAGTTGTACTACTTAGCTATTGGCCATGATTTTATCATCTTTCTCTAATTAACAACCAACTCCCAGACCATTTGGTTTGGTACCCAGTTCGACCCTTTTTCCTAGAGCAACTAAAATTAATCAAAATTGGCAAGTACCTAGTTCAATTAGTACTTAGTGCTACCTAGTACCAAAGAGGCCTTAGGTTCAATACCCAACTCTTTTCCTCATATACCTACCAAAAAAAAAAAACCTACAATTAATCAATTTTTTTCTAAAGGAAATATATTGATATGTACTTCAAACACTTGCCGAGCATAAATGTGCTTTTTCAAGTCTTTGAAAAAGGATAGACGTTGTAACACTTGAATTCTTTCAATGCTATAGAGACCTTCACTAGCTATAAATAAAATAAAATAAAATAAAATAAAATAAAATAAAAAACACTTTGTGAAACTAATGTATTGAAGAAAAATTCCACTTTGTAGTTCATCTTTATTCCTTTGCCCCTCTTTGTAGAGGATTGATTAAATTTGGCCTTCAAATAAACACCAAATATTAAGAAGACCTATTTCGTTCAAGTATAAAATTTAAATTTGTCTTATCATCTCTATGTGTAGACTTTAGGTTATTTGGACACTTTAGTAAGGTCTTGTGGGCCTTTACATTCTCATAAAGCTAACTCTTTAGGAAGTTTTACCTACAACACTTATAAACTCATTCTTACTCAATTTTTTACCCAACATTGGACTTATCTCAACACTCCCTTGTCACACATTGAGTTCTAAGCCATAATAATCGACCTACTTTTCATTGGTCTTGACCTTTTTTTTTTACTAGTTTTTTAGTCATGCGCCAAAATACTTAGCATGCTTTTTGCTAGGAAATTGACCTACTTTTTGCTGAGTCCTAACCTACTTTTCGTTTAGTCTCCTTAGTCTTGAATACCTCTATCCAATGTGGGAATTATCTCAACACAATTCAAAATTAGGAAGGAAAGTTGCAAGAGACTTTTTTTTATGAACACATGAAGACTTAGGCTACCTAAGCACTCCACATGAAAGGAAGGTTGAAAGACTACCTTTTTAAAGTTCCTTTCTTTCCATGATAGTGCATCATCTACTTCGTTGTCTCTTTCTTATATTCTACTATAAGGTTTTAGCCCAAAAGCACAAGCTTGTAGTAACCATAGATGTACTCTTTGATGAGAAGGCTTTTTGCAACATGAAATTGAAAAAGGCCAAGCATCATAAAATAAGGCCAAGCATATTAAAGGAGATCTTATATCACAATTCATTAGATGGAGAACAAGCAAGCTCTTCAACTCTAAGTAGGACTACTTACACCTCTTGAGAATTAGCTTGCAACCAACCATCAATAAGTAGTAGATACATTGAGCTTACTTTTATCAAAATGAGGCCTTTGGATGAGATTTATAAATGTTGCAATTTCATGAATCTCGAACCATATTTTTTTGAAGAGGCTACCAAGGAGAAAAAATTTAGAGATGCAATTAAAGTTAAGCTAGAAACTATTCAAAAGAACAACACATGGAAGCTATATGATGTGTCGAAAAGTAAAAAGTCTATTGGAGTAAAATGGATTTATAAATTGAAAATTGATGCAATAGGAAAAGTTCCAAAATATAAATCCAAGCTTGTATGCAAGGGATACTCTCAGGTACAAGGGGTGGACTATGGTGAAACATTTGCTCTAGTTGCTCAACTTGGAACCATCGAACTCATAATTGAAACAATTGCTCAACTCAAGTGGGTAATCTTCCAACTTGAAGTCAAAGCAACCTACTTAAATGGGGAAATTACTAAAGATGTTTATGTGGAGTAGCCTCAAGCGTTTGAAGATAAAGGAAAGGTAAATAAGGGACTATATGGCTTTAAACAAGCTTTTAGAGCTTGCTTTAGCAAGATAAGTGGCTTTTTCCTGTGACAAGGTTTTCCCCCAAGTATAAGAATGAATCAATTTTTATGGTGTCCTTTTATGTAAATGACTTATCTACACAAGAAATGATGATGGAAAGTTAAAGAAATTCAAGGCTAACATGTTAAAAGCTTTTGAAATGAATGATCTAGGTAGAATGTTGTACTTTTTAGGGATGGAAGTAACATAAGGCAATAAAGGGATTTGTATCTCTCAATCCAAGTTTATTAAGGGGCTCATTTTTAAATTCAATATGCTTAACCATAAGATAGTTGCAATGTCCCAAGGATATAAATATATCTTGAGGATGATTTTAGGGTTGCCAATGCTATTATCTATAGAAGCTTAACTGGTAGCTTATTATATGTTCTAGGGACAAGAATAGATGTACTTTATTCAATAACAATGCTCTATTGGTTTATGCAACAACCTACATAGCTCCAGTTCACTAAGGTTAAGAGAATTCTAAGGTATCTTCATGTCACTCTTTATTTTTTATTGATGTTCTCTTGTTATTTTAAATTAAAGCTAGTGGGGTATGGTAATGGTGATTGGGTTGGTAATGTTAAAGACTATAATAATGTTAAATATTCCAAAAGCACTATTGGTTACATTAAGTGTTTAGTTGGATGTCAAACAAGCTATCTTTTATTGCTTTTCAACGACTTATGCAAAGTATGTGGCTACCTTAGTCACTACCACTTTATGCATCTAGTTAAGGAGGCTACTAGCTAAATTAGGCAATGAACCAAAAGGGATTATGAATATGTTTTGTGACAATCAATCCACTATTGCCATAGCTAAAATCCAAGCCATCATTCTTGCATAAAGCATATTGCCATTTAAGTTCACTTTTGTAGAGACATTGTGGAATCAAAATAAACTAAGTAATGCATTACAAAAGATTAGAGCAAATAGTTAACATTCTAGCCAAGAGTCTTTCCATGGACCAACATGAGAAATCTACAAAATAATGGGAGTTATCTTGAACCAATCAAGGAAGGGTGTTAGGATTTGTCGAAAGAAGTAGAAAACAATTTTGGGTGATGGATAAAGCTTGTTTAGTAATTGAATAAGCAAGCCATTACAATCATTTGGGAGAAATAAATCCCAAGATAAAAGAAAATTGACACACTTAGCAACATATATATATGAAGAGGAAGAACAGTGCAAAAAACATCTTAGTTGCGTTTGTGGTGAATTTTTACCGAAAAGGGTCATTATAGGTCCTACATGTGAGGATAACATGCTAGCCTTCCTTTGGATGGTAAGTGTGGTGTTGCATGCTTTAGTGCCATAGGTTGCAGGTGTTAATTCCCTACTTGGAAACCAACCTTTGACTCTAACATGGTAACCATGTGGTTGACACATGACACCATGTCTGAACACCCCTTTAAGTTGGTAATTGATAGGAATTGACAACACCAAGCTTACGAAGAAATGGTTATGTTGATCTGCTCCTCGGGCCTTAGCCAACATGTCTACTAGTTGATCATTTTTCCTCTAATGATTGGTCTTTGTAAGGTCATGACAAATCTTCTCATGGATGAAGTGGTAGTTGACATTTATATGCTTGGTATGCTAATAAACTATGAGGTTGAATGTAAGCTTTATGGTAGCTTTTTTTTTAATCACAATGTTAAGCCACAAGGCAAGGAATGTCAAGCCCTATATCTCTAAATCCCAAGAGCCAAATAATCTCACAAAAAGTGATTGTCATTGCTCGATACTTAACTTTAGTAGATGATCATAATATCACTCTTTCTTACTTTTTCATAAAATTATACATCACCAAGCATCATAGAAAATCCTATTAACAATTTCCTCCCTATACTATATGTAGCATAGTTACAATAATAATAAGTTCACAATTGATAACCATCTAAAGAGAGAATAAACAAACCTATGCCAAGACAACTCTTCTCATTAAATGAATGGTTGTTTTCCAATGAGATTTCTTAGGTGAGTGTGCAAATTAAGCCAAATTACGAATTGTATAGCCTAATCACATTGGTATAGTTCAACTTTCCTATGAAATGTTGATATTTTTAGGAATCCTTCAATGGAAAGTCATCCTATTATGGCACAAGTCTCTTAATAATGTTTAACTATAGTTAGTGTTAAATTAGTATCCATAGGGTTGTCAACTAGCTTAGTTCTCCCAAGTCATGTTTTGTTTATCAATTTAAGTATGTACTTATAATAACTCAAATGACACCTTGATCATCCTATAGAACCTCAACCTTAAGAAAAACTTGAGGTCTCCTAAGTCTTTGATGTGAATGGAGGAATGAAGATATGCCTTCAACTCTTTTATCCCATTAGTTTCATTATAAAATAATGAGGATGTTTTCTACACAAATTATAAGTATGACTATTATGTTACCTTATTTCTTTGATGAAAATGAGGTATTGTGCATGGAATCTTTATATCTAGTTTGTAGTAATGGGTTAGTGAACTTGGTGTACCATTGCATGATAACTTACTTTAGTTCACAAAATATTTCTTCAACTTGAACACTTTTATGCTCTTCTCATATGGACCACTTGGTAAAAGTTGCATATAAACCTCCTTCTTCATATGTCCTTGTAGGAACATATTATTAATGTCCATTTGATGAATGCTAACTGATTCGAAGCTGTTAGTGAGAAGACACATTTGACTATAGTATGCTTCACTATTAGTGTGAAGATCTCATGCTAATCCATCTTTTTCTTCTAGCTGAATCCCTTTGTCACTAATATGGCCTTGTATCACTCTACTATCCTATCAATATTGTATTTAGTCTTATACATTCATTTACATCTAGTAAGCTTTTTCCTAGGTGACAACTCCACGATCTCCTAAGTGTCATTATCTCCAATGCTTTAATCTCCTCTCCCATGGCATTTTGCCATCTAAGATCACCAACAACCTCATGGGGATAGACATGCTCAATCTCAATTGAGATGGATGCAATGAAATGCTAGTTATCAACTAGTAGGTGATTATAGGAAATGTAAGCTGAAAAAGGGTATTATGTAGGCTGAAAAAGGGTATTCAGATGATCTACTTTCTAAGACATTAGCAATAGGACAAACATAGTCTTTTTTACTAAAATGGTGGTTAGGTTTCCTTACTAGACCATTATGGAACTATTTGAGATGGAATATTAGGTGGGCTATTTGATAATGGTTCTTTGGTATCATCATTAGAAAAGATGTCATAAAAGTGAGTTGATAGCAATAAAGGTATGAGACTACAATTAGGCTATGGTGAGGTAATAGGTTGAGTTTGGTGGTTGGCTAAGCCATCAATGGTAGGTTAAGTAAAAGGTAACTCATAAAAGGCTTTGTTGTTTCCCTAAAGGCAACCTTAGAGGGGGGTGAATTAGGTTTCAAATTTCTCACTCTTTGGATAAAGATATAGCATACTATAGGATAACAACAATGTCTATCCACTTATAGTCACTTAGCAAGTAGATTTGATATGAGCTATATAATCCTAAGTAGTAATCCTTAGCATGGTTAAATATTATATCCAATAGCAATCTAAGAACTTTAAAAACTACTTAGCAACAATGTGAGAGTTCATTCAAAACATTAATAGTGTTATCCATGTTTTCACAAACCACAATAGTAAATTGTTTATGCAATATTTGTAAAGCTAAGCATTCATACACATAATCTTTTAAATGATTGGAAAATCTCATTCAACCCACCTCCTTTGATAAACCTATCAAAAGGTTATATTAGTTTTAAGTGATTAGAGGAAACATCTAACCCACCTCTTACAATGTTTAGTAATCTCATGGATTACTCACTACAATGTTTGTTTTAGACTAGTATAGGACTGTTCTTCACAAGATTCAACACATTACAATACCAAGAGGACTCATTAGTAAGAAACCCCAAATGATAAAAATGATTTAACACCTATAGTTTCTATGCTTAGACAATACATAATAAAATTAGCAATGAGAATAGTAATATGAGCTTCAAAGTAAAGACCATCAACAAGAAAAAGCAAACTTTTAAGAGAACACAATGGGAACATATTATGATTTTCTTCTTTTTCTTTTCTTAACAATTCTTTAGCTCATCTTTTTACCTCTTTTCAAGGGAACTTCTTCATCTTTAGTAGCCTTTAATGTCTCCTTAGATTAGGCTATATTTTTGGAGTAGATAGATTGTAGCATAATGGTAAGAATTTCAAAACAACTTGATTTCCCACTTTCCCCTTAACTTGAATCTATGATGTCCTAGATTAGGCTATATTTTTAGAGTAGATAGATGGTAGCATAATGGTAAGAATATCAAAATAACTCAATTTCCTGCTTTCCCCTCTTTTCTATTCTTTTCTACATGCATGACATCATAGCTTCAAAGAGGGGATTTTGAACTAGCTTCTTCATGGTGGTCTTTATTAGGCATTCAACTCAAGTGCTTTAGACTACATTTGTCTAACTGTTCTAGGAATATCTCATTACGAGAATGATCGATGCAAGGTCAGATTCACACCTTCATTGTTTGCCACTTGTCCCGCATGCAATCAATTTCTTATCCTTTTCAAATGGGCTTTCTCACATGGGCTTTAGGCCTTCCTTTATGTGAGCATAATAGGGTTATAAAATGTGACCATCCTTCATTTCATCTCATTTTTTGGGCCTTATTAAATATGGATAGTATAGTAGGGAAAAAATTCTATTAAAGTATAAGATTTAATTTACAATACATACAAAGGTCATAAAGCATATATTCATTTAATAGTGACCTCCAAGACAAATAGTTTCAACATTCTTATGAATATATAAGTTTAGCACCATGAGGAATATTGCATATATTATAAGCATAGAACATGGAGATAAACACAATATTGGCACAACATTAAGTTAACATGCACAATCATGAAAAATATTAGTTTTACTTAACTCAAGAAGCTTGGGATCATGCTACATCTCAAAGACCTCTATAATGGGTTTAGTCAAAAGTACGTGCAAAGAATAATGTGACTTGGGCTCTACATGTGAAAAAGAAACAAAAATAGTAAAATTCATTTCTTATTTAACCCAACCTTTTGAATTCATTCATTAAATGGTTTTAAAATTCACAAAAATCCACATAAAGTATAACTTAGCAATTGTTCTCAAGACAAAATTTAGACATAGATATCAAGTTGAATTTGAAATATAGGGAATATAAAATTGTGTTCAATTTTAAGTATTTGGGTATAGGTGTCACTAGTGTGAATGACCATAGTGCTATCATTATTAGGGGATTTAACTTTCCTAATTTAAAATGCATGAGATAATTGAATCTAAGCATTGAAAGTTAGCAGTATTATGATTATTTGCTTCTAAAACAATTATGTAGCATCTATTAAGGAATTGAAGTATAGTTATCAATTGATGCTAAGCCTCTTATGCAAAATCATCCTTCAAGAACTTCACAAAGCACTGATAATTGGTTTTGGTAATGAAGACAACATACTAAATCATCTACCACCCAATTTGTCTTACCTTTCTCCTCATGATTTCTATGTCCAAGTGGACAAGCATTTAGCTTGTCGCATTACTTGCATTGTGGATCCATCAACTTATAGCACTTCTACTTTTTATTACCCTTTTACCCACAAAAATCACATTTTTCAATTTGCCTTGACCTAAATGATCTATCATTTTGCACTATCTTCATCATAAATGAAAAGTCATTTTTGTTGGAGTGATTAGCACTTGTCTTTAAAGTTTTTGTTGCCTTAACATGACTAACACCCTAAGGAAAAGTTGTTATGTTGCATGTTGTTTTCCTTATAATGCCCTAATGATATCTTGCCTTGTAGAGCATTGAATAGATTTTCATAAGGTTCATTATCAAAGTTTGCTCCTAGAGCATTCAATAGTAGTTATCTAGGACCCTAAGAAGTTGATTAAACTTCATGATTTCTTAATAGTCCTTCCATGGGTAGTAAGTCACTTTCTCTAACAAGGTTTATTCCATCAATTAAGCAAATTGATCCCAAAGTTGACAAAGTCACCTAAAATAAGCCAAAATTGGCTTGTCTCCCTAACAAATAATGCATAATTCATTAATAATATCATAAACTCTAGATGGGTCAACCTAGTGATACTATGCTTAAGGCTCAACCCATATGGTAGCAATGTCCCAAGTGTAAATTAGATTATAATGAAGGTGGTTTGCAATTGAGTAAAGAATCTAACCACAGCAAATAGAACTGCACTATTTCTAGAAAGCTTAAAATGGCAACATAAATTTGGGTTTTGGGTATGATCCAGTAACAAATACGAATTAATTCTTAATTGAGAGAGAATTTGTCATCCTTTCGCACTAGATAGCATAATTTAAGGTCCCTATGAGCTTAATCAAGACTAGAGCTATTGGATTTGTGTCTCTAATTAGTAGATAGGGTAGACTAGTGCAACCTAAGGTTTGTAAGGTTTGGCTTTCAAGCTCAAGTGCCTCATGGGTACTACATGGTGGAGTTTGGGAAGTGCTCAAAGGAGTGCGCTTGATACTCCTACTTTGATGTAACGGAACATATGGTGTGCTACCATTAGGTTAGTTGTTAAAGGGAATGCCCATCATCAAGAGAGTAGGGAATTGAGCAAAATGCTGTTGTTTTATGGAGGAGCAAAAACGACATCATGTTATGAGCTTGAGGTCTTTAACAATAGATTCATTATTATCCTTATTGAGTATATTATAAACATATGTCAACAAATAGATTAACGACATACCTTATGACCATGTGAATAAGGCATAATCGTATTTAAATTGGTTGAATCTTAAAGATATAAGTGCAATCGTGTATTTATGATACAATTGTAAAAAAGGCCCATTTGAGTCTATAAAGGGATTAACAATGATGACATTATTTAAAACTCCCTATATTTGCATAAACCCAGTGGAAGATTGATGTAAATTTCCTCCTCTAAATTACCATGGAAATATATATATATATATATATATATATATATCTTTGGACATCCATTTAAAGCAGAAGCCAATAATGGAAAGAAATAAATGAATAGTAACTTCCTTGGCTTCTTGGAAAATAAGTCTCTTAATAATTAAAAACTTCTCTCTATACAAAACCCTTGGTCACCAATTAGGCTATATAGCACTCAACAAAGCCATCCACCCTATATTTTACTATACAACCAATGGGCTTATGATGGGAAGGTAGATATATAACCTCCTAAGTTTGATTTTCCATAAGAGCATGTAATTCTACCTCCATAGTTTGTTGCTATCATGAGTTTGTGGTTGTCTCATGGTATGAAGAAGGTTCTAGTTCCTAAAAAATGGAACTAATGCAATACATATGTTATGACAAAAGCTAGACAAAACTGAGATAAGAAAAGATAGGATAGTAGGTACATAAAGAGTCTAAGTTAGGACAAATATAATTTTTAATCCATATGGAGTGATGAGTGGCATAACCTAATTGTCAAAGAAGAATAAATATAGGCTACATAGGAACAATAGTTAGTGACTCGTCAAATGCAATGGTCAAAAGAGTTGTCAATAGGGAAGCGACATGAAACTCAAGGGCTAGCATGAGTAAAAGGTTAGATAAAGGCTTAATTAGAGGACTAGTAACAAATGGAGAATTTATTGCATTCTTAATCAATGGGTAAGTAATTTAAGGATCTAGAGGCACAGTTATGCCATCACTGAGAGCAATGGTGGGTCCTCATCAAATAAAAAGGACTAAGAATTAGCTGTTGAGCTGGGTTATTAAAGCAAATATAACTAAGTCTAAAAGGAAATAAAAACCTCATGGAAAACATCTTTGCTCACAATAAAATCGTTTAATGGAGGATCAAAGATGTGGTACCCTTTTTTAAAAAGTGGGATACCACACAAAGACATATCTTAGGGTACAAAGACTCACTTTGTCCTAAGGACCTACAATAATAACATAGCATAAGTAGCCAAAAGCTCACACATAATGAATATTTGGATGCTTGTCAAAAAGTAACTTTAAGGGGGTTCACCCATTAAGAATTTTAGTTGACATATGATTGATTAGGTAGGCTACTATGACCACAAAATTACCCCAAAACATTTCTAGAATAAAGGCCTAATATTTAAAAGTGAGCAACTTTTAAAAGATTATTGTTTTGCACAACAACCCATTTTGTTGGGGTGTGTAAGTATAAGGGCTTTCATGAATAAACTCATAGGAGGAGGAAAGAGAAGAACATTGGGAAAATTCACATGCATTTTCAATCCAAGTACATTGCACAAATTTATTAGGTTGATTTTTAGTGAGAGCAAAGAAATTTGTAAGATGAGAAAGAAACTTGAGTTTTTGAGTGCATGGGAAAAAACCCAAGTGGCACATTTGTAATCATCAACAATAATGACAAAAATAGAAGCCTATCATGGCACAGGGTGTGATATAGCCCCTAAGTGTCGATGTGGAGGAGAGAATGGGGCAATAATATGTCATGTAATTTAGGAAAGGCGCATGTGACTGCTTAGTCAAAGGGCAAATGGGACATATAGGATAAACAAAAGAAACATTATCTTCCAATCATTGATGAGAATGAAAAATATTATTATTAATTTTGGCATTGCATAGAGTACCTTATTAAAAAGGTACATGACAAAAGATCAAAATTCTTAGGAAACATGGCCCAAAAATATAGTCATTAGTAAACGTTATCCAAGTACATTAGTTTGGTAGTCAAAATGGCCTAAAGGAAAAAAAAAATGTTAAAATCTAAGATGGTGTGATAGGAATTGCCTTCACAAACCTTTGAGACAAAGATAAGATTAAATTGAAAATTATGGTTGAAAATTACTTTTTTTAATGTAATGGACTAACTTAGTTGCATAGTGCCAACTTTAATGACAAGAATGACATCTCCATTTGGGAGATGTATTAACATGGACAAATGAGAATGATTTTGAATGTGAGAAAAGACAATTTTATCACATATAATATCATAATCAATTATCCATGTAGTAGTAGAAATTAAACTCATTAAGCAAAAATATGTACTTGTTAAGTTGAAAAACTTTTCAAGACTTCAAGTTAACTTAAGGCCTACATAGTGCACTAGAACTAATCATTGTTGATAAGCTAGTTAATCTTATCATCAACTCATGTTGTAACCTAATTAGCTAAAAAATCCTTTTCTTTCTTTTCTTTATCTATAGGCTTCTCATGTAACTTTTAACTTGTATCTTTACTGTAGCATGGATGCTCAATACCCATAAAATTTCTCTTTACCTTTGTCAAACTTATGGTCATCTAGTTTATGGGATGATATGGAAGAATGATGGACATTGGATGATTTTAACACAAGTTTTAATGTGGCTTAATGAGAGCTATTTGATCTAGGCATGGGTAGGATGATAAAAGAACATATAGTGTAAGTCTTATATTCAAATAATCAATTCAAGTAATGAAAACTAAGTTTTTTCTATCATCCACAAGGCCTAGCTCCATAATGGGTCTTATCCAAATGCCTCTAGGTCATGTTTTCATCATTAAGGCTCTCTATTGTAGGGTTGCCTTAATTGTGACCAGTATGGTTTTATTGACCAATATGGTTTTATTGACCCTGATGTACTTGAAGTTAGCTAGGGGTTGATTTTCTTCTTGAATGACGAGTTGATGAGTATGGCCAAGCAACATAATAGGCTCCATGGCTAGAATATGAGATTGGAATAATAAGTAACTCTTCCTTAGAATAAGTAAAAAATGAGTCACCCTTTCCTTCTCCTTGATGGCCTAATACTACCATATGTTATACTTAGGCCCTTCTAGCTTTTCTTTGGCCATCCCAAGTCTTTTCCATAAAGCCTAAAGTTGAATGAAGCAAACAACAACAACGAGGTTTCCTTACTCTAGTTTGAACATGGCTTGGGTCACAAAATTTTTTTTCACTCAATTGAGTTTCTCACATATATCTTTTGATGTTTTTCCACATAATCTTTACAGTTTATAACAAAGAAGGTCACACTAACCTACTAGATGAGGTAGTTTATGATCTAAGTTCAAATGAACTGGCTGCATTTCATCCAGTGTTGTGTAGGCCACTTATTGATGTAGAACAAAATGGTTCCATAAAGGAAACCACCTTTTCCTTTTGTGATAAAAGCTTGTTGAAGCTCTTGTGACTAGAGTTAGGAGTTTCTTAGTCTAGAGAGTTGATATCCAGCAGCACAAAAGTTAGGTCTATCAATAGTTGAAGTGTATAATGGATCCCTAGGCCTTGGATAACCATTAGCAATGGCTAAGTAGTGAACATAAGAGCTCATTATGGATCAAGCCCACACTAACCTACTAGGTGAGGTAGTTTTTTATCCAAGCCTATATAAGCTAGTTGCACTTCCTTTAATGTCATGCAAGCCAATCACTAGTCTATCAAGGAAACCATCTTTGTCTTTTATAATAATAGCTTGTTGGAACAAAGGAAGAGTTTTTTAGTCTAGAGAGTTGCTATGCAACAAGGCATAAGTTAGTTCCATTAACAATTGAAGTGTACAATGGATCATTAGGTCTGGGCAACCATTGGTGATGGCTAAGTAAGGAACATAGCTAGGTTAAAAAGTTAGGAAGGGATTTTCTCTCAAACCCAATAGATCCAAGTCTAGTTGGTGTCCTAGAAGGAACCAACTAAGCCTAAAACTCAAGATGGATTTAAGAGTATGAGAAGAAACTACCATTAACTAGGCAAGCTTTATGTGGGCCTGATCCACTTAACCCTAAATATCAAGGCTTGGCTAGATTGAACTTAACTGGTTAGCCCTTATATTATTTTCCATGAACTAGACTAGGCCTAGATAAATAGCCAAGGGATGGGTTAGGCTTGGATGGGTGGCCACTAAGTGAGTTGGGTTGGGTTTGGTCAAGCTGCTTTAAAATGGTCTAGGTTGGGTAGTGTTGTCAAATTGGAGTTTGGTCAAATTGTTTGGGCATGCTTTAAACTTGAATACAAGGGTGACTTGGAGTGCTTATTCCGAAATTAGTACGTCTGGATCCTAATTCTTCCATAACTTGAAACCTTGATTTTTCAACATGGTATCATTAAAAAAGAAAAAAAATGTTTATCTTGTTTTGTGGTTTTTATTTGAAATTTCTTGGTTAATGATTGTTACATTGAAGTGTTAACCTTTTTTTTTTTCATATCAATATGATTCTACAATAAAAAAGTTGAAAAAGAAATGGAAGCCAATCCTAACAAAACAAGTTTGCAAAAGGTAGGCTAGGAAAACAAAAGGCTTTGATGCCATGACAAGAAAAAGAAAGAGATGGAAAGCTAGAAGGATTGGGAAATTGTATTTGTATCTTAATTTCTTATAGAAACCTTGATGTACATAAGTCCTATGATATAATTGTTTGAACAATAAAAGTAAAAAATATGCAAAATGAATGGAAAGGTATCTCCAATAGTTTTGGTGTATTGAAACATTTGTTAGGTATAAGGGTTTATTGGTTTCAGCTACTTTATGTATAATTGACACAAATGTAAACATGTATAATCTTGTTAATTGTGGACTATAGTTGGTTCTGCAAAGGTGGATAAATGTATGATTATAATTTTTGTAAGTGTAAAGTGTTGTACAAGTGCATTAAGTTGCTAAGATGTAGGTTTTCTTGTTGTATTAGCTATAAATTCTTCTTAAAATTTAAGTTGCAAATTGTATAGAAAGAAATTCTTCAAAAATTTAGTGAAAGGTATTCTCTAAAGTACCTTAACCATTATTCTTAAAAACTCAAAGCTAGTTAAGGTATACTTTATTTGAATACCATCACTAACTTAGTCTCTTATAAGCTTTGCCCATTATGATAGAGGATCATAATAGTCCACCATACTCTATAGTTGACGCCTCTAATAGCCCATTACATGGTGGCTCTCACTCTAACCTCATCCAAGTAATTCTTTTTATCAATCTCTTCCTTTATAATTGAAGCTTAGGACATGGAGTTTGCTTTGATATCTAAGAGAAAATGAATGTAGGTACAAAGAGGCATTAAATTGAACTAGTAAAGTTCGTTATGTTGTGCCAAAATTCTCTTTCTCTTTACTTTGCATCTTTTGATGGACTTGTGCATATATTTATTTTACCCTAACTCATGGATTGCAAATGTGTATAAACTATATAAGGTAGTAAGCGTTGAATAACATTTATAAGACAACCACTAGATTTAAAGAGTCAAAAAACAATTCAAATCCTTTCTTTTTAGACTACCATATAATTTAACAACTATTTTGAACACAATATGATTATGTATATGCAAATAAGGTAGTCTTGAAATTACCTTCTGATTAGTTTAACAATGTTAGTATGTGTTTAGGTATAAATTCTTACTAGGTTGACTAGTTATAAGGCCTAACCCAAAAGCTAGCTTAAGGATTAAAGAGACATTTTATTTATTTAAAATTCATCACAATGGATCACACTTCTGATGTGAGACTTTTGTCCTATACACATGCCCTTATACACCAAACAATATTAGGCTCAAGGTCATATAGGATAGAACATATTTTGCCTATACTTCAATACCAAGTTAAAAGGCCTAAAGGCCTATCCCAAAAGCTAGTTCAAAGGTTGGAGGAGTACTTTTTTTTATTTAAGCCTCATCACAATGTACCACACTTCTGACATGAGACTTTCATCTTGCACATAACTATGAAGGGATTTTGATTAAATTATTTATTTTGGGGTAGTGTATAAGTTATTGATTGTTTTGATTGATTATTATATTCTAAACCAAGCTAAAATATAATAGATGGAGTGTCATGTTGTCATAGGTGTGTTGAAAGAAATAAGAAATTTTTTTATGCCTAAACATGTCGTGATTTGGGATAGAAATTGGGATATTTGCAACATACTAATTAAGACTTATTCGTCACTATAAAATTAGTTGAAATTTATTTATTTAAATTTGTGTTTTAGAACATTTTACTATACAATAGTGAAGATTGTGTGCCACGGGCATTTGTTAGAATATTTTTTCTCATTAAGTGAAGCTCACGGCCTCTTTGAAAGAGTGTGTTGTCTTGCATGGTTTGTACAGTTGATATAACATATTGGAACATCTTTGTATCTTGTGAGTTGGTTTTTAAATCATAGCTTGGTACTTGATTTTTTTTGCACGGTTTGGATATAAACACAATAGTGTTGTTAAAACAAATCTATATTCTTATACACTTTATGTTAACATGTTTTATGTTTAATGACTTAAGTTTATTCTTTATTAAACACACTTAATTAGTTGGTTGTTGGTGCTACTATATCCTTTTGATTGAAATCTTCCTTGTTGTCTAAGAATCAAGAAAGAAGCAATACTTTAAAAGATTATAAAACTTTATGTATTGCCAGTTAGTTAGACTATATTGAATTGGAAACATCTTTAGGACTATCTTGATAAATAGTGATAACTTTGAACTCATATATAATCATAATATCTATAATGAAAAACTTGTTTTTCTCTTGTGAAGAGAAAAACTCATTTGTGCTTAAGTGAGATTGACACCTATTGGATTAGGTTACATAGAACTATTGTCACAAGATGCATAGTCATTATGACATGAGATTTTTTGGTTGTTAGGATTTATGTTAGGTGGCTTACACTTGTGTAAGGCTTTGTGCAAATAGGATTCCTCTTTAGTATATTTGATTAAGAGAAGGATGGATAAAAACTCTAATTAAGTTAAACCATCCTTAAACAAACCCTATGCAAGATTCTTTTTTATACTGTGTACATTGATTCTTTATTTGATTTACTAAATTGAGATTGAATTCTTTCATTTATTCATAATTAAATTGTAAACTTTCTATAAACATGATTAAGCTTTTAAAAAGAATCAAAAAGATAACAAATGGAACACAACCTAATTTAGCCTTTTCCCCTTTAGGTTGATATTATGCTTACAAGTGTAAAGTATAGTACTATTGCATTGAGTTCCTAAGATGTAGGCCTTCTTGTTGTAGAAGCTGTAAATTCTTCATAGAATTTAAGTTGTAAATTGTAGAGAAAGAAATTCTTAAAAAGTTTAAAGAAAGATCTTCTCTTAAGTGCCTAAACCATTGAACAAAATGACCTAAGGCTTGTTAAGGTACATTTTATTTGAATACCACCATTAACTTGGGTTCTTATAAGCCTAATCCACTATGATTCAAGATATAGTCCACCATGCTCCATAGTTGATGCCTTGACAACCCTACTCTGACCTCTCCTAGGCAACTCCTTTTAATAGATCACTGCTTTTATATTTTAAAATCAATATACGGGGTTGGCTCTAATATTATTTGTTATATATATAAAAACCTAAGTTTGTTGAAGCATATCATTTAAATACCATCACCCACTATGATTTAGGATGGTAACATCTTCCTAACTAGCTAGTGAGGAGAAAATGGATATAAGTATTAAGATGCCTTGAACTGAACCACCAAAGTTCTTTGCGATGTGCCAAACTTCTCTTTCTCATTACATTGCATCTTGTGATCTTGTGCATATATTTATCTTTGCCTAACTTGTGGATTGCAAATGTGTATAAACTTTACATGGTAGCAAACACAACATTAACATTTATAGGACATCTAGATTTAGAGAATCAAAAACCAACTCAAATCCTCTATTTTTTGGATTACCACATAAGTCAGCAATATTCTGAAAGCATTACGATCAGCTATGTGCAAATCAGGTAATTCTCGAACTTGCCTTTTGATTAGTTGAACAATGTGAGTATGTTTATTAGTCTACATGTCTAAATTCTTCTTGAGTCGACTATGAAGGAATTTTGATTAAATTATTAATTTTAGGGAAGAAAACCAAAATATATTTGAGACTTCCGAGAAATCTTTATACTAGTCTTTTTTCTATGATTTGATTGGCAAATTTATTAGAAAAATTGATTGCCCTTTCAATGGGGTTAATCAATCCTATGGTAATATAATTGTCCAGAAACTTGACCTTGATTGGAAAAAGACCAACTTAGGACTTAAGTACCACTTAAACATTTATTTTTGTAACCTGAATAAATCTACTGGGAAGTTTGAAATGTTGTTCTAAATTTGGAGAGAAGATCAAAACATTGTTTTCTGAAAACAATTAGAAATTAAGATAAGGATTGAATATCCCACTCATTGTTCTCTGAAATTCGTAAGATGTGTTTTTAAGACCGAAATACATAACATTTCGTTCATACCTACTAAATAATGCATTTTTTGGGAAACGGTGCTTTCAGTTGGCAAAGATTTGAAATAAATCAAGCAGTTTCTGGAACAAAGTTTTCAAGTGATGTTTTCGCAAACATCTCATATGACGCTATAACAATCACGTGATGCATGAAGAAACTCATCATCTTATGCATTCCACATATATTTATAAACATATAATTGTATAATTACATGTAGTTAACATCGACAGCAAAACATTGATGATAATATATTAGTTAATTATCGTCAATATGTATGTATCATGAATTTCCAATTTGTACATTTTTAATTCCAAGTGTTCACATATACTATATAAGGTTTAAAATGAAAATCTAACTAATCTTACTGATTAAATATTAATGCTAATTAATTTATCATCATTAATTAGTATTGATGATAATTATTTATTAGCATAGATTTCAAAAAATAAAATATTAATATTACGTTTATATGAGAAATGATAAAATCAATTAACAAATCCTGAATAAACTCTATTTTATATGAAAAAAAAAAAAAGAATCGAAGATATAATTCGACCTCCTGATATGCTAAAGTTCATTCAGTATCAAAGCTAACCCTAGAGAGGACAAGTTTGAATGTTGAATACTTAAATTCCATGAATAAACATATAATTAGTCCCTTCATATGTTCCAACCGCCGGTACCTAAAGAGGATTTAAACTGATTATATTTGAATATTTAATTCACTAATTGACTGGACTTCTGCAACCCTATCTCTGCAAAGGAATCCTAGCTGTAAAGGATTGGTGGATCCCAATCCAGCTGAAAAAATATCTTATCCGAGTGGACTAAAGTAACATCGATGGAACAAAACAAAGAAAATCAGGGTAGAGTAGGAGGAAAGGCAGCAGTGGTGGTTCCGAATGACTCCAGCCCGTGGAACCCACAAATTATCGTCAATAATGGATTTTGGACCATGAGTATGCTGGAAAAATGAACAGAAAGTTCCTTAATTATCACGCTACTGCAACCAACCAAAACGTACTATTTCCACTTAATTTGAAATCTCACCGTTTGCAATTGAACAAAAAGTCCACAAATTCTTCATTCTTTTTTTTTTTCTTTTTTCTTTTCTTTAAATATGCATCTAACCATCATGCATCCGAAACTAAGATCAAGAAATCTCAAACTCTACTAACTTACCCTTATACTAACAAGTGATCAATACACTAACTAATCCTCCCATTTATAGCAGTTCCCAGTTAATGATTTTAGTTAAAAAAAAAGGTCGTGTTCATGAGCTGAACTGGCTATCTCATTACTGTAAGTCTGTCAGAAAATTTTATCTGAAAAGGAAGTTCAATGCACCCATCAAAGCTGAGGATGGGAACCCATAGAAGACGTCGACTTGTCAGCTACCCATCGTCTACGCGCAATGATTTTTCCTATGTCAGATTGTCAAGGAGTTGGGCATTTGGTGAGTGTGAAGCAAGGCAGTCACATGGCCATGTTTACCTGCCTTTTTGTCACGGAATGCCATTAGTGCCTTTTAATTTCCTTGCGTAAGAAACTTCCAAGAAACACAACTGGAATCTCTTATGAGACTAGAATAAGTTCCCAATTCCAAGATACTTTTTTCAGGTGCAGCATCATTTTATCATTGATAATATTTACTTTGTCAAATATCAAAGTGCTTCTCCTTAGTGTAGACTCACTAGCACCCTTTTATCGAGGTTTGAACCTGGACTTGCCACAAGGGAAAAGAGGAAAAGATATTGCTCATACTTTCACTGGTTCAAGGAACAATATAACAGGGGAAACATTTTTAGTGCCTCTCGAAAAGGTTTGCACTTTCCATAACCAGTGATGGTCACTATTGTTGCTGTAATTGTTTCTATTGTTGTACATATATAAATAATTCTCCGTCCAATGTCTTAACATTTTTTTTATATCCATAATGATAAATAAATAAAATTTTTACTGTGTATATGAACAAAGAAAATAAATAAATTACTTTTTTTTCCTTTTTTTACTGATGGTAAGAGAATTTGAATTAAAAAAAAAAAAAAAAACTTTGAGATCAAAAGTTAATTACTCAGCTATGTCGGTCACCTATTAAAAAGGCCTAAGACCTCTTAATTCTAAGTTTGATATCTAAAAGTGTAAGTTGAGTGTATTTGTGTAAATAATAAAGAAGATTACCTATTGGTTCAATAAAAGCTTTTCAAACAGAAAAAGGGAGAAAATAGAATTATTTCTCCACTGCATATTTCTGACAGAAACTTCCTGCCTGCATAAATCCATCTAGTCACTGTTCCTCGTCTCCAAAAGCGGTTGATCCGTATTCGACTGATGATGGATACCAATCATTTCAAAAGCCCTTTGTTCTTCCCCACTTCATACTCCAAGAGCAACCAAACAAATCTAGAATTTAACAGTCGCTTTCTAATTGGCTAAACTTTTAATCAACGGAAGAAAATAACCAACGCAAAAGTTAGTCAATCCACTTCTGCCGTCCCCAGGACATCCAACCTTTCGGTGGCCATGACCAAGCAGCTTGTTTGCCTATCGTAGTCATATATGTCGGTCCTCATGGAATCAAGCCAGTCCTTCGTATATGCCTACTACATAATAAAAGCTCAATCATCCTTGGTTGGTGTAAACGTCACGTTATTCTGGGACAACTTGTCGCCCAAACATTTCGCTCAGTAGCTTATTGTTGTTTTATGATTTGCACAATCATAATCATTCAAAAACGAACGGCAGGAATGTGGGCATTCCACCAAACGATTGATTAAGAAAACTGCAAATTCTGGAGGTGGACAAAGAACCAAAGTGAACATATCATGAAGATACCTTGCTTTATTTCAATGTAATATAGAAATACAGCATGCATGCCGTAGCTTATAAAAAGTTGTGCTTGACAGCCTTGCTAATCACTCAGTGTTGTCGCTTTATGCTTCTAATGGACTTAAATATTCCATTTGTAGAAACAAAACAAGGGTCTCAATACGTCTCACTCCTTAGTTATAACATGCTTCGGATACAGATTTATTGTCAAAACGCAGTAAACAAGTTGAGATTCCCCAACTTTTCATTCCTTCCTTCCTTCTCGATCCGTGGGATTTAGGGTGAATATCCATAGCACTCTTTTTGCCTTTTTATTATTTTATTTTATTGTTATTGGTGTTCTTTTTCTGGACGGAAGGATTTGGGGCATAATATCTCTGTAAAGTAATGGTAACTTTGCATTTCCGCAAAGGCACTGGAACTGCCACTAGTTAGGATCCTTTTTTTGGCCATAGCCAGTAATTCCAACCAGACTAAATGCGAAAGAAATGATGAGCACGACCCACTTGAACCAAGTGCTGGCCCAGGATCGGTAGTTTCCAGTAGATAGGATATGATGATAAACGTGCCCAAGCAGAAAGAAAATTGAAAAATGACAAATGCAGGGCGAAGGAGGAGGATAGGCATTATGTGCGTGTCAGAAAGAAGCTCACTTATTGTTCCTGCTTTTAGTCTGTAGCATTCCTTTATTGAGCAATCTTGTTGCTCTGCAAACTAATTTCATTACATATTCACCCATGGTTTTGCAAATTGAAGTAAAACGAAAATCACAAGTTGAAAAGCCCTTGATTTAGTTAAAAGCAGGATGAGATGTAATAACTATATATCAAACAAGTAAAAAGAATCAAGTATAATCTTAATTGTTAAAGAAAAAAAATATCCACATATTAAGCTGTCATATATATGTTAGGTAGTATATTTATTTAACCTTATATATTACTTAGTGTTAATTTAAATTTTATAAAGAAGAAATATCTTATCTCACATATCCTGAAAGAGAGGATATGAACAAATAAAACTTAGCCCAAAATGAGACATAATTTATATAAATATTATATTTTAAAATTGACTTTTCAATAAAAGTAAAAAGCGTTACATAATTTGAGGAGATAAATTTATCTATTTCCCTCGAATCCATCGAAGAACACAACATCCGAGTGGGTGGGCCTCACAAAGCTTTGCAGGTGGTCCTGGTCGTGAAATGGTTCTTTTGATTTGCTCCTCACATGTTTTGGGCGGGAAAGGTCGGCTCAGGGACAAAAACGCACCGTACCATAATGCTCTGCTTTGCATTTTAGGTAAGCATTAAATATACTCTTATAGCGTCCGCACGGTCACGCGTTGATCCAACCCCGGTTGCAACCTGCAGCAAGGACCTATCCCACGCGCCCAATTTCACATGGTGCCCCAGTACTTTAGGCCCCCACAGTAAGAAAATCCGGTACGCCAGTACTTGTGTAATCTCTTTCATACAGCTGGACCCCAAGCCCCCCGTGAGTCCCTTGCGGGTGCATAGGGTCCCTATCACGTCGTTGAAAACTCGAACCAATCCGGTGGCGGCTGGCATCTCCCTCGCTGAGTCGCAAAAAGTTAGCGGACAAGCCGAAGGCCAGAGCTTGTCTCTTTCTTCTGTTCTGATGCGGCCGTCTGACGGCGCTGTCTCCTATTTCTCTTTCTTCCACGAACGGCTTGGCTTGGCTTGGCTTGGCTTGGCTTGGCTTGGCTTGGCTCACTTCTTCGGGTTGCTCGAGCGGACACCACCGTCCCGTTCCAAATTGATGCGCCAAAGTTACAACATTTTAGATTTTTTATTACGTTATTATATTTATTTATTAGTTATATTTGTTAAAAATAAATATTGTACCACATCAAAAATAAAACGATACACCTTTACCTTATAAGTATTGAGGCTTCCTTATTTAAAACTTTAAAGCTTTGAAATAAACTCTCACACTTTAATATAATATTAAATTAGAGATAAATTTCTATGTTATAATCTCTCATATTCTAAAGTTGAGTTGTAATATTTATCTAATACTTTAAGATTCTAAAATGGGTCATCATACTTTAATAACATTTTCTAAATTTCTTGTAAAGAAAATAGATGTTATACAAAAGGAGATTATAATTTTATGGGATATAATATCATGGATAATTCCATTTTAAGTTTATGAGTATAAAGTATGTTTTGTATCTATAAAAGGAAGGGTTTTTTGGTAGCTGCGCCAAGTACATTTTATTACAAAAATTAAAAATAACTTATGGCTCATCGTAGTAAGATTTGCCTTCAACATATCTTTCACATAGCCATCATATTGTTTTATTATTACTGTTGTTGCTATTTTGTCTCTTTTTATTTTCATTTAGTTAAAGTTTGACCTTGTGTATCTACGGATTTTAGAAAATAAAGAAAGGGCCAAAATGTTATCCTTCAATTTTTGTATAAGCATCTATTTAATCCCTACGCCATTAATTTGATAATTTAATGTCTATGCATTGCTTGTGTAACAAACCAATCCTTCTATTAGACTCGTATATTAAATCAAATCAATAAATTAACATTATAGTTCTACTCATGTTGAAATCAAAACAATGTAGAATGTTATTCTACTTATGCATATATTAATGCTGCCTAAAATAAACGATGGAGAATTAGAGGCAAAAATAAGATAAATAGAGAAATAGAAATCCTAAAAAGAGAAAGATTAACTCTGTGATGGGTATGACCTAGATATCACGTTAGAAGTAAAATGAAATAAGTGGTATAGTCAATTAAATAAGTGAGAAAATAACATTAAAGGTAGATTTCTGATATCAACTTTAATTTCTAATAGAACACTTGATTTTATAATAGTAGCATTATAAGGATGTTAAATTGTTCAAATTGGAGAAAAAAAAGTAATGAAATCATATTTATGTCTTGACTTAAAAAAAAAAAAGTAATGACCCTGAAGTTATAAATTCTATTTACTTGGATGTAAATATTTTAATAGAATATCTTCTTGCCAATTATTTTCAGATTTCTTTTTGAAAAAATTTCAATGCTTGTTTCAATCTAAAAGATATCTTTACAAAACATTTTCTACTAATTGAATTACTTTCCATTGGAATAGAGTGTGTAGGACAAATCATAATTTAAATATCCCTCAAGGTGACGGGTTTGAAGAGAGAAACAATAGAGGAAAAATTTAATTCCTTAAAAATGTAAATCATTTCTTGAGAAAAAAAAAAGGATACTTTATCAATTGACTAGAAAATGTTTTAATATTAACCAAATTATTCAAAATAGGTGGATCTCAAAAAGATACTGAATAATGATAAATAAAGTTGCAATATAGTTTTAGTGTTGTGTATTAATGTTAACTTATGGATTTCGAAGTATTTGAAAGTCACTAAATCCAATGTAGAAGTCTATGTGGAAATTTTTAATGGAAGATATTCCTTGAATAACATATGTAATGGATTTTTTTTATTTAAAAAAAGAGATTACTATTAACATGGATAATTCGATTTTTCTATAAGGGTTATGAAGAACTATTTATGTGGGTTCAAACTTAAGTGATTTGAGTAAGTTATGTGTCAGCAAGCTTTCTGGCAGGGTAGATTAAATTTCTTAATAAATAGAAAATGTACTTTGACTACCAATTATAAATTTTGGCCTATTAGTAGTGCGTAGGGGTCCTAATAAGAACAAATTAAAATTTTGGCTTCTTAGTGGTGCCTAAGGGTCCTAATAAGAACAAATTACTTTTTGGCTTATTAGTGGTGTGTAAGGGTCCTAATAAGAACTTCTTAGTTACTAAATATCTCATGATTAAATTGATTCATAAGTAATGATAATAATTTTTTTTTCTTTTACATGACAAAGAATTTGGGAGTATTTTGTGGAGGAAAAAGTACATTAGCAAGACTTAGTACGGGCTCTAATGAAACCAATAGAACTATGAGAGTGTTCTTCATTGTGAAATTTTTTAGGAGTCAATCATAAATGCTCATCACCATTTGAAATGAATGGTCACCAATAATAACTTAAGAGGGAAAATCTTTTCACGAAATGAAATAAATAATTTCTCATTGTGCCATCTTTGGAGGCCAATTTGCCCTATTGCAGTCATAGTCAACTTGGAATTTTGTCTTTCATGAACTCCTATATTTATCTCTACAAAACACAAAATCCATACATGACAAAAGGTCTTCTTCTCTGGCACAAAATCCATGACAAGCCCTTCTGTATTCCTTTTTGCTCCATGACCACATGCGTCTAATTTCACCATATCCACCCTTTTTGTCATAACACTTAACGATCATCTATTATGGGTGCCCCCAATTACAAGATATCAACCCCAATTACAAAATATCAACAGTAACTGGATTGAAAGATACATAGAAAATGACTGCCCAAACTCATTTACCTTTGCTCTTTCTCTGAGCACTTTTTGCCCCATCGATGGCTTGGCTTCCCTGGAGCTGAAAGATCAGCCGCCGTATCTCTCACGTGAGTTCCTAAGCAGGCGAATCCAGTACCCTAGATCTCAATTTACGAGATTTTCAACAGTGTTCCTTCCCAGTGACCAAATACCGCATGCTCTGTTTCTCTCGCACATCACGTGCTACTAGTATGTGTTTGTGTTTCGTAAAGGTACCGTAGGTATCCAAACAAAATAAGTCCTCCAATGGAGAAGTGGAACCTTTCACGGACTCGTATTATAGGCTCTACAGTTCGCCGAATGGTAAATTCAGCCAAAGTGGCCGCTGCCAAAACAAACCACATTTAATGGGAGTTTCATCTTCTTCGCAATCATCCATCACGGACTACTAAAAGACAACATGTTTGTGTCCTGCTTAGTAGAGTACTCTTCTTATTTTTCTATAAAAACATAACGACCTTAATGCCCGAGAAAGCACCCCTTATTTTTGAAGCTCCGTTTTTTATCGGGTAAAGGGAAGGCACTATGGCTCCTGCTCAAAACAGGGCACCGAAGGTGCATGTTTTGGGCTCTCTTTCTATATGCTTTGTGTTGCTTTCTTTGTGCTTCAGCCGGGTTTGCTGCCAATCATCACCAGTTTTCGCCTGTGATACTGGGAGCAATCCGGCTTTGGCGAGTTTCGGGTTCTGTAACGTGTCGCTGGGGACTGATCTGAGAGTGGCGGACTTGGTGAAAAGGCTCACATTGCAGGAGAAGATCGGGTTCTTGGTGAATGCCGCAGGGAGTGTAAGTAGGCTTGGGATTCCCAAGTATGAGTGGTGGTCTGAGGCCCTTCATGGAGTCTCCTACGTCGGTCCAGGAACACGGTTTTCCAATGTGGTACCTGGAGCTACCAGCTTTCCTCAGGTTATTCTCACTGCGGCTTCATTCAATAACTCTCTGTTCGAGGCCATTGGAAGGGTAAGAGTTCTAAAACTCGTACGATATCGTGAAGGTTTTTCTTATGCTTCTTTCTTGGTACCATGTTTTCCTTTACCTTGTCTTTCGTCTTTCAGAATGGTCTACTGTTCTGTTTGATGATGAATTACATTTACATTTGCAGTCAAAATTCGTTTCAGATGTTTATGGCTTCACAGTCTTAGATGAGATAGATTCACGAGTTTCTTGGGAAAGAGGGGGTTGTGTTGTGTATTGGGTAACATAAACACATTGGGTTGGTCGTTCGAAGATTTTATCATATTTGGGTTTGATTTCATGCTGTCTTCTTCACCCTGTCGTCTCGGATACGATGAAAACGATTACATACCCAAATAGAATAATTCAAGAGAGAGACAGAGAGACAGAGAGACAGAGAGAGGATGACAGCAAATATTTATTTATTTATTTGCTGTTTTAGTTTGTTTCTTGAGAAATGAAGTTTATATGAATGTCCTTTACAGCTAACGAGCCAAAGATCACCGACATTTTCCTTTGAGCTATTTCTTGCGTTTTGTGGTTAAATAGGAAGAGTAGATGAAGATCACTTAATACGGCTAATTTATTTCCGCTCGTTCGCTTTCATATTTAAAAGAAACATATACTTATATGCTCAAACATGGACATTGTAGTTGTTACTCGTTTGAAATATATGCAGACAGAGGAGTCCAGCTTGCAGAGGAAGGATATCAGAAGATGATAGTGACTGATTATTGGAGATATTATCAAGAGCTCTCCGTAGCATTAACTTTTTTGGTCTTTAAATATATCGGTTTGAACTTAGAAAGTTGGAGCAGTTGGGAGGTTGTTGGATACATTGAAATTAGAGTCAACAAGGGATCATAGTTTGAATTTCTTTGAAGGCAATATCTCTGTTGCGTGTTGCTGTTGCTTGTTCATTGAAAGCTGAAACTGTGTTGTCTTAAATGGCTTAAGAATTATTACAGACAAAAACATATTGAATTGATTGCATTTAGAGATCTGCAGAATGTGGAAAAGGCAATATGAAGGTGAAATCCAGTTATAAATGTGTTGGAGACGGTGGATCTATGGCAATAGATTGCTTAATGGTAATGGCTTTTGTTGGGCAGGTGGTTTCGACAGAAGCAAGAGCCATGTACAATGTGGGGCTAGCCGGCTTGACGTTTTGGTCCCCAAATATTAACATATTTCGAGACCCCAGATGGGGAAGAGGGCAGGAGACTCCAGGAGAAGATCCATTGCTCTCGAGTAAGTATGGATCAGGGTACGTTAGAGGCCTTCAACAAACGGACGGTGGTGACCCGAACGGGCTCAAAGTTGCTGCATGCTGTAAACACTATACAGCCTATGATTTGGACAATTGGAAAGGGACAGATCGGTACCATTTCAACGCAGTGGTAATATACATTAATTCGACATTTTTAGTAAAATTTATCTCGGTTTTATTCTTGATTATAATTGTCCTTTCATGTAACGTTTTGCTTTCCACGAGGTAGGTAACACAGCAAGATTTAGATGATACATTTCAACCACCATTCAAGAGTTGTGTTGTCGATGGCAATGTTGCCAGTGTCATGTGTTCCTACAACCAAGTCAATGGTAAGCCAACCTGTGCCGACCCTGATCTCCTTTCAGGGATCATCCGAGGACAATGGAAATTAAATGGGTATTCTCGACGCTCCCAAGTTGTTTCCTGGTTTATAATCCAGGGTAGATTTCAGTGGTCATTAAGCATGGCTTTCGCTGCTTGCAGGTACATAGTTTCTGATTGTGATTCGGTAGATGTGTTCTTCAATTCCCAGCACTACACCAAGACACCAGAGGAGGCTGCAGCCAAAGCAATACTGGCAGGTAACTTCATTTCCATCCTTGGATTTGTTGCAAAAAGATCATTGATCTTGTAAAAAGTCTCTAGGCAAGCAACTCAGATTCCAAATTTTACTGGATTGGAAAAAGTAGTTTATCCCTATGACTTTATTGCCTTCTAGTTGATGTACACTCATCCTTATCCTGTATTTCTTGTTTGTAGCGGTGACGGATTGATTCCTTGTCTGTTTTTATATTACAGGACTGGATCTGAATTGCGGATCTTTCCTTGGAAAACACACAGAGGCTGCTGTAAAAGGAGGACTGCTTGACGAGGCGGCTGTCGATAAAGCGATATCAAACAATTTTGCTACTCTAATGCGACTTGGCTTCTTTGATGGTGACCCAAGGAAGCAAGTTTACGGCAAACTAGGTCCAAAAGACGTGTGTACGGCGGAGCACCAGGAGCTGGCCCGTGAGGCTGCTAGGCAAGGGATAGTGCTGCTTAAGAACAGTGAGGGATCTCTTCCTCTGTCCCCCACTGTCATCAAATCCTTGGCAGTAATTGGTCCCAACGCCAATGTCACAAAAACCATGATTGGAAACTATGAAGGTACTCAACTTGCAAAATTGTTCTATGTCTCGTTGCCCTTTTCATGGGTCGTCCATAATGAAGCAATTGACTTGTTGAAGTGGGTATCAGTATCAGTGAGCAAATTGATTCAGTATTGTTTTAATTACCCTTTCTGCATTTCCTTCTAACGACAAACTGGACAAATCCAATCACTTGATTAGGGATATTGACTGATATTCATGTGTAAGTTTTCTTAGTCCAATTGTAGCCTAACAGTAAATTTTAGGAAGCAAGATGGGCATCCAAGTTCGGGATATGGTTATAGTAAAGTATTCTAAATCAGTTGGTCTAATTCCCCTGAAAATGTCACAGGCACACCATGCAAATACACAAGTCCTTTGCAAGGTTTGACTGCCTCAGTGGCAACAACATACCTGCCTGGGTGCTCAAATGTAGCCTGTGGGACTGCCAACGTAGATGATGCTAAGAAGATAGCAGCCTCAGCAGATGCCACTGTTCTTGTAGTGGGTGCAGATCAATCTATCGAAGCAGAAGGTCGTGACAGGGTAGACCTCAATCTTCCTGGTCAACAGGCAGTTTTAGTAACAGAAGTTGCAAAGGCATCTAAGGGTCCTGTAATTCTTATCATAATGTCTGGAGGGGGCATGGATATTTCATTTGCAAAAAATGATGATAAAATTACAAGCATCCTATGGGTTGGTTATCCTGGAGAAGCTGGAGGAGCTGCTATAGCTGATGTGATTTTTGGGTACTTTAATCCAAGTAAGTTCTATTGCCATCCCTGTTTGATGATGTCATTCTTCTACATGGTACTAATAACTATTCCTGCCTTCCACCTAATGTAGGACTGCAATGTCTGTCAACTATGTTCTTGAGTTTAAGGATGAATACAAAATAGATTCTCAAATATTTATATTCACAAAAACTACTTATCCTACCTTTCCATGACTTCTTTTGCTGCATGCTAATGACATAGAACTCTGAAGCACATTGTTCTATCTTTTTTCAGGTGGAAGACTACCCATGACATGGTATCCGCAGTCATATGTAGACAAGGTTCCCATGACAAACATGAACATGAGACCGGATCCTGCCACTGGCTACCCTGGCCGAAGCTACCGGTTCTACACTGGGGAAACCGTTTATTCATTTGGAGATGGATTAAGTTACTCCAGTTTCAAACACCACCTAGCTCAAGCGCCTAAGCTAGTTTCCATTCCCTTAGAAGAGGGTCACGTTTGTCGCTCATCAAAGTGTAAGTCATTAGATGTTGTTGAACAGGGTTGTCAAAACTTGGGTTTTGATATACATCTGCGAGTTAAAAACATGGGAAGGATGAGTGGAAGCCATACTGTCTTCTTATTCTCTAGTCCTCCGTCAATACATAACTCCCCTCAGAAGCACTTGCTGGGATTTGAGAAGGTCTCCTTGGGAGGGCAAACAGAAACGTTTATCAGATTCAAAGTGGATGTTTGCAAGGACTTGAGTGTGGTTGATGAGCATGGAACCCGGAAAGTTGCCTTGGGACAGCACGTGCTTCATGTTGGGAGCTTGAAAACCTCATTAAGCGTGAGGATTTGAATTAACTCATAACCAAAGGCAAATTGAGCTCATGAAAGCATCCCAAAAGGGAAAAATGAGCTAAAAATAAGTTGATGGGGTTGTAACAATTCTTTCGGTAATTTCATATAGCCGAATTGTTCAGAATCAAAAGATCGAAATCCAAATGAACATTTGTGTTTAGGCTCTCCGTCCTTTTCTACCTGTTCTAACACAAAACACTAAATTCTGACTCTTCTGTTCATTTAGAGGACGCCGTTTCACACCTCTTGACTTCATACCTCGTTTATCAGTTCTAAAGACAATGAGATAACACCTCAAAACCCCCGATACAAGCAGGATTCGACACAAGCAAGTCTTTCGCATTTTACCAATGAAATTGGTGGAGACTGTTGGGATTCGCAAATCCCATTTCAAACAGAGAATGAATCTACATGACAACTTATTGGACATTCACAGAAAAGTGCAATTATTAAAATACCCATTTCAAACAGGCACTCATGCAACCAAGGAACGAGTCATAAAACTAACTTATTCATTTCCTGAGCCAAAGAATTGTGTTCCCTACTCAGAATAAAGATTAGCAGCAAATGTAATAGCCTCTCATTATTCTTCTGAAGTGATCTTCACGCTTGTGTTTCATTCTCTGTATTGGGGTAGCGATTTTATCAACTAAAGAAGGTCCTTTGAAGGATGAATATTATGATCATTGATGGCAAAAATAACATCTGCAAGTTCGAGCTCAAACAACGGAATAGGCTGGCCAATAGTAACAGCGGGATGATAGTGGCAGAACCATTAGAAAATCTTGTTTTATTTTTCTATGGAGTTCATCAACCCACCATGTCAGTTCCAATAATGTTCAGTTTGATTTGAGCTAAAAAGTAGATATTTAAAGAAAATATTGATACTAAAAAGAATAATCCAATAACAAGAATAGCATTCAATGTAATATTCAATTTCAAGATTAAGAAGTTTATAGACCAAATCCTAATAAGAAATTCCTTTAACTAATACCTAATCCTAACTCTAAACTAATATTACCCAAATGAAAACAAACTCAACCTTCCTTTCTTTTTCACCCTTCCACTCTTATCTAAACCGCAGTTAGAAGTCCTTAAACAAAGTCCGTATTCCAACAACATATTCCCCAATTAAAATTAAATAACAATCCATAATGATTTATTTATTTTGTTATATGGTTGTGATAATATAAGATCACTCAAATGACAATAAACTCAGCTTTCATTCTTTCCTCTCCTTTCACTTCTATCTAAACCTCACTTAAAAGTCTCCAAACAATGCCGTACAACCCAACAAACAAAATATTAATTCCAATAGCATATTCATATATTGAAATAAAATTAAAAGATATGATAAAAATTGATTTTTAATAAATGAAAATAATAATAATATAATATTTTATTTTTTAAAAATGAAAATGAAAATAAAAATATAGTAATAATTAATTTTTTCATGTGATTGTGACAAAAGAAGATTTTACTCAAAGGATGACAAACTTAGTTTTTGTTTTTTTTTCCTTTTCCCTCTTGCATCCTTAAACCGCACCTGAAAGTCCCTGAACAATGCCACAAAAACCAACAAACAAAATCCTTATTTTAACAGCATTTTTCCTTATTAAAATTAAAATAATATCTTATAATAATTTATTTATTTTGTCACCGATTGGGACACAACAAACTCGTAAATCGGTAATTATGTGCTGCTCTCATTCATGGTGAAATAGATGAAGAAACCCCATCGGTAGACATTGGTGTAGTTGGGATGGAGACCAAGACACCGAGGTTGAGGAAACTCAGACTTGTTCAGAGCCCCCAAGCCCCCATGAAGGTTTACGGCTCAGAAATTGGGTCTTGCCCTCGGTTTGTTAGGGGAGCTAATGAGCGTGGATTTTACTTGGGCTTCGCTTGGTCAACTCTTTTAGGTCAGTTTTGTTTGGGCTTTGTTCTTTTTGGCATTTCGTTCCGTAGAAAAGGCATCCCCTCCCGTAAAGGAAACCTTGCAGCAGCATTCTGAACCCCAACTAGCATTCTCCTGCTGTATTACAAACCATTTTGTTAGAATTTTCCATCAACTATCAGCCAAATAGTAGTCTAGAAACCACCAAAGTGACCAGACTATAACAGCATAAAATACACTACAAGGGTAGAAGCTATCACTTTTTATTCCTTTAAACACAAGGAGCACCTAACCGCAGCTTAATAGGGCCATAGTGTCAAGCCAGACAGACTTAGAAGAATATATGTAAAACGTAATCCCAACAAATCCTCATCAAGTAATGTGTTCCTTGAGATCATCTCTACAGTAAAAAGAACTAACTCCAATCAAGTAGAATTAAGAGCAAAATCATACTGAATTTTAGTCGAATAAAAACTCTATTTTGACATTATGCTTGAAGATTTGGTCAAATTTATTGAAGGCAACGATGTAACAAAAAATGGCCACGCACTCTAATCATTGGAAGATGTGATTGAATTTTCCTCACACTATTTTGAAACGTAAACACTCAAACCGGTAGTTTGATTACCCGAAAGTTAAAATTGATTGTTTTAATACCCTACAAATATTGAACCAATTGTCATATCTACTCCTCTTTTCAATATGAGAGAATTGTTGTATTAGTCTCTATGTTATAGACTTCTTTGGAATCACTTTGTGAATCTATACTTTTCCTAAAAAAGGAAAAAAAAAAATAAAGAGATGGCTTAAGCGATGTCTTTCTTTGCAACTCTTATATTTAGGGATGAACCATCCATCCATCTGATAAAGGGAAAAGAGTGGTTGTTAAACCATCTCTTGATCATAATTGCATTTTCTTTTTTGAAATGGAAAAATGATAGGTGACTAGTGGATAACTAGTGGATGAACAAGATAGATTTCAAGAAAGACTCAATCATGAAAAATTATCAAAAAAAGATTTGAAGAAAGTAGAAATAAAAAAAGAAAACTTCTAGTCTATTGATCTGATCTTGGTGTTGAAGAGTATAAAATATTCAGTAACAATGGCATTGGAGGTCATCCTTGAGCATAATAAAAGTTGCAAAGCCTTTTTTGGTGAGTGAAAAGTTGCATTGTTTTCTCCCAACACATCTTTTTACTTTTAGATAAAGCGAATTCAATTAAAATCCAAAATCACATATGACTACCATGTTAGCAAATCTAGTTGGCATGCCATGCCTTATCTACGTGACAAGGCCATGTCAAATGCAATTAGCCATGTTGGCCTTTATGTCACGACCTAGTTGCTCTCCCAAAATTGTGAGGTCCTTGAACTGTGTCCAAGTCTAGACTAGTCTTCCTTAGTCATGTTGGAATTTAAATTGAAGCTAGAATCATTCTCATTTGTTACTATGGAAGAAAGACAAGAGAAGGTTACATCGAAGAGAGACATTTGCCTTATACTCATTTCAATTCCTAAACCTTCCTTTAGTATAGAACTTTTTAAAAGGATTCCCAAATTTCCCCATGCTTGGTCATCCTACCATTTCTTTCCTAAGCTTACATCAAATTCTCATGGAGAAGGCTTTTATGAGCCACTTTGTGGATCCAAGGGTGGTCTTTTGAGAGACCCACCCAAACCAACCCTTTCCTATCCTAAAAAGTCCTCTTAAATAGGCTAACTCCTATTCTTATCCCAATGCTCAACTCTTTGTCTGAGGTGACTGTTAAAGTATTTAGTGGTTGTAACATTTACTCTATGTACTTGGGGACTTTTATGGCTCACTTTAATATGGTTGTCATCCTAATGCTAACCCTTTAGACTATATAAACACATGCCTATGTTGTCCACTCCCCATCTCCTGGCATTCTTGCCTATGCATGATATGGCCTCTTGAAATACTCATTCATTAGTTTTTCTTGTCCTAAGTGTGTTCATCTCCCATTTTAGTCTTAACCATGACCTTATTATAGGAGCCTCGACCTCCATGCCTTAGCATCTCTTTACATTTTTGTGCCTTGACTTTCATTACTAAGCCCTGGCCTGTATCACTTGTTATTATGTTTTCCACACACCTTGTCATCTCACATAGCAATAGCCTCGAGTCTCTTGCTCTTTAGGTTGTTTGTTGTATTGTAATGTTGGTAGATCATGCCATGCATTGCACTAAGCACATGTCAATACTACCAAGAGCAAGACATGCAAACATGCACATCATCCCCAACATTATGAACCTTGTCACATGTCAATTACACTAGAATCCTTTCTTTAGCACTAGTTAATAAAGCAACAAAAGAAGAGGTTTTCTTTTAAGGGTTCTACACATCATGATTATCTAAGAGATGGAAAATAACCTCCATTGAATTGGTTTGTTCCTAGAATAGAAATTAGCTTTTCAAATACTTTCTCCATTTTAAATATCTTTTGCATTTAAGGAAAATTAGATTTCATTTTGATTCCCAAAAATCATGCTTGTATAGGATTTCATTTTTTCCTTTTAAATAATGTCTTGATAGTATAGTTTTGTTTTAGAATTCAACAATAACTTTTTCATATATAATTGCTCTTTTTTTTCCTTAGAGTTTCTACTTTGTTTTTCAAATTGTTTCAAGAAATCATCTAATTTTTTAGAACTAATTTGTTTAAGTTGGCATCTAAATTCCATTCAATGAAATAATACCTTGCTCGATTTACTAGAGTTACAAGGAGTGAAGTATGAGGTGGCCTAAAAGCAAAAGGCTCAAGGCAATGCCATAAAGCAACATGTGAAGGGAGCACATGGGTGTGAGTGTGTGTCAAAGCCTAGTGATACAAGTGGAAGTGAATAGACACATAGTGGGCATGTAGGAGGATTGCCAAGTTATGGGAATGTATTGAGGCCAAAGCTAACCATGTTCATAATATAAATGAGCATGCATTATGGAGACACATGGGGTGTTGAAAGTCAGAGGTGTGTGCATGGGATGAAAGTGCTCGCATGTGCCAAAAGATTGCTAGGAGGACCAATGCTTGTGTGCAAGGGGCACAGGTGCACAAAATCACGTATGCATTAGTTGATGTTAGCATTGTTGGTAGTTATTGGAAGGTGGCCACATTTGAATGCTATGATAAATGTGGATTGTTGGCTAGATAGGCTAGGATTTCAATAGTAGGCTTAAGGAATGGCCATGGACCCATGGAGAACACCATATGTAAGAGTCAATCATTGGAGTACCTTTTGCAATGGTGAGCTTCCATGCATATAAGAAGATTGTTAGGAGATGATGGAGATTAAATACACCATTGAAGACCTCAATGGCTTAGGTTGGAGGTTTCAAGAGGCTAAGAGTCTAACATTAGGGAAGGGAGCAAATACCCTTCCCCTATTTTAGAGAATCAATGGGGCAGTTAGATTTTGAAGCACCTGGTTGAAAAGGTGAGGGATAATTATATTGGGAAACTAGTCACATTGAATGACCATGCAAGAGATTCTTTGTCACATTGAATGACCATGCAAGAGATTCTTTATAAATTGTAAGATGTTGTTCATATAAGGATTCACCTAGTTGTAGTGAGAGTTTATAAGTGGGAGTAAAATGTATACTAGTTGAAGTTTTGAGAAGGAGACACATGTAGTCATGCCCCTAGAGAAATGCATCATAAGGGTAAGGTTTGATGCCTTTTTGCTAGTAAAGTTTTTGTTTTCTCCATACCTTTATCTTGTTGAGTCTCTACACTACCATCCAACTTGTGGCCTATGCAAATGGCCATTCCTTCATTAAAACAAGGTGACCTTTTAGAAGAAGGCTTAATTGGGTGACTTATTGCATAGGCACCATAGGGTCAATGATCAATTGGGCTATGATAGGTGGTATTAGAGCCAAGTCGAGTGCTTGAGTTATGCCATTCGTGGGAAGGAGTTATGGTCAATAGTTTGATAGAAGTGGAAGCTTGCATCTATCGAGGGGCTTGATTGAAAGCCTTCATAACCTAAAGAGAACCTTCTTTCCAAATAAATGGAAATAAAGGAAAGCACTATGAAGGGATCAATTATAGGTAAGGGCCACTCAAGCTTCATGAATAACTTCCTAAAGAGATAAGACCATGACATAAGAGGCCATGGTCTAAAAAGGAAAATGCTTGCCTTGGAGTAGGCTAAGCCTTGGTGAAGAATCTTGGTTAAGATAATGACTAAAGGTAAGGTGTCATTCATTAAGGTTGTAGGAAAAATTGGGCATTTAGTTATTAAGGTGGAAGTGGAAATGGTGGAGCAAATACCACCTTTCCCCCTCCAAAGTAAAATACCATCTAGTTACTTATGCGTAGTGTAGAAGTGCCCTGCATTACAACCTTTTTAGGCACAATCAAAGGATGCATGCTTAGGTTGGTTTTAAATGTGTGGGAGAAGCCATGTGAGGAAGTCACCCTTCACCAAGTGCTTTGGGGCAATGAGCCCATAATCTAAATAGGTAGGGAAAGGGATGAAGTTAAAGTAGTTGACTAATGCATTCCTATAAAGCAAGGTATGACTAGGTTTCACAACATGTCGGAACCTATAACAACCTAAGAGGAAGGTGAATTAGGTTTCTCAAAAATTCTTTTGTCTTTTTCATTTTTGCTATGTGAAGTAATTAGTGATTTTATGACAGCAAATAGAGTATTCACACAAAACACAATCACACAATCACACAAAGACAAATGATTCTTGGTAGGTGGTTCGGCTAAGCCACCTCTAGACTTACTTCACCCCACTCTAGCAACTTGCTAGAGTCACTCTTCCAATCCATTCAATAACTTATTACAAGGGATTTTTAATCCCTTCCAAAGGATAACCAATCCCTTAAACCTAGTTGCAAGGGATAACCAATTCCTTAATCCTGGTTACAAGTTCTCTTCCAAATATTACAAATTCAGAACTAAGCTTCTACAAGATATACAATATTCAGTTTAGAAGCCTTAAACAACTGTTGTAAAGCTATTACAGAATGATTTGAATAAAAGCCCTAAATTTCGTTCAAGCCCTAGCATTGTTCACTTGTAGAAAATCAACTTAATAACAATTTGTATTGAAACACAAAGTAATTTTCTAACAAGAATGTCAAAGCAGTAATGAGCTTAAATTAGAATCACCAAAATGAAGAACAATTTCATGAGCTTGATAAGCTTGAGAAGAATGTGAGTTTATTGAAAAAAGCTTGCTTTCTCTTATTTTCGTTCACACATTTTCCAATAACCTTTATGCTATTAAATAACATCAAATGGACTAACCTTTCACTTCTAAAGAGCCATTTTGACATCCTTGGAACATATCACATCGTTTTCTCGTTGAAGTTCCTTCTTTCTTTTTTTTTGCATATTTTTAAGCTTGTATGAGATAAGGGAGATGGGATAGGCTTTCTATCTCAATTTTGTCCAAAATTGTGCTCCAAAATGCTACAATTCATCCAAATTTTTAAGTTAATCATTTGGAGCTTTGCCAAGGAAAAAAGGATCATGGGTTGGGTTTCTAGGTTTCACTTAAATCCTTTTTAATCTTGAAGTAAATCTTGGTGGGTACTTCACATATCAATAGATCGGCTTCTTGCTTGACAAACCCTTATGATTTTGGCTTAAAAAATACTTTAATCTACTTCCAATTGCTCTTTTAATCAATTAGGTTGTGGGTTGCACAGAACATTTTAATTTCTTCAATTTGATCTTCTCTAAGTAGTGGGTCATTGATTTTTTACAAAATTGTTCCCTTTTTCAATACCTTTAAAATAAATCAATTTTTGGTCTCAACAAAGTAGTCGTTGGTGACCAATTTGACTAGCGAGTTGAAGGCATTTCTAGACATCGAACACGGGTTGGTGGGTCACAATCACGGGTTGTGATGCTTTTTAGACTACTTCAATTGGTCTCACAAGTTGCACAACTTCTAGGTCATGAGGCTTGCTTGTGGGTTGCACATCTAACTAGAGTGGGCCATGCACAGGATTAGGATTGGATCACATTTTGGATTAGGTTCACGATTTTGGGCCATGGGTCTAGGTCGTGAACAGGTTCACTGGGTTGAGAATTGCGTTATGGACTGGGCTATCATGTGGGCTTAATGCATTATGGGTTCATGGTGTGTTAGGGCTTCTTACTCGGGTTGCAGCTTATAAAATTTTTTATCATTAATTTAAATAAATAACCCTTTATTTAAATTCCAATTTTGATATTCCAATTATAATATTTATCAAAATCAATCATAATGTTATTTATATTTCATTATCAAAATATATTCCAACACAATAGATGTATTATAGAAGGTCACTAAAGCACCAAGACAAGGAATGCCATGGAGGATAAGCCAACTAAAGAGGTGGACCACTTAGAATCACCTTCTAGGTTAAAGTAATGGAAACCTAGCAGTGTGGGATTGCTAGTGCATAAAGTACGATTCCTTTGTGTCACAAAAGGTGCAATCAAGATTCATTGGGGGCACATTCATCATGTGTGGGGTTACACCTTGGAAAGAAATCTAGCAAAAAGATTGTTAATGATCAACGTATGCTTTAACCTAGAATTACCTTCTAGGTTAAAGTAGTGGAAACCTAGTTGTGGGGGATTATTGGTGGGTAATGTAGGATTCCTTTGCGTCGCAAAAGGTGAAACCAAGATTCATTGAGGGTATATTCATCATGTGTTGGTTTGCACCTTGGAAAGAAATCTAGCAAAAGGATTGTTGATGATCAAAGTGTGGTGCCTTTACATTGAAAGTAGGTAGTGCAACTAAGATTTACTGAGAGCATGTTCGTCATGTGCAAGATTGCATCATGAAGAAAGAAAACCTAGTAGTGGGGTGGTGCTAGTGTGCATAGTGGGATTCCTCCATGTTGGTGATGGAGCAATTAAAGTTTGTTGGGGGCATGTTCATTATGTGTAGAGTTGTTGGATTTGTGAGGCCATTGATGAAAGAATGCCACAATTCATGTCTATGGATAGGGATCATTATGTAATGATATGTACAAGAACTTAACGACAAATGAAGGGGAAAATGGTGGCCTATACTTTCCTTCAATTAAGTAGGAAGTCTTAGTAGGCAAATTACTACTAGCCTAGTTATTAAGCACTACAAAGGGGGAGAAGGATGAAAAACTTTAATGGGGCTTTCTACATCAAACCTAATTGAATGTCATATGAGGGTTTGTTCACTCAAGGGAGGATAAGATTAGGGCAAGGTGGAAGCAGTTAAGTTGAGCATGGAATTCATAAACTAAAAATAAGGCATTATGTCATTCAATAAGGGAGATTATAATGCTTAGCTTGATTCATTAGTGTTGTAAGGAGCAAGATAATAGGCGGCCTAGGAGCTAAGGGCTCAAGGCAATGCTACAAAGCAACTTGCACAAGGAGTGCATAGGTGTTTGTACATCGAAGTCTAATAATATGGGTGAAGGCAAATAACCATATGGTAGGAGTGTAGGAGGATTGCCAAGGTGTAAGAAGGCATTGACTCTGAAGCCAACCATGTTCATAAGAGAAACAAGTGTTTGCTATGAAAGACACATAAGGTGCCAAGAGTCAAAGGCACACATACAAGATAAGGACTCTCACATGCACCAAAATATTGACAAAAGGACTAGCACTTGCAAAGGGCATTAGGGAATAGCATTAAGTATGTCATTCAATGTTAACACAACATGTAGTTGTTGGAGTGCAACCACATTTGAAAGCTGTGATAAATGTGGGCAATTCACTAGATAGGTTGGGATGACAAAAATAGGCTTAAGGTATGGTTGTGGGTCCATGGAGTACAACTATGTGTAAAAGTCAATTGTTGGAATGACTTTTGCAATAGGGAGCTACCATGTTGATGAGAAAACCATTAAGGAGACAATAGAGTTTAAATAATCCATTAAAGGCTTTAGTGGCTAGGGTTGGAGATCTTAAGATGTTAGGATTCTATCCTTAAGGAAGGAAATGAATACCTTTCCCCTATTTTGGGAAATTGGTGAGGGAGTTGGATTATGAAGTACATAAGGTAAGAGGGTGAGGAGTAGTTGTATAGGAAAACTAGTTTCATTGAATGACCATGTAAAGGATTCTCTATAAATTATAAAAGAGTGTTCACATAGGGGCTGTGAGAGTTCATGAGTGGGAATGAAGTATATACTAGTTAAAGTCTATAAAGGGGGACATGGGTGAACTACCTTTTGGGAAAAAATTGCAAGGGTGAGGTTTGATGCCTCTTTGTTAGTAAAGTTTTTGATTTCTCCATACATTTCTCTTATTGACTATTAACATAATGCACAATTTAACCAAGAGTTGTAGTGGGAAAAAGAAGGTCTATTATTGTATATTTAGATGGTTTCACCTAAATGAGATCAAATTGAATTGGGGCTAAAGGCTACAAAGATACAAGAAGAGATGATGGGGGCCTTAAGAAAATTTAAGGATGTTTTCTAATAGCCCCACAAGTTGTCCCCACACAGGAGCCAAAATCACTGGGTCCTTTAAAAGATAAGGGTAAACTAGTTAGAAATAGACCATTCCACTATTCACACTTCTAGAAGTAGCAAATTGAGAAATTATTAAAGAATTTGTTGGAACAAGTGGTGAGGCCTATATAGCTTTTACTCACCAATTTTTTGGTGAAGAAACATGATGGCTTATAGTAATTGTGTATGAATTACCACATGTTGAACTAACAAATTGTACATGATAGGTTTTCAATTTTGGTGGCGAATGATGTCCTAGATGAGCTTTAAGAGCCAAATATCATCAAATATGTATGCACATTTCAAATATAGAAAAGACTACATCTCAAACTGCTAATAGCCATTGTAAATTCCTAATGATGCCATACAACTTGACGAATGCTTTTTTAACATTCTAAGTTTTGATGAATGTAATCTCTAAGAAATTATTGGAGAAGTATGTACTAATCTTCTTTGATAATATCCTTGTCTTTAATGTGGATGTAAGGTAACAACACTAGGAGCATGTCAAGGACATTTTAAGTATCTTAAGAAAGAATAAACTATTTGTAAAAACAGAGAAATGTGAGTTTGAGGTCAATGAGGTGAAGTACCTTGGGACTAGTAAAGAAGATGACTCAATAGGTTAAGAAAAGATAAAGGCTATAGTAAATTGGCCACCTTCAAAGAACATTAAGGCTTTGAGGGGATCCTTTAGACTTATAAGCTACTATTCAAAGTTCAAAGATGTATATGGCAAGAGTGTAGCCTATTGACTAAGATTTTAAGGAAAAATGCCTTCTAGTAGGATAAGGCAACAAAAAAAGCCTTTAAAGAACTTAATCAAGCAATTACCAATGTTCTAATCCTTTAGCTATTTTAATTCTACAAAACCATTTTGTAATAGAATGTGATGCTTCTTCAGTACAAGTGGGGGTTATGCTACTCGGAGAACAAAAACTAGTAGCCTATTTTATTTGATCCTTGAAGAATAAGAAGGTAGATGTCCACTAACAACAAAGAAATACTAGCATTGGTTTTAGCTATTTGTAGTTGGAGAAATATCCTTTTGGGTGAAAGTTTGTAATTTGCACTGATCACCAAAGCCTGAGATAGTTGGGACTCAAAAATTGTCAACTCTCCCCTAAGATCATTAGTTGCTTAAGTTGTTAAGGTACGATTTTAAGATCAAGTTTAAGGCAATGAAGGACAACATGCTAGCAAATGCATTATCTAGGAAGGAAGAGGAATAAACTAGGGTGTTAGCAACATTATCTACCCTAATTCTACTTTGGTTGAGCCTTATTAAAGAGGAGATGGTAGCTTTTTTAAAGATACAAGAATTACCTAAAACAATTACTCTTGGAAAAGCTATTGGACCATGAAAAATTCAGGATGGATTGATTTTTTTCAAGGACAAAATCTATCTCTTCAAAATTAATTCTTGTTCCTATGTTATTGTAAGAGTTTCACAACTCATGTAATGAGGCTATGCAAAGACCCTTAAATGAGTTAAGGTTTCCTTTTGGAAGGGGTAAAGAAGGGATGTGCAATGTTCATAGATTTTTAAATGCAAGTAAATATGTCAAATAAGTAATATAATGATGAGAAAATATCATCCCATAGAGATTTATAATTACTAGACTAATTAAATACTAAAAGAAAATTAATCCTAAAGTTTATCTAACAAATCAAAAGAAAGTTAAGAATAAATTAGAATTAATGATTTCCAATGCAAAATTTCAAAGCTAAAAATAATTGAATTTAAACAAGTAAAATCAATAAGAGAAATATGTTAGAGTATCCAATTTTACCATAATCAATAGATATGAATTTCAATGGTTTATGCCTACAAGAATAATAATTCCTATGTAATGACAAAATTGCATAATTTATTTACTATTCTATGTCTAAGTATAACAAATCTACTTAGTTTATTAATTTATTATACCTCCATATGAATTGAAACTAACAAAAGTGCATTAAAATCTATGAGTATTCCAATTTTACAATAAATCTTTCGACCACTTTATTACCAAAAGTAAACCAAACAATATAATATATGTCTATTTAAATTTAATTTATAGTTATATATTATAATAAGTATCTATATATTATCACCTCTTAGTCTCAAATATGTAGATCAAATCATTTAAGTGGTGGCTAATCACCTAAAGACATTAAGCACAATAACATATAACTCACATAAATAGAATCTCTTGCAGAACATAAATAATTATAAAATTCACTTTGTTATGGTTAAGTTACAACATATCCCTAACAAAAAGAAATAAATACATAATGAAATAAAAATCAAGAAAAATAATAGGAATTAAACAAAAGGATCTTGAATAAAAAAACAAGAAGTCTATCACTTTTTTTTGTCTTCTTTACAAGAAATCCTTGAATTCTTAGAATGACTAGGTTTCCTAATTATTTAGAAAATTAGACAACAATATAAATCTAATAACAATCACCCAAAGTGTGAACCCATCTTGACTCTTATGATCTTGATATTCTAACCATATTTTGCTACACGACAAGTATTAGGCTCTCTATGTTCATATTTGTTTCCATGCCTCCTTATACTACATAGACAAAGGCAAATTCAAGTAAATAAAAAGGAATTCAAATATTTTCTCACAAACATTGCATTATTTGTTGCCTAAAATAAGTAAAATAACTTTATAAAAATAAAGTTATCTTATAGGATTATGCGTGAAGATGTGAAATATGCCAGTGCAATAAGGGGGAAAATTCCAAACTTTTAGGGTTGTAACATCTACTAGTACTTGTTATAGTCTAGATAGAAGTTTCCAAGGACTTTATAGAGGGCCTTCCTACTTCCCAAGGTAAAACATAGTGATAGATTGTTTATTGAAGGTTGCTAATTTTATATCACTCTACCACCCTATACATGGCCATTACAGTGGCTTGGGCTTTTTCTTATAATGTGTTCAAGCTTCATAGGGTGCCTCAGGGGGTGGTATAACACTAATTACCACTTGTTTGTTTGAATAACCCTTCTTGAGGCACTATATGGGTATAAGTCAAGTCAACTATCCTATTATAAGTTTAGAATGACAAAAAATTGTAAGGTGAATAAGTTCCTCCAATAACGTGCCTAACATGTGAAACTAATAAGGTCTCACTTACACGCTTGCCAAGTTCATGTTGAACTGTATGCTAATAAGAATGGTTAGAGTGGATGTTTGAGGTAGGAGGTTTAGTTTACTTGAAGGCATAACCAAATTGACTATTGTCCCTACCTAGAAAGAGGGATTACAAGCTAGCACCTCAGTTTTATGGGCCATACATCATTTTGCAGTACATTGGCAAGGTGGCTTATAAGCTTGCATTTCCACCTAAAGCATTTATTCATCTAGTACTCTACATCTATTAATTGAAGAAGGCAATTGGACAACATTGCAAGATATTTCCTAAGGGTACCATAATTGACAAAGAGGGAAGATTATTGGTGAAGCCCATTGTAGTGTTAAAGCAACATTTGGTTGGGCATAATGATGGGTCAAGAGTAGACTTGTTGATATAGTGGTCTGAGCATCATGAGTATAAATCCATATGGGAGAACATCAATTATGTTTGCACCAAATTTTTAAAGTTCCAAATTAATTCTTGAGGATAAGGGTTTGGTGATGGAGTGGGAACTATTATAACTCACATCCCAAGTAGCAAGCCCACACATGTAAGCCTAAAAGAAAGGAAAAAAAAAAAAAAAAAACCTAGAAAGGGTAGGAGAAATTTGTAGAACCCTAGTTGCTAGGATAGGTTGCTAATGAGTTACTTGTTTTCTTAGTAGAATTCCATAGGTAATAATAATATAAAGCATCCCAAGTAGCAAGCCCACACATGTAAACCTAAAAGAAAGGAAAAAAAACGAAGAACCTAGAAAGGGAATCCTAGTTGTTAGGATAGGTCGCTAATGAGTTGCTTGTTTTCTTAGTAGAATTCCATAATTAATAATAATATAAAGCCTGATAGTAAGTATTCAAAGCCCAAAGTCCCTTATTATTATTATTCTTATTCTTATTCTTATTAATTGGGGATAGATGAGGGAGGTTTTTAGGAATTTTCTTAGGCAAGAGGTGGCTCAAACCCCAACCATTCATGTGAAGATCTCTCCCAAGTGCTACCAAGGTACCAATGGTTCATGGTTTAAAAGCATTATCAGCCTCCACATAAGCTGAAGATTTTACGCATTGCGTCCAATGTCCAATTAAAGAATACAAACAGTTTTCAATGTCATCACAAAAGCTACTCCAAAAATTCTTTTTTTTTCATCCAGTTATCAAACAAATAACAAAAATAGATGAAAAGAAGGCTGGGGTCCTTTTTCTCCTGCAAAGTTTTTTAAAACAGTAATAATACTCTTTTTCCTGGGCTTACATATTGTTTACCGCAAATCGTTCTCTGTAAGACGGGTTGCCTTATTGAACAATAGGACAAAACACTTCCCGTTCCTCTATCAGCACATTAAAAGGTTTTTGCCCCGGTCAACCTTATGGCAATCGATGCATAGATTTCTCTTCTCCCGTCCCTTCAATTAAGCCTTACTGCTTCCGTTGCCAATATGGCTGAATCAATGGGATGTTGTGAAGCAGAAATACCACGGAACAAATCATTGCACAAGAGAATACCATGGAATCAATGGGTTGACAAGTTTGGAAAAGAACTTGAAGACATTTTCTGTTTGTCTTCTAAGAACTCCAAGGTGTTGCAGCGCGATTGATTTTAGCAATACCCATAAAAACATGGCACTAGGTTCTTGTAAACGAGATGTATATTGGAAACTTCCGCTAACAAGGTTCCTTTAACTTGGCCAAGCACGTGATATAGAATCTCAAATAAAAAGAAAAAGGAAAAAGGAAATCCAAAAGAATTTGAGACTAATTAACTGCTGCTAAGTCCAGACAACAGCTCCAGCCGCAAAGCGTTAATAGTAAACGAGTAGATACATCCGCCCTACTGAGATTGACATTTGAATAAGGCAAGAATTTCCAAATGTGATTATATCAACCAACACAAGTATAGATCTGAACTCATTTTATAAAGAGCAACTGCCTTGAAATTTTTTTAAACATTAAGAGTTTGACAGCTTACTAGTTCAGCCAACCCAATGCTACAAGTAGAAATTACCTCCCAAAGATCTCTTTCCGTTTCTTCTGTTGTTTCAGAATTTCTACTGAGAGCTTTGTGCGATGATGATGAAGTTGATGGGGAGGAAGTTAAATGATTTTTCAAATCAGCTTGCCAGATTGCAATACTGTGATTGGCATCCTTGGTGATCACATGAAGCTTGCCAAGTACACCGGCAAGAAGATACGGAGAATCTAAAGCAGTGAAATTGGGGATGGGAACATCTTCTGCAATAACTTTCCAAGCATCATTTTGGCTGTCATATACCTTAATCTTGGCACTATCGGTAGAACTAGAGGGATCTAGAGCATATAATTCACCGCCAACAGTGACACTCAATTTTGTTCCTGCTTGCTTTGCAGGCCAACCCTCACCCATTCCCATTGGCATTTCAACCCATGAATTTATCTCTGGATCATAAACTTCACCTCCAACATCAACAAAAAATGGCCAGCAATATAAACTCTGAGGCACGAATAGCCTTCCCTTGTATGAAGTACTACCAGTTGCAATAGGCTTGAGAAGATCAGCCAGAAGGGCAGTTGGTAGTGACTGCGCTCTTCGAAAAGGCATACTCGGTATTTGAGACCAGGTACCAGTTTGTGGATCAAAAACTTCGGCAGATTGAAGTGGGGTTGATCCACCAGGACCCCTAGTAAGGCCCCCAACAACATAGAGCTTGTTATTTAAAATGCCTGTCTTACAATAAGCTCTACCAGTGGACATATCAGTTACTTCATTCCACGTGTTTAAAATTGGATCATACCGCCAAACACATTTCATGGCTGAAGTTCGAGAGAACCCACCTAGAACATAGAGGCAGCCATCAACAGCACCAATTGCACAACCACAAAGCCGCATTCTATCAAATTTATCTTTCTTCCCAAGCCAACCTCTTATCACATCAGCAATTTGGATTCTTGGACCCACCATATTCCACATCCATAGGGGGATCATACCCTTTCTTGATTCATCTTCAAAAGCAAAATTTGGCATTGGTGGTAGCCTTTGCCATCTTCTGCATAAGGGATCCAACGCATACCATAGAAGCTTGTCATTTTCAACCTTAGTTAGTATATACAGCCATTCCTCTGTAGTTCCCAGTTCTTTTCTTAATTTGCAAAGCTCAGCACTCAAAATGGCAGCCTTCCACGCCCGAGATACTAACTTCATATTCAAATAGTTGATCCTAGGAATCCTAGCAAGAATCTGCATAGTTATCTCATCAGGAAGGCTTGAGATCAGTCTTGGGCTGTCCTCACAACAGCTTGAAGACGACCTTTGCCTCTTGCAAAGTTCACTTGGCGAAACCTCAGAGGGCTTGCCCTGGGAGTTGTTTAGGCTCTGTCTTGCTCCCATTGAATTTAAAGCTTTCAGATTTTTATAAGAAACCGAACTTGACCAGCTTCTTTCACCAATCAATTTAGTAATGTTGCCAGTTCAAACTTCCAAACATATCTGAGCTCGCAACAATAAAGGAAAGTACAACAGAATGGTATCAGCATCCATGTCAAAGGTCAATTAGCACAAAGACACCTTGAAGTGCTCAAACTTTCACCCCAATTTGCCGCAAACAAGAAAAGGCATTCTATATTGATTAGGATCTCACATCACTACATCATCTTCATATTGCTACAGAAGGGGAGTCTCCAGAACTCCATTAAGAAGCGAAAAAGTCCTTTCTGGACAGTAAAAAGCATTGTATCACACCTTTTACGCTTTCAGATTAGAGCCTTTCTCTTATAAATATTAATACAAAAGAGAGTGAAAAAATCACAGCAGCTTTCTTATCCCACCAAATTATCACCGGAGAGAACTCAATCGAGAGTGGTTTAAGAAAAGATAAAGATTTCATCATAAAATAAATAATCAAAAACAATAGCAGCGCCAATATTGCACATCTTTTCACTAGCTAAAAGAAAAAGACAATAATAAATGCACTAAGCATGTAAAGTCGGAATGATTTTAAGATTTATTCTTAACTCACTAAAAATTTGGAACGAAAATATGGGAAAAGGAAATAAATTTAACCTATAAATCTGAGATTCTACATTAATGAAAGGCGTTTAAACTTAATTCAAGCTTTACACTTTCTCTCCTGTCCCTCGTCTCTCTTGCAACGAGTTCTTTATCAAAAGAAAGTTTGACAATTCAAGCAATTTCAAAGGCAAAACAACACCCAAAACAAAATAAGCAAAATAAAGCAATAACGTACATGGGTTTTCAAACTAGAACCCGTAGCATTACATAACCTCACTGAATCAAACATTAAAATTGAAAAGACAAAAGAAATCAAGCACAAACCACACCCGGAGAATAGTAAGTACGTACAACCAGAAAATGAAAACATTAAAACCAAACAATCAAAATTAAGCAAATTTCCAAACCCCTCTAAGACCTCCTCGAAGAATTAAAGAAGAGAAAGAAAAATATTACTTACTCCCCGAGATACAGAGAAGTGGCAAGCGTAGCTCTGCTTGGTCGGAAAGAGGCCTGGGTTGTTTCTGCGTGGCTTCGCTTCTCCCAGTCAATATCACTAATAATAGGAATACTTAAATAAGGAGAAGAATACTCTAGGATGCAGCACACGGCACCAAATTCCCTTGCAACGCTTCTTGCCAAAAGGGAACGCAGATCACTACCGTTGCTTTGGGTCCACCCTTCTCGATGCTTGGAATTTGCCTGATCTCAGTGCTTGCGTGTGATTTGATAGGCTAGACAGCTCCGACGTCATTCCAGCTACGTGATTGTTTTAAAATTCCAAATGGTATTTAAAATTCGATTATTTAATTATAATGTTGACAATGACGTTTGATTAGAAATTTCGTTATTCAATTATTGTAATGAATAACAGTTTATTATGCTTATAGAAAATTAAAATCCATTTTTAAAGGAAAAGACCCCACATTGTTTGACGAGTCTAAGAACGTCCTTTTCCGAGCTAGAAGCTTTAGCAAACTCTTATTCACTACAACCATTGAGTTCTAAGTAATATTTTTGAAGTTTTTAGCTTCAGTACTTATTTACATACTAATTGGGCTGCAATGATTTCTGTAAAAGTTACTATCTTTGAACATACAAATAATTTGATTTATGAGCAAATAGTAAATACATCACAACACCATGTTCAAGAAACTACTTAGATTATAAGAGAAAGAAAGAAAGAAAGAAAGAAAGATAGATTTATGGTCTACTTTTTAGGCTTTGGAAATAATTCTCTTTTTAATATTTTATACCCGTATTGTTAAAAAATTTTAACTACGCTATCAGGGCATCGTCATGGTTGGTCAATTGATTCATAATTTCTACGAAATTTCATTAGATCTAACAAATAAATAATTAATAAAAGATTTCAATCTTTTGAGGTGACGGCTGGAAGCGTTTTACTTTTATTATTTTATCTGTAAATATTATTTTATCATCCATCATTCTTATCGACTTACTTTCATTGAACGACACACTACTGTAGAAGCCTTCTTTGGTAAGAAAACTTCTAATTATGGCTAAAACAAGTAAATTATGAATAACGAAAGTTGAATTTTTATGGGGTTTCGGCCAGCACACAAAAACAACCTTCATAACCACCATCCAGTGAACTACCATTTGAACTTAGTTGGAAAAGCTATCAAGTTTCAGGAGACTTTTTCTTCTGATGTTCGTGTGTGAATCAAAGAGTTATGGCATAGTTTTTTTTTTTTTTTCCCACTCTCCATTAATTCCTATACTCTTTCCCTATAGCAAATTTTCCATTGCTCCCAAAACATACCTCCCAGCAAACACGTCCATGATAAAGAAACCTATGTAGAAAAGGAGTGTGAATGTGATCGCAACGCAGCAACCAAAATGATACCAGTCAAGCACTAAATTAGTTGGCAGCTTTTTGACTTTGAAAACAACCCCTACATCCGCGATGTGTGGAGGTGGAAACTTCAGGTAAGCAAACTTCATGGAATTGGTCTTTTCCACTAAGCCACAATAAATAGTCCGAAATGAAGATTTCCTGGAGACAAGGTTTCTGCAACGCTGGTGGAAAACCGTTCAAAATTAGGACTAGCACCAATCCGATATAACCAAGTGGAACACCCCAACGTTTTTTCATGAAGTCCACGAAGCCCAATTTGATAGATGCCCATTTGATTGCTTTGCAGAATGATGCATCTTAAGAATTCTCCAATTGCTACGATAGATTGAAGCATCTTATTAACCTTACTGTCTCACGCAACCCACCTCACCCAATCTCAACACTGCCCCACCCAAGCCACCTTAGATAATTGAAATGTCGAACAAAGAAGCTCTTTACTTCTCTGACAAGCCATCCCACGCCACTGCGTCGCTCCTTTCTTTTTTATTTTTTATTTTTTATTTTAAAGATGTAGCTCATATTTATAGAATTTAGAATACATAAGCATGAGATACAAACCTTAGCAGTACAAATTTACTATTACTAACTTGCATTCAAAATAAAATTAGCTTAGGAAGACTTTATATTTTTACCAAAGAGGCTCTTACAATTTTCATTACTCATATAATTTTTTTTGTTACTTTTGTCAACATGATTGGGTGTTCATTATTTTACTTTGTAATTACTTATGATGACGTTCAATCTATATATAATAAATGTAAGTTAAGAAGAGTTAGAGAATATATTTCCCCGAAAATAGTGATTTTTGTGGGGCAATCTAAAGAACACTTAGGAGCACTAGAAACCGAAATGTAAACTGAGTAAGAGGATTGTAGTGTTCGATGATTTCTAAGAACATTAGATTTACAGTTTTATAGGAAAATTAAACCTAGTTGTGCAAGGAATCAAACGGTATTCATTGCAATCTGAATTGATTGGGATTGCCTATGAATATACAGAGAATATGTTGAGAAAAGAAAACTTTTGAATCTTTGAATTTGATCCAAAATTAAAAGGGATTGAATTTATGGGACTCTCTAACCTTGACAAAAATAGCACACGGAGGATCTTCAGTGTTGAAGCTGTTACTAGTTATTGACAAGGAGAATCTAGAGTAGTGTGCACAAGAAATGTCGGGCAAGAGGTCAAGGACGACGCCCATGCATGCAAGTCTAGTTTTTGGCTAAGTTGACATGGACTACGGGGCTTACATGTTTTTACGAAGATGATGTGGCATTGCTATGTGAGGGTGACGTGGCAATCTTCTAATATGGTAGGCATCCATGACATCAGATTTTAATATCCCCATTAGCTTATGAGTTATTGTGAACAATCAGCTTGTTCTAAAGAGTCTTGAATTAAAGGAATGAAAGATCTTTGGTGAGAATGTTTGTTATTCGATTAACAAATGAGATGAAATGGATTAAAAGTTTTTATTTTTTTATTTTATGTGTTCTTAGAAGAAATGAAAGTTTATCTCAAAATGCTTCATTTTGGCATGAAAAATTAGGTTAGTTGATAGGCAAAAGGTTGATAGGTTATTGCACCAAGGTGTCAGTGGTGTGAGAAGCTTAATGGACAAGTCTTGTAATAGGGCTTTAATCCAAATTATTTCAACTATAATATCTATGAGATATTTGAATTTAGCTTCAATACTAGAGCAAATAATAGTCTTCTATTTTCTTGAACTATAAGAGATTAGATTTAGACCAAGGAAGATGCAATAACCACCTATTGATTTTTAATCATCTTGATCACTTGCCCAAACTACATCAAAATAACATTGAGAGTATTTGTGTTAGTTAGTTGTATCCTATGTCAAGTAGTATTGATGAGAAAGTGAAGAATATGCTTGACAAAATCTAATGAATTATTGTTGGAGCATGCATAGATTAGCAAGTGGTGTTTACCACATAAGGATATCAAGCCTAGTGAGGGTAAGATATTGAAGTGGACCAATTATATTGTGATAGTATGTAGGATTTGGGTATGTTTCACTATAATGAATGGAGGGCAAATGAGTTGTTGTTGCATGGTGCATGGGTTTCACCCATTTTTGTGTGGTGAATTATTTCATGTGCCAATGTAAGTGACCATCTTTAAAATTTTGAGATTCAATTCCAAGAAAATAATGTAGGTTTCCAAAAACCTTAATATGAAACTTAGTTTGTAGTTGAGTTAGATATTGTGATAATGGTGCCTTACAACTGCCATTTAGAATTATATCATCAACATAAGGAAAAATAAAAATGTCATAGTTAGTTGTGTGTTAAAGAAATAATAATAATCTACCTTGGAAATTTTAAATGACATACAAAGTTGGGTTTAGTGGAGTTATGTAACCTTATGGTTGTTGCATATAAACCTCCTTATCTAAATTTCCATGAGAAAATGTATTTTTAATATTAGGATATTTTATTGTCCATCCTTGTGGATAAGCTCGAGTGATTATGGTACATATAGTAATGCATTTGGTAACATGACTAGATGTTTCTATATAGTCTATACCAGGATGTTAATGAAAACCTTTGATGACAAGTCATGCCTTATACCATTTAAGGGAGCTATCTAATTTTCATCTTATTTTCTATACCATTCGCATCTTATGGAGATAGTATTTGTTGGTTAGGCTACTAGTTCCCATGTTTTATTTTTAAGAAGACCAGTATATTCATCTATCATTGCTTGTTGCCATTATGGATATTTAGTTTCTTCTATATGGTTCTTTGTATTGGCGCGCAAAAGTAGTAAGTGCACATGTGTGATTGTGCACTTGGATATTTTTCCACCTTTTAGTTGTGTGATCATGAGATGGTTTGTGTTGTTGTTATTTGTGGATGACATTGGTAAATGTCCATGATTTGATGTTGGTGGTTTAGTCATTTGATTTACGGTAATCTTGGACTCAAAGGGATTAATATTTGTCTTTGTAGAGGGTGTATGATGTTTTGAAGATAGTGGTCCAAAAGTTGGTAGCATAATTAATGGTTGTGTACCATTGTGTTGTTTTTCTTTTTCATTTTGATTTTGAGCAAATGGAAAATGGTGTTCATTAAATATAACACCTTCTACAATTGATATTTTGCTTGTTCGTAGGTAGAGACATTTATAGGCTTTAAGCCTATTGGATAACCAAGAAAAAAAACATGGTGTGGAGCTTATTTGGAGTTTATGTTGTATATATGGTCTAAGGTATGGATACACTAAACAACCAAATATTTGTAAATGTGACATTGTGGGCTTTTTTGTTGAATAATCTTTTTGTCAATAATTGGGCTTCGAAATCTACTAATTATATGTGCTGCAATTTCAAAAGTATAGTCTAAGTACGGAGGTGGTATGTGAGCTTAGTTTATCATGGATAATCCAATTTTAGTAACATTTTTGTATTTTCTTTCTACAAACCCATTTTAAAATAAGGCATATGGGCTAGTTATTCTTTAAAAAAAAATCATATTGTATATATTTTATTTTTTTTTGGAGTTGATTCTCAATAAACATTTGAAAATTTTAAAAATTTGTTGGAATTCATCACGAGATTTCTTATAATATACCATGTAAATTTTGAGAAATCATCAATAAAACATAAATAGGTAATATACCATGTAAATTTTCATTTGATAATGTAATTGGTATGGCCCCTCTATATAACAAAGTGAATTAGATCCAATGGGGAATTAAGTATTTGTTTTGTAGATGGGTGGGCTTCATAATGGCTTTTGCTAATGCAACAAGTATTGCATGTAGTTGGAATAATACCATTAAATGAAATATTCATTATTGTTAGCAATATTATTATATAAGAATAATTAGTATGTCCTATTTTATGGTGTCAATCCACTAGATTTGTTGTAGTCATAGTTAGAGACATTGTTGATTGATATAGATCTTTAATTTCAACTGATATAGCTCATGATTAACAGCTTCACAAACAAAAGGCGCCTTTGACTTTATAATTATTTATCTGATATGTTCGTTTCTTTTCATTGTAGTTTAAAAACAATTCGTTATGCTTTTCATGGATTCTAACCATGCCTAATTATTATCTTTTGTAAATTTAGAGATATATAATAAATTTTTGTTAATATTAGGAACCACTAGAATGGTTTAAATTTTAAAACATCTAGAATTCGAGAGGGTATCAGTATAAGTAATAGGCAAGCCCATTCCATTGCCCACAATGACTTCTTAGTTCCCATTATAGTTTAATATAATTTCGTGACCAAAATCATTTGGTGAGATATGATTGGTGGCTCTTGAATCAACGAACTGGTCCATTTCATTTTGAGTTTGTTTTATTTGTTTAGTGCTGGGCCTCATTCGCAAGATTAGCTTGGAAATTACGTAAGGCTTGTCCAAGTGTAAGTGGGCTATTGCTGGGCTGTGAGGTAGATAAGTTGTACCTGAATTAGCATTACAGGCATAGTGGTCTTTTTTTTAAAAAAAAAAAAAAAAAACTGGCAAATGTCGGAAGTTTCCCTAGCAAATGTCATTTTTTCACTAGCAGTTTCCCCCGAAAGTCAGAACTTTAGCAGATGTCGGAAGCAGCATTATGTGCGGGGTTTGTTCTCTTTGGCTAGAAGGTGGGTAGTAGCCATTTGGCATTGTCAGTTTCACTTTGGGATTTCCTCAAGCATTGCCTGACTGATTGCAGAGTGATTGGTGGTCGTGAATGCGGCGGCTGGTGTGTACAGCTCAACCAAATCAAGATGGGCCTCTCGAGTGAGGAGTAATCCTCAAAGGTCCTCCTGCGACAAGGTGGTGGTGTGGTGTGTACAAAGATTCAGGTAGCGAGAGAGGCATAAGGGGAGCTGAGACCACAAAAATCTAGGTGAGATATTTGTTCTTAAACATGGGTTCTTCAACAATGTTGGGCTAGTCGACGATGGTGTTGACTTTATCACAATCCAGTGGCCTTTGGTGGAGATAGAGGGCAGATATTCTGGCAAAACTGTCCCCTTGGAACTTATCACAATTTGTATTTAGCAATGGCGGTAACAATAGAGTCGGAGCTAGTATTGAGGATCTAACCCTCAGCTGTTTGATCTTGTATGTGCCAATCCTTGAAGGGCAGGATTGGAGACTTAGGTCAATAGCACTAATTTCATCACTAACTCTGATGAACTCTATAGGGTAGACGAAGGAACCATCTAGGTCCCCCAGCAAGTCACTCGCTTGGTGGTAAGGCTCACTCCAAGCCTTCCAGACAACAAAGTTGGGGCCTTCCAAATGAACTTTGACTACAGGGATTGATGGGTTGGCTAGAGAAGATGGTGATATGGCATGGGTAGCAAAATAGATATTGGTGTTTGGTAAGGCCATTAATCATGGAGAAGGATCGAAAATATGCGCTTTCACCTCTTGGCAATTCGATACCAAGTTAGAGAATATATTTCCACGAAAATAGTGCCTTTTGAGGAGTAATCTCAAGAACACTTACGAGCACTAGAAACCAAAAAGTGAATTGAGTGAGAGAATTGTAGTATTCAATGATTTTTGAAAGCATTAGATTGACAGTTTTATAGGAAAATCAAACCTAGTTGTGTAAGGAATCAAATGGTATTTATGGCAACCTGAATTGATTATGATTGTCTATGAATTTATAAAGAATATGTTGAGAAGGGAAAACTTTTGAATCTTTGAATTCGGTCCAAAATTGATGGGGCATTTTGACCTAGATGAAAATAGCACACAGAGGATCTTCTGTATTGTCCGACTTCCGTTCTGAGCCTATTTGCAGCTGTCAGCAAGGAGAATCCTGAGTAGTGTGTGCGGCAAGTGTCAGGTGAGAGGTTGGGGACAACACACAAGTATTGCATTCATAGGTCTTGGATTCTGCTAAGTTGACGTGGACTATAGGGCTTACATGTTTTATTGAAGATGATGTGACATTGCCATTTGTAGGGGATGTGGCAATTTTGCTGATGTGATAAGCATCTATGACATTAAATTTTGCAATTAAATTTTTTCCTTCAGTTGGTCTAATTATCTATACAGTTTATTATTTTATCCTTTAATACGACATTGAATTCCATATTATAGGAGGATGCTTTGCAAAGCATCCCTATCCATGCACACATGAAGAAGAGCTAACCCTTATTTTCTATACAAGACCTATATAAATCATAGTATATGTTAACTAGAGAGAGCCTACAAATAACTATTATTGTTGTAGAAAGTCTATCTCTATACACTAGTGATCCAATAAAATTATATTTACTGATGTCGTAAACTCAAATTAGATTATACCAATTTACCAAATTGTCAATTTACTAGAGGTCCTTGTATATCTCTTTGCAATGATCTGAAAATTTGGAGAAATTGAGCTTAAAGTGGGCCATGTTATCTTCAATGTCAAGTTCTATTACTAGAGTCTTTCTTTTTTGCATTTTGTACTATATATCCATTTGCACTATAAGAAAGACTTTGGGAGATTTATAAGATGCTGAAGCATATAGCTCAATAGAACCTTATTCCATAATTTGAGATCTAACAATTATAACCTCCCTTTCCTCTTTGGTGACCAAACCACTAGCCAAACCATTTTGTAAGTTTGATGTGCATCTCTATTTCCTACCCACAAGAATTTTCTTATATTTTCTCATTCTCATGAATTTTTTGCTTCACTAGTAGAAACATTTACATTAATGAAGTACAAGTAGAAATAAGAACTAATTTTGCCAACTATAGCTTTCTTCCATAGCTAGGATATTTCATTCCTCAACATTATATTTTTTTTCAATATTTTATCTCTCAAACTCTTATAGTCAATATGAGTAAGTCTTTTCATAATAAGGGAAACTACAACATATTTGATTGGGAGAACACCCACAAGGAAAGGTGAGTGGTTCAAAATACAAAGTTCTTCTTACTTCGATAACCCTGAAAATATCTAGTATTTGTTTGGATTAAAATGTAAACTTGTGAGTTTGGCAAACTCATCAAAAGCATTAATAATGCAAAGTTAGATTTACATCAATATGAGAGAAACATAACAAATTGTCCACAAAGCATAAAAGCATATAAGCATATGATATGTTTAAATGAAAAACAATAGTAAGAGTCCTAAAAATTACTAATACTCATCAATACTTTGTTGGTCTTATAGATAAGTGCATTATTGCAACAAGATTTTCATTTAATTTTAATGGAGAACATGTAAGATATTTTAAAGGTATTAAGACAAGGTGATCTCTTGTCCCTATATTTATTTGTTATTCTAATGGAGATAATAAGATTATTACTACAAGGACTTCCATATTAGCGTATAAATCAATTTGTGGACAATCAACTCCTCAAAATCACTGTGATCCGGATGTGCATTATATCGTCGGCCATAATGGTACTACAAAAATCATGTCTTCAATAATGTCATAGTGAGGAACCACCAATCTTGCTTGATCTGTCAATCGTACTCTTGTCAAGAACATAACATTCGTCCGCCATTGAAATCAACCCTGTCCTTACGGTTTTGTCCTAAAATGACAGATAACCGTTACAAAAAAGTTCCTAGTAACTAATTAGCTAATGGTATACGAATACTAATAGGAGAAAGCAAAAAATTATTTTGTCCTGTCGGATTTGTTTGCCAAGGCATTCTTTGAGGGCCGACCTCGGTGAGAGAAATGCTTCATAGTTGCCGGAATGTTGGAAGAATCGAGTTGCTCCTCTCCTAACTATTCATAGAATTGGCCAAGATTGCTCGATGTGGGATTTGGCTACCAAATCTACATGGGATTCTGGATCCTTGGTGAGGGGTGACCCAAACAATGTCCATGGTGTCATTGGCGGAAGTGAAGAAAAAACAAGTCCTCTGTGATGGTCAGAACAACATCTTTTCGGCTAAACCATGTCTAGTTTAGGCTAGAACGCCTTCGGTGTTGGGTTGGGCCATTGGACTTCACTGATCTCTCCCCATGGATAGGGATGGATGTGTCAAATCTACTCAAATCTATCACTTGTGGGTTAGAGGAGAGTTTTGGGGACTCTTCTCCTTCCTTCACTAATTGATCTCTTGCTTGGCAAGGGTTGGAGGTGGGAGATTGATTGTCTTCCTCATCCTTCTCCCTCTGAACCTAAGAGAGGCTAGACAACCATTCGTCTTCCTCTTCTACCTTAGCCTTTTTCGCTTGAACCCTTCATTTTCCTCATGTAATGCCTTGCGTAGTTCTTTGATTTCTATGAAGAAATAGCCTTGTGCCATCTTCTTGCATTCATATAGTTTGGTCACACTATTTTGCAACTCAATTATGGCATCTTCTAGTGAATCTATTTCACAGGATGAACAACTCCAATACAAAAATGTTACTCCTTTGAGAAACTGAGCACGTTACGGGACTAACTACTAGAAAGTCTTTCCACACTATCCTACTCTTGTTCTTATGCTAGTGAACAACGATTGCAATGCAAGTCAAACTCAGAAAAGTGGAGAGAATAATTAATTTGAATCGTAAGGAAAGAATTACATAATTCAAACGAATACTGAAGACACTACTCTGAACGACCAAATATTGCTAATGCCAACTTTAGGAGATCTTTTCAGGCTTGTGAATATAGTCTCTGATCCATTGTGAATGAGTACGTCGTTTGAATGAAGTTGTAGGCTTGAAGCCTTTCATTGCTTCCTCTATCACGATCCACTATTTTTCATTTGGTTATCATAACAATCCACACTCGCTTAATTCAAGTTATCACACTAAATTGAAATTGAAATTGAGGAATCGTATGAGGAACTTATGAATGAATTTCTGAATGAAAGCCATGATATAAGAATTCTAACTTTTGATCCATTGAGACCTACACTTATCTCCAATAATCTAAGTTTCCTTGAGTTAACAACAATGTTTTTATATGATTAAGTTAGGTCAAATTGCAGTCTTCAACTAGTTTTTGATAAGTATGGAATCAAAATTAGGTTTAAGTGCAAACTGTTAATATTTTCAATATGGATTTTTCTCACTTTGCCTACAGAAATGAAATTTGAAAAGCTCTGTGTTGTGTCATTTGGTGAGCTATCAGTTGCTAGAGTTTCTCTTTTTTGGCAACTTCCTACGTATGCAATTACTGTCTTTGCTATTTATCAGCATTCAATCATAATAAATTGGTATTGGAGCTTAGTTTGTAGGAAGGTGCTCAGATTGAAGAAAACTATGCTTTTACTCAATAGGGAAAGAAACATAATGGGATAATTTTGAGGGGTTTTCTCTCTCATTTTTTGTTTCTTGGACTCCGGGTCCAGGAAGGTATTAGTAGCCAAGGTTAATTTAGTCTACATAGTTGACGTGTGAGGTTCATGCACCTTTGTACGGGACAATAAACACATTATGCAAAGCACCACATTTAGTGAAAACTCGTACGTGCAATGAGACTTGGACATGGCCTAGAGATACACTTTGCCCAAAAGATGAGAAGGTTATAAAAGCTTAGACAACATAACTGTTGTGAGATGCAAGATTTCATTAATTAAGGGAATACATTCTATAAATTGCAATAAGTTTTTATAAGAGTTTTAGATTTTCCAAATACAATTCTTAAGCCTAGATGATGATATTGTATTTGAACAATTTTATGTTTTAATTGGTAATATACAATACTTGATATTTTATCAAACAAAAAAAAAAAAAAGGAATATTTTATGTATGTGGAGTCTCTGCATGAAAGAATGAATCCCACGAGGAGAATTAACAATAACAAACCAAGCTTCAGATGTGCACAAATCAATAGTGTTACCGGGTTTCATTCGTCTTGTCATTTCTTTACTCTTTTTCTCCCCTAGCACTTGCTGCGGGGATCAGTAAAATTTGAACCTTTGACTTCACTCACTTTATCGTAGTTATGAGGGAAGATGACCAATTTATTCTAATGTTAATCGACGTTGCAATTGTCCTTGTATACTGACAAAGGTAAATTTGCTCCATTAATGCTGAAGGATGTAAGGTAGTTTTCTGACAGGCTGGTCCCAACCTCTTGTGGTCCTTTTGTCTTGGAAGCTTGGACCTTCTAAGAGAATTTAAAAGCAGGAACTGAAGAGGGAGAGGAGGAAGAAGAGGAAGGAGTTTCATTTCGGGCACAGGTTTAACTTTTTTCTTTTTCATGTTTTATTTTTTCTGCGTTCTTCGTACTTGTAAACTTTAAAATGCAATGCGAGTTAGAACTTCCATACGTTGATAACTACCAATATTGATAAGTCTTTTGCTTTTTGGAATAGTCTTTAATCAATATGTACCTGCGACATGATCCCAAGACAAAGATTTATCAAATCTTAATTTCCTCTCGAAATAACGAAATAAGGTTCTTAAACCCCCCTTCTCTTAATATACCGTTCATGTATGATAGGTACTTTTTTTTTATTTATATTTTTTGTCAGGTAATTGGGGAGATGGGGAATTGAATGTCAAATTTAAGACATTTTAGTTTCAGCGGTATGGACTTCCAACTAAATCATATACTTGTTGACTGAATTTGAGATACTTGGAAATAAAATATTTTCACTTTTTAGCAAAATGAAAAGTGAAAAGAAAAAGAAAAATTAAGCTGCTGAAATTTGCCAAACTTTACTAAAAATTAGCCTAAGCAGAAAATATCTAAAATTTAACTTTCTTACTACATCTAAGGGCTGATCGCATATTGTCATTGAGTGGAGGACGACGACTAACACAAGAACGCAGTGGGCTGCCTGTATCTATGCTTCTCATTATAAAGAGTAAAAAGATTATCTCTAGTCATTTTCTATCTGTCTGACGCATAGTACTGTCTTGCATTGAATGTGGAACCCACTTTTCTAAGTGCTCAACTGTAACGTGACTGCCAGAACGTAAACAAGACTACCCGGTAAGAAGGAAACTATAACAGACTATAATTCATAAAACTGGGCTGGTGGTAGAAAATGGGGCCACGCAGTGAGCACAAAAATTTATTCTCTCTCCTTTTACTAAAGAATGCTGCGTGCTCACTGTTCAAAGTTTTGTCAATTTATTGATTGTTTATTAGAGTTCCTAATGGGCTCTTTTATCCAAGAGGTCTCAAGTTAAATGGCTAGGAGAATAGCGTGCTCAAGGCTTGCAAAAGGAAATAAGGAAAGCCTGAGCTGGTTTTCCTTCCTCTTGTCTCAAAACAGCTGCTTGGCCTAAAGATACAAGATTTGGTAAGTCAAAATTGAGACTAGGGTTTCCTCGATATTGTAGAATCTGTTATGACTTACCCTCTGATCGGGAAGCTTTTGGCTAGGGCCCCTTCGGTTTCGGAGCTTCTTATATATCTTTGATATTTGAAACTAATGGAAGTACCTTACAACGAATAGGGAAACGAAGATAAAAAGTTCCTTTGCCCCAGAAAATAAAGGGTTTACCAAAAGTAAATAGGGGCAGAACTGCCTGAAATGATCATGTTCAGGTATCTTTAAAGAGTGGCACTGTGCTTGAAAAGCAACTCGGATGCCCGGCCATTTTGAAGGAAAAGTAGATAAAATACATGTGAGGCTGCATTTAACGTGTCTGGCTTTGCCTGTGTCTCAGAACTGCCAAAAGGAGCACGGGGTGACAAGTTGCAATGTCATAATGCCAGCGACATAAGTTCTCTTAACGTCAACCCACTGGATTCGAAGTCTGAATACAACGGTACACTTTCAGAAAACCGTTAAGAGTAGTGTTTATTCGGGTGGGACGAAGCTTACACGGATCGATCGTTCGTACTCCACGGGAGCGCTAAAGAAGATCTAAAAAATTAATTTAAAAATTAATTTAAAAGTTAAAGAATTATTTTTTTATTAAAGTTGCACATAATGCTAAAATTTATTTGTTTAAAAATTTTCATTATGCACATAATGCTAAATTATGCGAACATTTATCCACCTTCTTGATAATACCATGTGTAATTGCTTCATAACTGCTGCTACATTCGATGAACAGCTGACTCTCCGAGATTGTTCTGAAATTAGACGAAACTCGTCTTAGTAATCTGATTCATATCAACATGTCCAGTTGACCAAAGTCAATTTCCTTTTTCAGTTTTACTGAAAAAGAAAGCCCAAACAAACCTAAAGCAAAAGCAAAAGCAAAAGCTGAGGAAGTCACGTGACAACTTGAGAAAAACAAAAGGTCATTTGTCAAGAGCAGTACCTTTCTTGCGATGACTAAATTGAACGGAAGTTCTAAGGATTCTGCTTCGGTCACCGTAACGCCAGGTCAATTCATTAGTTAAGAACTGTGCTTCAGTTCTCAGAAAAGAGGAAGAGAGAAGTAATTAAGATTACGGAGCTCAATTGCCTAAAGTGGGGCTGAAAATACCAGCATGAGTTACGCCAATGTCTTTGATGATGGCGTACTTTTGGTAAGCTTTTTTACTGCAATTCAGCTGCTCCATAAATTTATCACTTTGTGGCGCAACTCTTTTTGACCATCATTTTCCTTTAAATGAAATGTAGCTCCTATTTCATGCGGTATTGAAAATCTATATAACTTCCAAAATACAATAGAATAGATTTTGGTGATCATTATAATTTTTTTTTTTTGATATCCCATTTCTTAAATCCAAAAGTTTTTCTGATTCAGCTATAGGCATGATCTTCTGATCATAGATAGTTTATGACTATATGAATAACCATATAAAGAGCTTAGTGTTGTGTAAATAGTTGTAGGAATAGGTGCATCTACGGATGAGAACTCAACATAATTTTAAGTGAACTCCTTGGATTCACTATTTTATGGTTAATTTTTCTGTGATCTTGTGTGACAAAATCCTTTATTGGTGGGTATTAAGTTTATATCTTGTTTTTTTTAAATTTTATTTATAAGTAAAATACATTTAGATATCTAATAGGCAATTGTACATGATATGACTAGGGGTATATCATTAGATTAAGATCACATACAACATCAAATTAAGTTTTTAGTTGCTTTAAGTATCTTTTTTATCTTGAACAATCTATTTCAAATAAGCCTCTTCATAGCTTTGATAGTTATAAACTAGGAATATAACTTAAACTTTTATCATTCCTTTCCTTCTAAACAACATAAACAAGTGAACTAAATACAAATATAAAAACATTCCATGATAGATAGGGTGGTCATATGTTAAGAATAATTCCAAATGTTCTATATTATTATAAACTATGAAAACCTTGTGAAGATGTGGTCCCTGGATTCATCTAAAATGTGGTGTAGGTAACAACTTTTATCTAAATACTTTAAGGAATTGAAGCCTATACCTTAGTCCTAACTGATCCTTTACAACTAGCCATGTACTATAGATTGGCGGGGAATTGCATAGTTGAACTATATAATTTCATTTTGATCCATTTTAGAGCTTAGAGAGTAATAGTTTTTGAAGTAAATTTAATTAAATACATTTCATCAACTAAAGTGGTCCACACAAGGTTACCTTCTACATAAGATTTGGGTAAAATAAAATATTGATGTTGCTTCTAATTATATGCCATGAGAATGCCTTGTAAGGTAAGTTCCTAAGTTTATACATGAGAATCTCTTGTAAATTTATATATTGTGAATGACATTTAAGACAATATCTACAATGCAAAAACTGGCTATCTGAGCAACATTCATTGTATCGTATCCTGTTTGGCCAACATGTGACATTTATGGGATATTACTTTCCTTTTCAATTGTTTGTCAGTAAAATCTAACTATTTCAAAGTATTCATTATTGTTAGGTAAATTCATAACATGGATAGAAACTTAAGGGTCCTTTAGGGTGTACCTTATTCTTATTGGAATTCACAGATTAAGTACCTCACACGTTTTCATCACAAGTATGAGGGTAATAAAGATGCCAGATAAGAAAGGCCAAGAGTATGCCAAGAAAAGAGACCTATTGTAATAAGTTTATGTTGTATTGACTTGGTTTACAGTATACATTGTTTACGTATTTATATTGGTGTTTGTGATCCATGAAAGGAATACAAATTACTCTGTAATCACCCAAACAAGGAAAATATATACTAGTGTTTAGTATTCCCAAGATTAGTGCATTGGAATTAATAGAATCAATCCCAAATATACCACTGAGATATTATCAAATCAGCAAGATCTTTGCATATCAATGTTTTTATTCTAATGTCTTTTGCGTATACAATATTGCAACAACACAAATATAGCATCTTAGTTAAAAAAAAAAAAAAGCCACATACCTATCACATAAATGCTTCTTTGTTAAAACAAATGATGAGAATAAGATGGGGATATTCGTATTATTACAAAATAATTGAATAAACAATACTCATTTTACTGATTGTATTTAAAATTAAGAGAAGCAACTCTTGTTGTATATATACTAAGAAATGCAACTCTTAGTTATAAGTAGGATATGAATAAAAGATACAACTTTTGGTAATAGTTTGGACTAGTTTATTAAGGTATACACCAATATAACTAATAAAATCCCGTACTAACATACAATGAGTAAAATTTCTGAGGCCTAAGTTTAATAAATATTCATTCGTAGAATATGAATAGTAGTTGAAAAACTTTTATGGTCTCTTGGCATAATAATTCAAATTCTTTATGGGTTAGATGGATCATAACAAAAAATATGAAGGGAAGGAATATATTAAAAGTTGAGATGAAATGATCGCTAGCTTAGAGTTGGAAGAGTATTTTACAAGTAAGAAATGAACTCACACAACTAATGATAGGACTCAAAGTACACTATTGCCAAAAATCATGTAACACTAAGAAAGAGTATAGAAGATATTGAATGGGCAAGTTTAGCATGGAAAGGAGTACCAAAACATAATTTTATATGTTAGATCATTTTGAAAGACAAACTATTCATAGCAAATCAAGTAGTTATATAAAATAGCTCTAGTGAACTTACAATGCAACCTTTGCCAACAAGGATAAGAATCACAAGTACATTTACTTTTTTAATGCAAGTTTACAAATTACATATGGAAGGTTCTGTTAGGTATAAATGACTTAACTCGAAGAATTGAATTGGAGAGTTGAAATATGTTGGATGATTAAGGTTGTCAAAAGTAAGAGTTTTATAGCAACCTTGCTAAGTATATCTTTCAAGGCTGGTATTGTATCACATTTGGAGGGAAAAAAATCAAAGAAGATTCAACGATAAAAGTTTAGACAATTCAACCATTATTGCTAAAATAAAAAAGAATGTGAGAGGAAGATTCATCTACCAAGGGAGTAAAACCTATAAGTTATAATAAGTTCTTGCAAGAGTTTTGGAATTTGCCAAATGCAGTTTTTCAGCCTAAATGATGATGTTGTAATTGAACAATTTGTAATTCTTTTATGGTGATATATAATTCTTGACCTTTCACAAAAAAGAAAAAAAAAACATACTATGAGTTGCATACATCTCTTATGTCAATCTTGATATTATTCATACCGGTCAAGAGTTTCTCTTGTCAAGCAACCATATGCTAAGATCAAGCTTTAGAGATTAATATAGCAACATCCTTGTGAATGAGGTTCCATTATATTTTAAATTCATCTAGTCACATTATCTTAAAAATTTAAGTTGCTCTTGAAATTAATTTTTCCAAACTAATCAAAATTCTTACAAACTATAACGTGTTAATAATTATCTAATAAATTTCAAAAGAGTACTCGTTCTATCAATTATTGATATGAAACTCAGATGCTGTTAGCAAATAATCTTGTCTCACTCTTATACTACATACTTTTTGTTAATGCCGACTTTAGAAAAGAATTTTAATAATGATAAAATGCTTGACAAGAAAATCCATGACGTTATGACTTAAGGAAAGTATAGTCATACTATCCTTGTTATTTGTGATCATAAACAAATGAAAAAGCAATGCCATAGCAAATTGTATTATGCACTAATGTTAAGCATGCTACGTCTTGTCTCTATGACATATAAAAATATATAAGGCTTTCCTTGATACCCAATAAATGGTTCCATTATTAATCTAAAAATAGAAAGTCATTTCATTGTCATTCTATCACTACCATCATCACTGAACCAACTAAACACAAATCTCTCCTTTTTTTCCTTTAATAATTGGGGTGATACCCTCACAATTTTATTTAAAAGCAGGGGGACAAGTTATAGACCTAACCATATAGCAAGGCTACTCATAGGAGGTATAGGAAATATAAAAGAGGCAAGTTGGTGTAACCCATACTTCCTGTGCACATACAAAATCTATGAATGAGAGAAAATCAAAGTTAGAATTTTCTGTGAATGAGAGAAAATCAAAGTTAGAATTTTCTGTGAATGAGAGAAAATCATTCATGAAAGCTTTTGTGAATAGTTTGGGTTGGAAGAACTAGATTTCTGAACTACCTATTTTGTTCCACTACCTCTATTGTCTTTTTTTTTTCTTTGATAAATATGTCAGTTTATTTATACTAGTAAGAGAAAACAAGGTTTAGGCATACCTCAACTTTACAAGCTAATCTATGAATGAGAGAAAATCAAAGTTAGAATTTTCCAATTATGATAAAATAAAATATATGTGTAGGAAGATTTAATGTTCCTTAATAAAGATACTATCTTAAGTATTATTTTCTTAATTTTTGCCAACAAAATTGATATATCAACAACCTTATTTTAGGATCATCTATGGTTACACTTAGACCATATACAATAAAAAAATTTGATAAATACACTATGATGTGGATTGTGACTATGTTATAGAATCATTCATAATTCTAGGAATTATACATTTGCACAAATAATGTTTTTTTTTTTTAAAAAAAATGAAAGATTGTGGGGTCAAGTTTAGAAGTCCCTTTAAAGGATCTTCTAATTTCAACGAGTTGGTAATCAAAAGTAGAGGACAACCACCGTTCTAGTAGCAACAATTATATTTATATCATTTCCCACTAGAAAATGTCGGTAACAAAACAAGTATTTTAAAACTTCTTTTAATTACTTAAGTACAGTTTTAGTGTTCGTTTGGACCAGCTCAGAATTTCTGTGTTCAATAATTTCCACAATTAGGTTAGCGGAGACAATCCTTACTACAAGGTAGAAGGTTATCTTACGGTCAACTCTCCTTTCCCTGATTGATCGTCCAACTTGAGGCATGCCTTAGGCATTTTAATTGAACAATTCGCACAACATTTAATCTCTAAAACTCATGCCTTTTTCCCTATAGATGTATCTGCTAATGAAAGGTTTGCCAATCATAGAGCTAGTTGGTGCTTCTAGACGCTATCTTTGTTACTTACTTTTACCTTAACCTAGGTTTACTGTCATATTTTTCCCAGTTTATTTCTTTATGGCCTGGCTTGTCATGAATACTATCTAATGTTTTATAACCACTACGTGCATGTCATTCTTGCTTCTATTTCAAAGAATAATAAGATTTTTCTTTTTTTTTTTTTTTTTGTTATACTTAATAGAATTACTTCAAAGAGTTTCCTTCTTGATCCATTAGCTTGTGTTGTAAATCTTTGCTAACATTGCCTAGCTTGGGAATTCAGCATTGTTTTCATCAACCTCTTATAATTGTATTTCAATCATGTTAGTATCATGCATTATTACTTGGTCAAAAGATTATGTTGATAGTCAAAGTGCAACCTTATTTTCTTAAACTGACTATGTCACTTGAAAAAATCCTTTTTCAAAATGCCCCAACTTGGCAATGCAAAGTCCCATATTAAGCAATGGGTGATCACTTGGATCCCATAGTAAAAATAAATCACATTTTCATTTAACTGCTCATTTATTAATACATAATCTTCATCATGCTTTCAACATCGTACAATGATTATTTTATCTCTAGTAAGCATAGCTATCATCTTTGCGGATTGTTAACCAACATTGACCACATGGCTTCTTTCTTGTTAAAATATCATAAGTTAAACATAGCATTCCACATTGAAATGCTAAGTTCCAAACTAGAGATGGATTCGCATAGAAGCTTGGCAAGAAATGATCCCTTGAACAATAGTCAATCAATTTTCAAGTTATAACTATTATGAAGGCTATATCAAGCTGAAAGATTGGTTAAATATATCCCCAAACTTATACAAAATAAATGTTATTCCTTGACCATTAAGCCAAACAGCCTAGGCCTAAAGGCTAGTCTTAACACATTTTATTTAAATATCATTACCAACTTGGGCCTTGATAAGCTTTACCTTACTACATGCCCCAAAAAGTTTGTAATAGTCCCCCATACTTAGCAACCATACCCCAATAGCCCACTTTGGCCACACTATAGGCGTTTGGGCACCCCTTTGGCCACATTGTGAAATTTTTGCGCTAGGTCACACTTCCATAGTTCAAAACAAGGATTTAGGGTTAGTTTTGATATCGTTTATTACATGTATTAACCATTGAGCCAAAAGACTTGGTTTTGAAAGCTAGCCTTAGTATATGTCAATTGAATGTCATTATCAACTTGGACAACCATAAACAAAAGACTATAGGTCCCTGTAAGTCAATAATAGTCAATGACAACAAATTAAGTTGTTTGAAGTTTGTCCAACTTCATTTAAGTTCACCTAGAGATTGGAGGAAACACGTTTGAAGTTTGAATGTTTGTGTTTTATTTTTTAATTCATAAATATACATATGGTAGAAGAAAATTGCATAGAAAAGATTTAAAGTCTTGTAACTTCTAGCTATAATAAAAACACATAGATTTTGAACCATTTCATTTCCATTCATTCAATTTTATTAATTTCAATTAAATCCCAAATGTTTTGTTCAACATTTGATTTCTGCTCAATTTCTGGTGAATTAGAATACATTTTATATAAAGGGTTATTTTTCTTATTTCAATCTTGGTTGATTCCCATGAAAAGTCCCGTAGCACTCAAAAGCCCTAATCTCATAAACCCTAGTTCCTCAAGGTGTCTTCTACCTCTAACAAAAGCACTAAATAGCTTGTTCAAAAGTGACCCTACCAGTGCAATATTGATGATCGTGCAATTGAATTTGAGCGTGTTTTATACCTTTGGCGACTAGCCAACCCTTGGTTCGATCGTTAATAAGAATGGAAAACTCTACGGTCTAGAAGAGACCCATGAACATAGTATTGATTGAGTTTATTGGCTTCCTCTTCCTTGTCAACGAAGCTAACTCTACCAGCACACACGGGCAATAAGTTTAGCATCTAACACAATAAGGGAAGGAGCGCAGGACGTCTTCACTACCATTTTGGTGGCAAGATTAGAATCATATTGATAAGAAAGTGGCTGTGACGGTTGCAAAGGACGATCAAGATCAAGCCTGGTGGCTTGTTTTTTCCTTTTGTTCTTCATAATGATGCTTCACTACAAGAAACACAGCATCTAAGGAACACTAAACCTAGGGAATTTCATTCTAGTTCCACTATATGTTACACAATATGGTTCCCCAAAAACAATCCATGACAAAGAGTTTCATAACACGAGACTAAATGGATTTTTCTGTATGTGAAATCAGAAGTGTATATAAACATTCATTCAAATCTTTGTATTTATTCAAAGGAAATTTTTAGAGAAAAAATGTTCTTTAAGTTTGTTCTTTCTCTGTTTTCATTTGTTTTGCCTTGTTTTCCAAGTGCTCTTTCTTCCGTACTCTAGCCATTTACTACTTTTCCGGCAACCTATTTTGTTTACATTCTACTTGCTCCAAGTCATAGCTTTGGACTCTAGAATAAGGCAGAACTGGTGGATTGGGTGGGTCTTTTCCCAAACCTAACCTATTGTCACCATTTAATCATCCATGGAGGCAATGCAACTTTATGTTATTATCAAAGTTGATGGCTATGGTTCTATAAAAGATGTTTGGAATTTAAGTTGCTTGGGGATGGGAGTGCTAGTCCGGAAGCAAATCGTAAAAGCCTTCAAAATCAAATGCCAACTTATCAACTTTCACTACACAAAGAAGTAAGCACACTCTTCGTGGAGGGGACTCAATGGCCATTTGTTCTACTCGATTAAAGCTTATCTAGTGTGAAGATAAAGCGAACAATCTCAAGAAATCAAAAGAATTCTTAAGTAAAACCGAATGAATATAAGAACCTTAGAAAACATAAAAAAAAAACTGTGAAAAGGAATTTGCAAAATGACTAGAAAAAACTGTACATTGTTGCTTGAATTTATAGGCAAAGGAACAAATACACATAAAGAAAAAATATGCACAAGAATTTCATCCTTAATCTTCAATTAATGCTTGCTGATTTGAGAAATTTGTGAAGAACGGTGATGTCTTGATGAAGAATGTGATTCTAAAGAAAATAGGTGCAAATCCTTTCCATTTTTGATTTGTTTGATGTCATTGACATGACCTAAATATTTTTGAATATTGTCCAGATTCAAATGTTGTCTCCAACAATGCATTTCTATTTAGATGTATTTCTAGTTTGATAGTAACGAGTGTACGAGTAGTAAGGACAAAGGCACTCACGGGTTGTTACGCATAGGGCTATCGTGGCACTCACTTTTGTTGACAATATTGTCCATGTGCGAAAGTGAGGCTAATATGGCAAACATGGCCCAACTAACTTGGCATGCATTTGTTTTGAAGATTTTAATAAGAGAGAGAGAAAAATATCATTATGATGGATTCTCTATCAAATGTCTACAAAACCAATAGTATAGTGACAAAAGAGGAATTGTGGCTATGAACTTGTGTTAGGAGGCTTTGCATTTTCTATGGCGATAAAGGAGATGAATACAACATTATGGGTCCACAAAGCCTTGGGATTGGGACATGAAGACTTCTTCATCAAGAGAGCTATGCAAAAAGACATTCTTTACATTGAGTGATTTAATGGTCCAACCTTTAGAATAAGCAAAAGATAATAATGTATTGATGGTGACATGCCTAGCCATTAGGCTAAAAGTTTTATTATAGTAGATCCTAGGTCGTTGATGAAAGCCTTTGGCTACAAGGTGAGCTTTGTAACATTTAAAAGAACCATCAAAGGGTTGTTTCATTTTAGGGATACATTTGCATCCAATGGAAATAACATTAGGATGAAGTGGATCAAACTCCTATGTTTTGTTTTTTTAAAAGGGCAATATATTCCTCTACCATGGCTTGACACCAATTAGGATCTGATGAAGCTTTTGTGAAACTAGATGGTTCTTTATAGGGATGAGAAGAATTTGTCATGGCATATGTATGATTCCAAGTAATGGTATGTTGAGCTATCACACCACCATTGAGATAAGTAGTCACTAGATGGCCTGAATGAATTTGTGGTTTGATAACTATAGGCTTTAAAAGGGAAGAGGCCATTAGTTTTTTTAGAGTCATTACGGTCTTGGATGAGGATGATAGTGGTTCTTAAGGAACTAAAGTGTGTAATGAGTGAGTGGATTGAATCATAGACTATAGAGAACTGGCATTAATAGTTGTAAAGGAATGGAAAAGGCTGCCTAATTTGTGTTTGTTTTGCATTTTCTTTGAAAGGAAAGTAATTGTCATTAAATATATACTTGAATTCTTTCTGTGTAGATGCAACAATAGCCTTTATATACTAATGTATAATCTAAGAAAAAAAATGGTGTAGAATGAGGATTGGGTTTGTGCTTTAAGTAGGGCTTGAGATAGGGATAATACAAGACAACCAAAAGAGCAAAAATGGGAAATAGAGGGCTACTGTTTAAATAATTATTCTGAAGTTGTATTTCCTATTACTAGGCTAGGAATCTTGTTGATAAGGTAAATTGTTGTCTCAAAGAAAAGATAGCAAAACATAGAATATAGAGTCTTGATTCATGAAAGATAACCTAATTTCAAACACATGCCTATGTTTGCATTGAACATTTCCATTTTGAAATGGATCATATGGGTTAGAAACCCATTGATGAACGCCTCATTTGGATAATAAAGTGTGAAAGGATGTGGAGATAAATTCAACTACCTTACCACATTGAATAATCTAAATTTTTGGTGTCTAGTTGATTTTCAACAAGTGTTCTAAAATTTTTAAACATGGAAATATATTTGTCTTTAGATTGGAAGGTATAGATCCAAGAAAATTTGGAATAATCATTAATAAATGAGATATAGTATTTATTTCCTTTTAATGAAAGAATTGAAGTGGATCCCTAAATATCAAAGTGAATTAATTCTAAATAGGCCTTTGAAATATTTTTTATGGACACATGTGCTTTTCTTGCACTTTACTTAACCTGTAGGCATTGTAAGAAGGAGGATTGCCAATAAAGGAAATTTTATTCAAATGAAGCAATCTTGTTACATTATGATAGGCTTCATGAGTGTGAGATGTCATTTTTCAAGCATATCAAAGGAAGCTATAAGAAGAGTGGGTAACTCTTCCTTATTTATAGGCTTTAAGTGGTAAAGGACACAATTAAGTGTCCCTTGTAAAATATTCTATCTTGTATGAAGACTCTATACAATGTAAAAATAAGATAAAATGGAAAAAAACAATTATTGTCTGTTGTAAATTGAGACATAGATGATAAGGCTTTCAAATTTGAAGGGAGAATGAGAACAATAGAAATATTTGAATTATGGGAATTGGAGAGTTAAGAATCCAATTTTCGTGAAACTATTCCTCAAGCAAGACTATAGGATCATAGGAAGACTTAAGAATCCACTGAAAGGGTATTTGGCCATGGCAATGCCATTCTATGAAAGCCAAATTGGTGACTCTAATTATAGAGCCACTAGCATCCATCTTTTTAATATATTTTGTTAGGCATGGTATTGCATTGTTGAGGATGGGTAGCAAGTCATTAGCTCAAAAGTAGGGGATAATCCTAACTTTCCATACTAGTTATGCCCATTAAGTGAAAACCTCATCGCCAAAATTGAGACATTTATGGTAATAATGGTTGTAGAAGGGGAAGTAAAGGATTCATTTGAAATGATGGCATCCTAAGCAAGGATTAAAAAAATCATAAGGGGCTTTTGCCAAAGGCCTATTGATACCAAGATGAATCCAGTAAATCTTAAAAAATCAAAAGATTTCTTGAGAAAAATTGAATGAATTCAAAAACCTTAGAAAATGCAAAAATAACATATGGAAAGGAATCTATAAGTTTACTTAGAAAATTGTACATTGTTGCCTAAATTTATAGGTGAAGGATCCAATACACATAAAGGAAAAATATGCATAAGAATTTCATTTATAATCTTCAATTAATGGTTACGATTTGTGCAATTTGCAAAAAATGGCATGTCTTGACAAATAGTGTAATTATAAAGAAAAATAAGCATAAACACTTTCCATTCTTGATTTTTTTGATGGCTTTAAGAAGCTATAAGTAATTCTAAATATTTTTTGGATTCAATTGTTGTCTCTAACAATGCATTTCCATCTAGAAGCATTTTTGGTTTGATAGTAATGGGCATGATAGTAGAATGGATGAAAGTGCTTGAAAGTGGTCGTGCATAAGGCTATCATGGCATTTACTTTTACTAATGACACTATCCACATGTGAAAGTGAGGTTGTATGGCAAGTATTGACTTGGAAAACATTTACTTTTAAAGATTTTGATAGGTGAGAAAGAAAAAATGTCATTTTTATGATGGATCCTTTATCAAATGTCTATGAAGCCATTATGTCACATCTGAAGAAGTAAGTTAGATAATGTTGAGGAAGGTTAGGCAAGAGAAAAGGGAAACACTAGTAATGGCTCAACATGGGATTTAAATTTCATACTAAAAGAGTACACTTAAAAGATTCTTCACTCTAACCAACCCTTGGGGTTCCCTTTAAGCCCTTTTCCCACCACCCATTGCATTCTCATGGATAATTGAATGGACTCTTAATATTGGTATGGATTAACCAAATAAAGGGAGGTTGGATTGAGTTGTTCCCTTTTTTTTTTCTTATGTACTTAAAAAGAACAATATATATAAACAGTGCACAAGAAAATGTTTAAATGGTTTAGCCTTTTTTTGGACCTACTCCACCCTTTCTTACCAATAGTAAAAGAGCCCTTTTACTACTTTATGAGAGTTATACTCTCACAATTTAGTACACCTTGATCTTTTGTTCACTAAACAGAAAGATCTACAATTTACTTCTCAAACAACAAGCCAAACATGGCTTTTCAATACAACACAATAACTTGAGACAACACGGTCTCAACTACAAACAATCACAACTCACAACTTGTTGTTACAAGCAAAATCACACCTTACAACTTACTATTACAAATCAAGAGCACACATTATGATTATTTGTTACAAAAAAAACTACAAGATATCATAGTTTAAGTAGTCATGACTCAATTTAAAATTCTGTCTTGGTTTATTTCTTCATAAAGGCATTCAAGTAATCACCTTTTCTTGCAGTAGCAATATTAGAAAGAAAGTAATTTCTTCAATGACAAAATTAAGTTCAACATGTTAAAATAGACTAATCAAGAATATATTCTTGAGATAGCCCAATTGCTTAACCTTGATTCACAACAATATTATTATCAAGAATAACTCTTATCAAAATATGCAACATATAATGTATGGAAACAATCAAACGATAATCACCACACTTCACTCTTTAAGCATACAATGAAAAATCAAATGAAATATGATTCATAGTAGTAGTAGGCTTAAGAAAGGACACACAATTAGAGTAATCTTGAGAATAAACGAGCAATGCAATTGACAAATTATCTTAAACAAACTTTGTAAAATATGTAATAGAGATTAGCTTGCAGGATTATAAACTAAACAGATCAACAAATCCACATTGCTCCTATAGTTAGAGGATGAGAACTACTCCACAAAGTATACTTCACAAAAGTATATCAAAGTTTTTTCTTAAATTGTTTGTGTTCAAACCAAAACCCTAGTTGTCAATATATATGCTTTCTAACCAAACCTTTTTTAGGCAAAACAAGAATCATACCATTCTGTAATCAAGTCTCCTTGGTTTCTCTTAAAAAGCTTCCATTTTGGTCAAATTTTTACTTCAAAATAGCATCTACATGTTTTGGAACAAAGAAGGAAAGAAGATGAAGGGCAAGCTGAGAAATGCTAGCATATGTGTTTGCCTTACCTTTTCTTGACTAGACACTTATGTATTTCCCTTTGTTTACTCAAAACACATCATTTCATTTAGGTGCAGTACTAAATCACACAAGGCAACAACGAGTATAATTAACTTTATTTCCATTTTTGTTTTGATTTTCCTTTCTAGAATGGAAATGACTTTTATAATACATAATTGAATATGTACAATTTAATGCATCTAATCAATAATTTCCAAACAAAATTGTCATTCAAATTGTAGGCTTAGTTGAACCATTTTATTGCAAAGCTAGTCATTTAAACAGGAAACCAATGGGTACATGATAGTCAAACCAAAATGCATAAACATTTCGGGATGTGGGAGTTTTTGTCTACAAATAATCATTGTCTTGATTATTTGTATAAGATATGTTTCACATTTTTATTGGCATAAGATACAGATAAAATAACATATATATATATATATATATATATATATGAAAATAGTTTTTCAACCATTATCAGTATCAAAATACATTTAACATTAAGGTGGGAGGGAGTTTGGTCGACATGTTGCCGATCCAACTTTCTCAATCATCATGAAAGGTTTCTCATGCCTCCATGTTAATCCCTTCTGCAATGTTCGATAGGCCTTTAATTGTTAAGAAGGGAGTTTAACTATGACTTTATCTCTAGGTTGGTATTCTCCAAGAAAACATCCTTCATCAACCTATCTTTTCATCTCATCATTGTTCTTAGAAGGTAAGCCGAAGCAATATCAATATTATGCTTCCATTTGAGAGCCATTTTTTGTTTGTTGGGTTTTTCCCCTTTTGTCAACAGGGACAATGTGGTGGATGTTAAAGGTTATTGTCTTGTGGTTATCTTGAAGACATTTTCTTGTTTCGATTCACTTTTTTGGAGATTATAAGAGAACTAGGTAACATCCAACAATCTAACTAGTTGGATTGATTGGCATTACAAAATGTCTGCAATAGTTCATTCACCTTTTTAGTCTATCCATTCATTTAAGGATGGAAGCTAGTAGAGAATTGTAATTCTTACCCCATGATTTGGAATAGCTCACTCTTATGAATATTCAATCTTTATCATTGATGATATATCGAGGAAGGCCCTAATATTTGACCCTGTGTTTCAAGAAGAGTTAGAATGAAGGAAACATACTTGGAGAATCTATCCACTACTACAAGTATTGAGCCACACCTTTTGGATTCAAGAAGGTCTATAATGAAAGCCAAATAGATACTTTCTAGTGTCAATCGGGGATTGGTAATGGCACAAGAAGGCCCTCAGGTCACTAGATTTCTATTTTTTCTTGTTAACAAACTAAGTAGGTCTTGACATGAGACTCAATGTCATCCCTCATGTTGGGCCAAAAATGTGCCCCTTCCACTAACTTTCTCTTTCACCCTTGTCTAGGTGACTTGCCCATTTCATGTTATGACACTCTTTCACTATCTTCTCTCTTATGTTCCCCCACTTAAGGACAAATAATCATTGCCCTTTGGTGTAAATTAGGCTCTTATCCTTTCAAAATACCCTAGCCTTTCTTTTATAGATGAGTTTCTAAATTGCCAGGAAATTAGGTCATGCTCGAGGATTTCTTGGATGAGTTCCATGACTTCTCCTTTAGCTTTGCTAATAGTGGCAAGTATGACCTTTGAACTAAGGGTGTTAGATACTACATTGGTCTACCTTAGCTTATACTCCAAGAAGTACTTGAATTTTGCAAGAAAAACCTACCATCTAGCTTACTTTAGAGGGAGTTTCCATTGTGTCTAGATGTAGCTAACGGTAAAATTGTTTGTTAATACCCTAGACCTTTAATCAAAGAGTGTTTAAAAATTGGTAAATAGTGTACAATGGCCATCATTTTCTTAGTATCATTCAGTTTCATACTTTCAAAAGTGATAGGATGTCCCTTATGCAAAAATACTTCCCCTAATGGCATAGTCTAAGGCATTTGAAGCCATGTCGAACTCCTTTAAATAGTCCAGAAGGGTTGAAATGGGCTTCTACTCATAGTCCTCTTTAGATCCTTAAAAGCATCTTGGCATTCTTGTAACCATTCCCACCAAATGGTTTACTAAATTAAGTTGGTTAAAAGGGCAACCTTGGTGGGTAACCACAATATGAAGCATAATTCTGAAATAGATATGGGAGGTTCCCCCTTGGTATGACCTTTATCTTGGTCCTATCCATCTTAACACTTGCCCCTCTAATTATATACATCAAGAAGTGTACTAGTTGCTATGCAAACAAGCATTTTCTTCTTTTAATGTAGGGTTGGCATTGGTATAGAAACTCAAAGATGACCTTCAGGTGTTTTACTTGATCTTCAATCGTATTGCTATAAATGATGTTGCCATCTAGATAGACAATTACAAACTTGTCTATGTAAGGGCTAAAGAACTAATTCATGAGGGTGTAGAACATGGGTAGGGTGTTTGTCAATTTGAAAGGCATCACAAGCCACTCAAAAGCCCGATACCAATTGTATAAGTTGTTTTAGGCTCATCCTCTTTGGAAATCATCACTTGATGATATCCAAATCGCAAGTGTACCTTTGAGAAGATTCTAGTATTTCTTAGTTTATCAAATAAATCTTCTATTAAAGGTATTAGATAATGGTTTTTAATGGTTACATTGTTAAGAACTTTATAGTTGATATAGAGTTAGAAAAAGCTATGATGCTTCCTTTGGAATAAAACCAATGCACCTTGGAGGGCTGAATGTGTTATGCTTCTAACATAGCTTTGAGTTGTTTCCTTAATTCTTCTAACTCTAGAGGTGCCATCCAATAAGGTGCCTTGGTGGGAGGCTAGGCTTCTAGTTCTAATTCGATCACATGTTCAATGGCTCTCCTAAAAGATAGCTTCTTGGCATGACGTCTACATTTTTTCCTCCACCATTGCTTGGATGGCAAGGTGAAATTCCTCATGTTGATGGTCTCCCTCAGGCTTGATCTCTCACAATATGCCTACAAACATGTTGCTCCTTGCTTTCACCTCCTTGCCTTGTAGAGCTAAGATTTCCCTAATGTGAATGGGCCTTGGTATGCCAAGGATTATACTTGTTATTCCTTGTTCAAGAATGCTTAACATGTCAAACATTACAAACTCCACCGTGTTCGCTTGCCGTATGAACTCCATTCCCAACCCCAAATTGAAGTCATGCTTGTTGGCTACTGATAGTTCCACGGCTCCCTTGCATTTCCCCACTTCTAGATGTATCCCTTGTGCTACTCCGAAGAGAGAAATCGGTTTCCTAATTGACTGTCTTGAATGAGCCTCCTGCACCCTCCTTGACTCGCAATCACATTCATCTCATCGCCTCATGTATCACAAAGTTGTAAGGCTCGGCATTTTCTACCGTGAGGATAAAGGAGATGAATACACCATTGTTTTAAAGTCACATTAGGTGATGCAACAACAACCGGAGTCATTGTATGAAAATTATCCAATTGCTGCAGCAAGTTTGTAGAAAAGGTTGGAAAAGATGCTAGTTCTTGAACCCAAAACAATGTTGTATATGCAATTAAAGGAACAAATTCTGAACGAAACATGTTAGTTGGCAAAGAATGGACACAAATGTAGCCACTGGGGAAAACTGTGCCGTTGAAGCGACTTGCTATGTAATGATGGCGGTTCTAGAAAAGGCACGATGTTAAGATCGAAATACATTGGGACAAAAATGTGATGCATGCTATAAACTTATGGACTAACCCCAAAAGAATCACAAATCATCAGTAGGGAGGAGTTTGACAAAATTCTACGGTTCATGAGTAAGAAAACTTTGGACAAGAATTGTTTCTCAATATGGTAGCCGTGCCTTTTGATTTAGCTTCTAGAATTATAGTGGTACAGCAACTGATTATATTACTCTATACTTTAATTGTCTAGGAAATCTTATTTCATCAACATCCAGAACCGTATAATGGACAAATGGTAACAAAATTAGTGTTACCTATATTGGTACCATCGCCCTTACCAGCCAACAAAAACTACATACAATCCTTAATGTGCCAGAACTATGGGTAACAAACTTATCACAGATATGTTTGGAAGCCATATAGAAGATACTTTCTTATCATAATGGATGATTATTTTAGTGAAACAAAGACATATTGTTGTATGATTCAAAAGTGAATTATTCTCAAATATTATAAAAGAAATTTCATGGTCCAAAATAAATATAAGGCAAGCATAAAAATGATTAAAACAGATAATGCATTAGATTTTTTAATGCATAATTTAATTCTTTTTTTATTCTAAACAAAGGACTATTAATGAAAGTATATATACTTATGGTCTTCAATAAAATGGAGTTGTTAAAAGAAAATATAAACACATTCTCAATAGTGCATGCGTTAAAATTTCACCATAAATTATGAACTATGACATAATTAGTGCAGTGGAAGGTTTAAAGACAAATAGTAAATTAATCTTAGGTCAATGAATTTGGAATGTATTAGAAAATAACTAATTTAAGTCAAAGAAGTTGAAATCTAAAAGAAAAAGAAACAGGACACATGAGAGACTTCTCCTAACCAGAATGGAAATCGCTTACCTGTTTCGGTTACTTTGGACATATTTTCATACTTTTAGGTTACTCTTACATGTAGGATAGCTAAATTTTCTATTTAATACTCTGCTAAACATCACGTAACAGTTCATAGACCTTTTAAAAAAAAAAAAAAAATGAGCAACTTTTTGAACTACCCCATAACTCGAGACCTTGTCAATCAAATGAAATGGAAAAGTTTCGATATCCGCTGCTGTTTGTAATAGAAACCCAGTCCTAATATTGACGAGCATATGGTTAGCTTTGTGCTGGACATAGAAACCGATTCCTAAATTGACAACAAAAGCTGAACAACAGATATCGATATTTGTCAACAGGTTTAATTGCAAGTTCTTCTAATATTAATTTTGTACAGAACCAACCCACAAAAGTATTGCAAAAGTGACATATCAGATGCAAAGACAGGAAGGGCTGAAGGGTCATTTTGGGCATTCTTTCTTGAAAAAACCGTCGGTCGATATCTCAACATTAACCAGACAACGACAGGATGGTTAACACATTCAAAACATTGCGATACACAGTAGAGATAAAACTACCATTGCCAGGCCAGCCCACTGTTAGCTAAGTCATAAAGACAGCATGTCTCTCCCACTTGATAATCATTCACCTCTCATCCTCTTTGCTTTCTAGACCAACTCTACCATCAGAAGTTCTTTGTTCGCCTCTCTTTCTCTCTTTGAGCGATGAGCCTGAGAACAACCCGGAAGATGAGAGGATTCATGTGCCACTCTCCGGCAGCAACTGCCGTATGCATGACAGCAGAGTCCGGCTCAGTGATTGTGCCTAGAAGGTCTGAGAGAAAACTTACTGATAACAAACAGCTGATCAACACTGCAAAGTACTCAAGGCTTGTCGACTCCCCTAAGCTTGCAGTGGTTAGGAAGAGACGGAATGCTGCCCCACGCATAAAAAGAGAACAAGGTCCGGACCATGAGCCAAAGCCCTTTCAAAAACCAGCTCCTATTGCGTCGTCGAACAATGTCTTCCAGGTCAGCTTTTGGAAATCTTTACCTTCATGTAATTATATTTTTTTCAATTTATACATTTACTCAAATCAAATGACAAAGTGTCAAAGGGGCGACCTAGAATAAGTCTTTTAACGTGAAGTTCGATAGATTCCATTCAGAAAACGAAGACCCAAAAAGCAGTATTTGACGTAAAAGCTGTTGATATTCAGAAAAACAAAAAAGAATATATCATCTCGATGAGTTTAGGCATTTGATCTACTATTTTAACTTGTTGGCGAAGCTATTTTGTTTAGATTATTTGGATACTAGTAAACACTGTCAGAAGTTGGTCCCCTTCCTTTTCATTATGTATTGACACTAGTCTTCGCATAGTTAAACTCTGACCCGGAGGGAAACAGTTAAAAGTCCTCTTCAGTCTGAAAAAGTGAAGCCGAAGCACAGGGGAAAAAGAATTTAATGTTTCCTAATAAATGTACGAAGTGTTGTTGGTTCTCTCAGTGTGCAAGGCCCAGTCTTCTGAGCTACTGGAAGCAAGTATATGCTGAGATCAGTAAACTTACATCAACCTTTTATCAGTATTCCCAAGCTAGTCAAAAGTTTTTACAAAAGATCTGTTTGACAAATTAGAGTGCGGTTGAACATTATTACACCATTCATTTTCTTAAAACATTGCCAACTTAGTGCATCCATCATACCCGGGTCAGACGATAACATGGTATAAAAGTTCCCTTTGGAGAATCCAAGTTTTTCCTTTTGTTCTGGAGTAGGTAAGATTTGTAATATAAAGCTGTTTGGGTACATAACGTGTATATGTGTCCTTTAACCTTGAAATAAATTTTCTTAGCACACCCAAGGACAGCTTAAGAATAAATATTGATATATTAATAAGTTAGTTTACGGCGTGGAACGACTTCGAAACAGATATGGTCGCTTGCTGTACTATTCAGCTTGGAACTGCTTATTAAGAATGAATTTTGATGAAGTTTTGGTTGGCTATATCAGTACATATTGTGAATTTGTTTATCTCCATTTGCTTTTCTCGACCGTAATTTTCGAGGGGCAGAAAACGTTTCCATAATTTGACAGTTTTGCAGCTTTAACGTGTATGGTAAAGAGTAATCAGAAAAACAGATATAGGAATTATACGATTAAAATTCATGGGTTGCAGGTTGTCGTCATGCGGGTATCTATTCATTGTCAAGGCTGTGCTGGCAAAGTTAAGAAGCACCTATCCAAGATGGAAGGTAACTGACATCTCATGGTGCTCTGTCTTTTTCTTCTTTCTTTTCTTTCACGGCAATGGTGAAAATTTGGCCTAAGTAAGTTAGGACTATAATCAACCTTCACGTTTTCACCTTCTCTACCCTCACAGAGTTGAGCCTCCCTTCCGCGCCATATGTTTTAATCTAAAATTTTACAGACTTATCATGAATTCATGAAACTTCCACCCAACTTTTCATTCAAATAAACTGTCCTTTTTCTTGTTTTCTCTTTTTTGTAAATATGAGAGTTTATTAATAGAATATGTAATAAATATAAATTCCTTTTTGCACCATCACAATTCAACACCAGTAAGCAAACCAAAACGTTAGTTATCAGAAGAATCTGTGCCGAAGGCTAATTACAGTGGATAATTTAGTTGACATTTACGAATGATCGGGCGGTAGGCAGGTCCAGTTCTCAATTTCCTTTCTTCTCAATTTGTGCGTATGCAACGGATCCTAGAGTTACCTTTTGTATATGACTGGAACTAACAAGTTCTCCCATTTCCTTTCTCCCCCTGAACTCCTACACCAGGTGTTACTTCATTCAGCATCGACTTAGAATCAAAGATGGTGACGGTAATGGGACACGTCTCACCGGTGGGAGTTCTAGAGAGCGTTTCAAAGGTGAAGAAGGCAGAGTTTTGGCCCTGCTGAATCGTCTTTGCTTATGTAGCGGAAAAGTTTTTCAAAACAAAAAAAAAAAAAAAAAAACAAGGGAAGTGATCATTACCTCTGATTTCAGCTGGGTCTCAGAACTCTAAATCTAGAATGCAAATTTGGGAATTTTTTCTTTGACCTTTAGGTATGTATTAAAGTTGGTGGTCCTAGTAGATTAGGATGAGAAATGGTTGGCAGAAAATGGAAGATGTGAGCTGTTGTTGAATTGATGCTGACATGTATTGGTTTGAAGAAAAATGTGGAACCTCCAATCTATTTCCTTCTAGTGCTATTTTACTTGTTATTCTTGCTTTTAATTTGCTATACTTCATCGAATCCAAATGAAATGAGAAATAGCAAAAGACGAAAATATCCTGAAAAATACCATCAGCACCTTAAACAACACGGAGAATTTGTAGGAATTGGGTACAAGAACCATGATTTTTTTTTCTTTTCTTCCTGTTGCCAAAACTATGTCATATTCATAAAATTAGAAAATGGAAAATAAAGCCTTAGCCAGAAAATCAACAACAATGTCGAAAGGAATATGAACAAAGGATTTTATTTCTACTCGATGATTTTCAAATAACACAATAGGGATGGAAATCATTTGAAGTTGGTATGAGACAACTTTTTGATTGCCATTAGTACTTGCAAATGGTACCAAAGTCAAGTTAGAAGGTTTACCTGCCTAGCTTAGATCTTAGGATGGTAACAAAAATGATGGTAGGTGTCATTGGGTATAACAAACCCCCTATATTTGATGGTGTTAATTATAGAAATAGGAAACAACTGAAAAGTTGTACGAGACAACTAACAAGTTGTTTCATACATTAAAAAGTTGTTTTGTAATAACAAAACCCTCTATATTTTCAGATAACACATGAGTTTCGCCCAAGTCACCTTTGGTTGTCTTGCTCTTCTATCATTATACATACCAGATGCCAAAAACAAACCAGAGGAGTTTAAATCACATACTAACCTATTCAGGCATTGAACAAGGGTGTTGTTGTGCCATGTCCTACTGCTCTGTGGAAAGATACTCAACAGTGAATGGCATATTTTGCAAGGCTTCCGATATTGTGCTATTATGTGTGGCTAGAGTTATAAAATTGATGAGAAAATTTAATTTTCTGATTTGTAAGAAATTTCTCTATTATTAGTAACAGAAAATTGCAAACAAGGTAATAAGAAATCACACATTAATTGAGTAGTGTGGCTCAGCCTTACATATTCTATATCCACTTTCACTTGATTAACTTGATTAGCTAAGCTTTTTAAATACACAATAAGATATAAAATTCTTCTTTTACAACCATCCGATTACAATGTATTTGCAATATTAGTTCTGAGCAAATGCAAACTGTTAAGTTAAACAACGTTTCTAGTGCTGGAAAAAATTGAACCATGGTTTTATTCTTACTTGATCACGTAATATTCATCAAAGATCATAAAAAAATACAGATGATAGCACATATTATGACTACAAACACTAATTTATTAGGGCTTTACTACAAACATTTATAATTGATTTGGGAACACAAGGTCCTCAAATTTCACATAAGTTGTTCACAAGTTTTCATTTTCACAAACATTTTTTAGTTATTATCAAAATCAAATTTATATTAACAATAAATGCATCGAAATTGAGGACTCGAACGGTTGCTAAACAACTTAGGAAGTGCTGAACTAAGTTATTTTGATCTTTATAGTTCACTTTCTTTTTCCTAATTGCGTAACTGCTATTTATTGATTGTTGAATCTATTTGCTAAGGAATTCATTCGCAACTATCTTCACAGAAACTTTAACGCAATTTTTTTATGATGTGAATGCATCAAATAGAGGTAGTCTTTAAATCAATCAATGTTTGATAAACTAATGAAGCAATATACACAATCGAAGTAATTAAATACGGATGGATAGCCCAGATATATTGAGACAATGATTTTCAATTGGTTTAATCCAAGCTTAGTTGGCAGTTACGTCCACCTTGCTTTATTGCCCGAATAAAGCCCGCTCTCACTAATCAATTAATCAAATTAATTAAATTAGTTTCTCAATCCGTTACCCCTTGTTCACTAAATTTCTCACCCAAGAAATTTAAAGGCACAAGACACAACCCATGTCTTGGAATTACTTTCGGATTACAATATCTGTACAAAGTCCATATACAACTAGTAGTATGCAAAGCAAATACGCAATTTTTCACTGAAGATCTTGTTCCAAGAAGCTAGTGCAATGATAGATTAAAGTCTAAAATGCCCTTCATGGTCTATACACGGCATACACACACTTTTAACATCCCCTTAAGTTGGTGCTTCATCTAAGTTGTATGTTCCCAACTTACGAAGGCCCTTAGTGTTGCTGTATACTTAATGCCTTGGTAAACGAATTTGTTAGCTGATCCTTTGTTGAAATGTGAGAACTCCAAATGATATGTCCTACAATATTTTTGCAAATGTCAATCAATCTTTACATGTTTTATCTTCACGTGAACTATGGGTTTGTAGCTATCTTATTTGTAGATTTGTTATAAAAAAATAAAGAGACATGCCTTAGAAATGGTACCAATAACTAGATTACCTCACATGAGGTAGTTGCCATAGCTTGATATTCAACCTTCGTAGATGATTGTAAAACTATTTGCTATTTTTTATGTTTCCAAGAAACAAGAGAATTCCTACATTTTATATAGAAGCCTATCATAGATCCCTTCCTTATGAGGCTTCTTTGATAATTAGAGTCATAGTAAGGTATAGGGTTCTATATAGGCTTGCATATAGATAATCCACATTCTAATATAATCTTTAAAGCATATTTCCTTTGTTTAATTAGGATCCTAGGTATGGATTTGGAAAACTCAACATCAAGAAAGTATTTGACTAACTCGTAATCCTTCATATGAAACTTAGAGTGCAACTCTTCACTTCAAATATTATTCTTTATCTCCACCTAAAAAAGTCAAAGACAGCAACAATGTTTTCAGGTAGTAATAGCTAAGGTAAAGAAGGTAGAAGACAAGCCAAATATAAAGGACAAAAAGGTAGAAGTCATGATAGATCAAGGTCAAGGGGGAAGATCATAGACAGAGGGCCATCCAAAAGAGAATTTTGGAACTGTAATAAGGCAAGACATTTCAAAAGGGATTGTCATGGTCTTAAAAAGAAAAGTTATTAGACCTTAAAGAAGACATTAGAAGATAATTCAATAAATTATGTGGAGTTTCAGCTATTATCTACTATAGTGATAGTTGAAGATTTTTGGGTGATTGATTTAGGTGCTTTATTTCATGTTACCTCACCTAAAGAGTCTTTCATAAATTACTCTCTATTTAATTTTGATGAGGTTATGTTAGGAGATGATTATCAATGTAAGATAGTTGGTATAGGAATAATCCTTTTGATGTTGTCAAATGGTTCTACACATATCTTGAGTGACGTGAGGCATATTCAAAGCTTAAAAGAAATCTAATCTCTGCCATTATCCTCAATAACAAGGGCTACCATACTTGCCTAGAAGATGGATCCTATAAAATTCTAAAAGGAGCATCGGCAGTAGCAAAAGATAAAAGAAACGGTTTATTATGTTTGATTAAAAATGTAAGATATAATTTAGTTAATGTTACAGGTTAAAATGATTTAAGACTTGGGCATTTAAGGCTTGGTTACATGAGTGAAAATGTCTTAAGATATTACCTCCAAGGGAAGTTTAAAGACTTGATTGATGTTGATTTGGAATTCTGTGAAGCTTGTACATTGGAAAAGATGAAGAAAATTGATTCTTGCAAGTTACACCTAAAAAAAGGAAGAAAAAGTTAAAGTTAATGCATACTAATGTATAGGGGCTAGTTCAAGTTCCTTCACTTGGAGGTTCATGGTACTTTGTAACTTTTATAGATAATTATACAAGGAAAACATGAATCTACATGATGAAGAACAAGTCAAAGTTATCTAAGATGTTTAAAAAGTATAAGACATTGGTCGAGAACCAAACAAACTTGAAGCTAAAAGCTCTTAAATCTAACAATGGAGGAGAATATTGTAATAAATGGTTTGATGACTTCTATGCATGAAAAGGAATCAAAAGAATTAAAGTCACCCTATGGACTCCATAAGAGAATGGTATTGCAAAATAAATAAAAAATAAAAATAAAAATGATTTGCACAATTCTTGAGAGAGGAAGAGCTCTACTTCATCAAGTAGGACTTTCAAGAACGTGTGGGATTAACACATCTAGTATAGCTATTTTTTGATAAAAAGAGGTCCTTTTTCATTGTTAAATTTAGGTGTTTCTAAATAGAGAAACATGTGAACTATTCATATCTTAAGCTATTTAAGTGTGAGGTATACATGCTTGTTAAAGACCAAGATAGGGGTAAGTTAAACCCTATAGCTAAGAAATTTTATTTCCTTGGATATAATAGAGATGAATATAGCTATATATTATGGGATGGTGGATTGAAGATATACAAGTTTAGAGACATTGTCTTTAATGAAGACAAACTTTACAAGGATAGACAAGAGAGAGAGAGAGAAAAAGGTGGAGATTAAACTTGATGTTATTGATCTAGGTTTGAGTGATCTAGAGAAATTAGTTAGTGATACCTTTTATGAGTCTTCATCACTAGCTGCATATTCAAAAAGCTCACAATAAGATAATCCTTAGATTTTGCATATAGCTCCATCTTTGAGAAGATCCAATAGAGAGTAGGTGTGCTCCTACTCAATTAATTTTCATAACATTTTGTTTACTAATGTGGGGAGCCAGAGACAAGGTAGTAGGCCTTAGAATGTTATGACACAGCCAAATGAAAACAAGCCATGAAGGAAAAGTATGACTTTGTGATTTTCAACCAAACTGGGGATTTGTTTAAGCTACCTAAAGATAAAAATAAATAAATAAAAATAAAAACAAAAACACCATATTCAAGTTGGATCTACATAAAAAAGAATGAAGCAAATGAAAGCAAGCATGACAAATTTAAACTTGTTGTCAAAGGGTATGTGCAAAAAAGTGGAATAGATTATGAAGACATATTTGCTTTAATTGTCAAGATTACTTTTATATGAGTTGTTTTGAGTTTGGTTGATGGTTTAGATCTTCACCTGGAATAGTTGGATATGAAGACTACATTTCTTCATGATGATTTAGAGGAAAGTTTTATATGCATCAACCTGAGGGAATTGAAGTAAAAAGGAAAGAAGATTTGATATGTAAGTTCAAGAAGAATCTATATAGTTTAAAACATGCTCCAAGATAATGATATTTGAAATTTGACAATTTTATGAGAGAGCAAATGTTTAATAGATGCTTAAATGACCATTGTATGTACTTCAAGTGGACATCATCTGGTAATTTTTAATTTTTGTTTTATATATTGATAACATGTGTGTTTGTGGAGCAAATATGTAGGATGTAGATCAAAACATATCTTCCAGATAAAATTTTGAACATATCTATTTGATCTTTTCACCTTAATGCCAAAAACAGATGATGCAAGCAACTACCACGCAAGTTATCTCTGAATTATAGATATAAAAGTACCATGTTATTCCCTTTATTTTGTATGCTATAATTTTCTCTCCTTTTGTCCTTGCCAGTACACTTATTATTAAAGCCAGCGACAATATCATTACTCAATAAACAGTCGCTATAGTTTTATATCAAACGTTCCTTAGCCTTACGCAAGGTTCAGCAATAAAAAATGAACCGATAAAATAAAAAAGAGGGAAAAACAGCAAAAGAATAGAAACCTATGTTGTCCTCTACGGGGAATACGAAACCATCTATGACATCCTTGCTTTCTTTGAAGATTTTTTTTTTTTTTGCCAGAAATGTGGCGTGCATGTCGACATGTGTGACCAACCGAGAGACACTGTCGCAATGTACGGAAATGTAAGAGGGTTCTATTGTAGTTCTTGTAACCATAAATAAGTTTTTTCTTTAATGATTGTTTACTTACTGTTTAAAACCTAAATTTTGAGTTAAACACCATATATCCCAAATTTCCCTTAAAAAAAAATAAAAAGGAAAAAAACCCCAAAAAAGACGTATAAAAATGGAAAGTGAAGATATTAAAGGAAATAGGAAAAAAAATGTCGCCATGCCTTTTCTTTTTTTTTTCAAGATACACCTGTCATGATGTAGATCCAAACACAAAAAAATATCATACACTAGCAGCTTACTTTTGCTCGAATTATTTAGTCATCGGTCTCTAAGGAAGAGAGTCACCTCTTTTGAATGAACCCGGATGTCATTACCATCCTTCTGCTTCTCTTATCTCTTTCGGTGATCAAATTGTTTATCAAGCAGACTACGTCAGGATAAAGCTCGAAACGGTGGACGCGAAATGGTTTCGTGCTTGCTTGTTAGATTGTTGTGAAATTCATTGATTTGATCTATTCAATTTCTTTGTTCGACTAGTCGACTATAGACGGATTTTGTCATTTGTTTATGACTTATAGCTCTACCACTGTTTTGTAGTGGCCTAAGAGAAAGTGTCTTGATCATTGGCTGTAGTTAGAACACCGCTGCATGAAGTCAAACATCCACATTGCTCATTCTAAGCCTAATTTTCCTATGGCGTCACCAATACTTCTTTTCCTATGCTGTCAACCCAGTTTTCCGATTACCATTCTATTCACGAAACATTGCCTCTTTATGTCCCATTTACTCACTAACTACCGAATTGAATCGCTATAGAAATGTTATTGATTAAGAAAGAATTGAGCTTTTCATCAACAATTTGGCAATGAATGCTCCAATTTTGGTTCAATGGTCTTTGCATTCCTTGTTTAGCTGATCTTCTCTTCTTTCGTTTTTCTTTCTTTATTTTTTTTTAACGCTTATCCATCCAAATAGGAATTTTAATTTTAAACGAGAAAAAAAAAGAAGTATCCAGAACGAGTGAATCTGTTGTTCTATTTCAAGCATTATCATTCTAATTCTTGTTAATTCTCATATTCTGGTCTCTTTTCTCCTTTAATTTTCGTAACGATTTGGCCTTGCTTTCTCTAGCTTCTTCCACTTCATCTACATCTCTTAGCCCTTTGAATGCCAGTTTGTGCTTAAACGTATTACGGAGACATATGGTTTGCCTCTCTTTCTCCAACATACAGCTGCTGTACCTTGAATCCTTTGCATTAAGACATTATAGGTTAGCCTGTTTGTCTCCTCGAAATCTCTTACGTGCTATCTATTCCCCAAAGAAGTTTTCCACTAGTTTTGCCTCCAGAAGAGAGAGTCAACGCTTTTAGGTTCAGTGAATGTGGACGTAATTTGGGTTTCTCCTGCCTGGAATTGTTTATTGGGTTGAATATATAAGAACTAGGCTACAAAAATAGGGCGCAAGAAACGGACACCTACAAGATTAATTATTATATTAAGGTGCAATGATCTAGATTCCGTTCCTGACTCTTCAACTTAACTTTCTATACTTCCTAACCACTGTTTTTCGACAACGATAAAATGCGTCTCGCCCCAGGTTGTGACTTTTCAGACCATACAGGGTTAAAGATTTCTTAAACAACAAATGAAAGCCAATCGGGAGCAGAGAATTCTAGTCGGAGACAGATTTCCAAGGGTATATCAGCTGGTGCAAGTGGAAGAAAATTTAATAGTACATTTGCGAGATTTCAGTTACCCGGTTGCCTCTGTGACGTGCTGGACGCGGACATTAGGTATCTAATTAAATATGAAAAAAATAATCTTTTATTTAGAAACATTAAACTTTCTCTAATAAATGTTTTATTATGTTATATTTTAAGAATTTTAAATTTTATTTTCTCTTAAATAAGTTATAATGTTAAAGTAAATTTTTAAACTTTTGTACTCTCTTATTTTTTGATAAATAAATTTACTATTAGTAAAAATAAAAATAAAAATAATTTTTTTTTTATGCATTTAATTACAAGGCATTTTTTCTTAGCTTCTTCCTCTTTGTTAGTGCAGGTGATTTCCACCGCTCAGCCACATTAGATGCCATGTTAGCTGCACGACCGTCCAACTCAGCAGCCATGTCAGGTGTTGTAATTCGTGGAGATAATCAATAAAATTGCAGATATAATTTTTTTGTTATTGTTCTTCGTGTCTCTGGCCGATCTAGATTTCCTATTACTGATTCTACTTTTAACTTGGTATCATTGCTCTCCTTCTCTTTCGAATTAGAGTTTGATTTTATGACCTCTTAAGGCCCACAAACACTGGAAATAAAAAACAGGATCTGTGTTTGGCTAACGAGAAAATTTCTTTTGTATTTGATAATTTACACTCGAGTATAACAGTGATATTTATAGGCTTAAGACTAATATATACAAAAAGGAATTCCAGAATCTTGTGTTTATTACATGAGCATTGTGTCATTGGGATCAGAATCCTAAAGGTCAACTCTATAATTGGTCTTACCTAGCATAAACTAATCTGTAGTTGACATTTTATACTCAGCAATGCATCATCCTTCCCTAGGCCACTTGTTTGAGTGAGTCGTCTGTCTGCGTTTTGAATATTCGTGACAGCACCAAGCCGGGTAGAACGAAAGATCTGGGTTGGCTATTTAAGCAAGAGCTTGGTTGTATCGTCCTCGTATCCATCGCAGAAATCAGAGCTACTTTCTCAGTTAGACACTGCACCTTTTTTTTCTACTGTTTCTTTGTGATTACATTTAAAGATTAAAACCTGAATTTTCTCACCCGCCCCGCGAACGAGACATGACATACTTTAACAAGTGGCCTCTCGTCCTTTTAACTGCAGTATAGGTTTCTGGCTACAATGAGTCGACGTATTACTGACATGGAGATAGCAAGCGGCCCTTCCTCACGTCGTCATGCAGAGGGTTCCTGCAGTATTCACAAAGTAGAACTGCTTCCTAAGCAAAATCCTCTGACGGAATTTAGAACGGTTGTGAATGAAACTTTCTTCCCGGATGAACCCTTTCGCCATTTCAGGGGCCAATCGGCTGCAAGAAGGTTTCTTCTTGGTCTCCAATATGTTTTTCCCATTCTAGAATGGGGAAGGGACTACAGTCTTAGTAAATTCAAAGGTGACCTTATTGCCGGGCTTACTATTGCAAGTCTGGCTGTTCCTCAGGTAAAATATTTCCCTCAAAATAACATTTATACTGATTTTCATTCCCAAGTTCAAATTTCTGATAATTCAACTACCTATCAGGATATTGCATATGCAAAGCTGACACATCTGGCCCCCCAATATGGGTTATGTGAGTTTCCATGTTTACCATAAATATCTTGGATCTTTAATTTACAGCGAAACCTTGTTGAATAACACGGTTTGTTTTCTACTCTCTTCAGACTCCAGCTTTGTTCCACCTCTTATCTATAGTTTTATGGGTAGCTCGAGAGATATTGCTATTGGACCAGTGGCCGTGGTGTCCCTGCTACTTGGGACTTTGCTGCAGAGTGAGATACATCCATCTGACACGAAAGCTTATACGCGTCTTGCATTCACCGCTACCTTCTTTGCTGGCATCACGCAATTTCTACTTGGATTGTTCAGGCATGTTGCCTGCACAATTGGCAGTGCCATTCACTTTCTTCTTCTTTGTTAGGCCTTCGTATATTCTTCCTTTCATAATGGTTGCTTCTAACACTACTAATTCCCGATTAGCCATCTTGATAGTCATGCTACATTAAAATGATGGCTTCCGCTTTGCTTTCAGATTGGGTTTCGTGATTGACTTTCTCTCTCACGCCGCCATCATCGGGTTTATGGCTGGAGCCGCTATTACCATAGCCCTTCAACAACTCAAAGGCCTGCTTGGTATAAGAAATTTTACATCGAAGACTGACATTGTTTCTGTTATGCGATCGGTTTGGGGCTCAGTACATCACGGGGTACATACTTAAAAATGCTATATGGACGTTTCTCTTTAAATGAAGTTAACGATATCATAAGCGGGAAAGCCCCGTGAGCTTATATTGATTAAATTGCTATGTGTTTACAGTGGAACTGGCAAACTGTAATCATAGGAGTGTCATTCTTGATCTTCCTTCTGGTTACCAAGTACATAGTTAAGTATCCTATTCCTTTGCTGGATCAAACCTCAAGCTGTCATCCTGTATGTATAATTAACTCTTCTTTGCTGCTGTCCAGGGAAAAAAGTACAAGAAATTATTTTGGGTGTCTGCTATTGCTCCTTTGACCTCTGTCATAATAGCCACACTTTTTGTGCGTGTCACCCATGCTGAAAAGGAAGGTGTTCAAATTGTAAGGATCGTTTAGTATTCTCATCTTGCCACGAAAAGAAGTGAAAAGCTCATGTAGCCTTTGTATTCAATCAGGTGAACCACATAAATAAGGGGATAAATCCTTCGTCTGTTCATGAGATCTACTGGACTGGAGAGTTCGTCCTCAAAGGTCTCAAGATTGGGGTCGTGGCGGGTTTTATAGCACTGACGGTAAGCAAATATCAACCCCAATATCTTAGGCTAGAAAAAGATTCTAAACCAGTTTTCCCATATTTATTAAACCCAAGTAAAAATTTTAGGAAGCTGTGGCGATTGGAAGAACATTTGCTGCCGTGAAGGACTACCAGCTGGACGGAAACAAAGAAATGGTGGCAATGGGAACTATGAACATTGTTGGTTCCATGACATCTTGCTATGTAGCGACAGGTGTGTAAGGGGGACTAGAATGTGCCCACATATGTTTTCTGATCATCTCTCATCATATATTTATTCTGTATCTTTATTTATGATACATCTTCCTGATCTTTATTCAGGATCCTTCTCTCGCTCAGCAGTTAATGTCATGGCCGGCTGCAGTACGACCGTTTCCAACATTGTGATGTCAATCGTTGTACTCCTAACTCTGGAACTCATAACACCATTGTTTAAGTACACCCCAAACGCTGTACTTTCTTCCGTGATCATAGCTGCTGTGGTAGGCCTAGTTGACATTGGAGCTGTCAGAAATCTATGGAAGGTCGACAAATTGGATTTTATTGCCTGCATAGGAGCCTTCTTCGGAGTGATTTTTAAAAATGTTGAGATAGGCATTTTGGTCGCGGTAAGAAGCCAAGTATTTGGTGTTTCATGTTTTGAATGCCCTGTACAACTTTCTAACTTTTGTTAATGTAGGTCGTGATATCCTTCGCCAAAATCCTCCTGCAAATTACAAGACCTCGGACTGCAGTATTAGGGAAAATCCCAGGGACCAAAATCTACAGGAACATCCACCAATATCCCAACGCAACAACTGCTTCAGGCATTCTGATTATTAGAGTTGATTCTGCAATTTATTTTCCGAATTCCAACTATATTAAGGAGAGGTATTTCCTTATCCAATTGAATCTCTCTCTCTCTCTCTCTCTCTCGTAGATAAACTATCTTCTACCAACTATGTTAAGGAAAGGTATTTCCTTATCCAATACCTAATCTGATTTCTCGCAGGCTTTTGAGATGGCTAATCGATGAAGAAGAAGAATCGAAGAAAAGCAGTTCACCTAGAATCCAGTATCTTGTTGTTGAAATGTCCCGTAAGGAAGTTGCCCTATTCCATTTAGTCCTTGTTTTTGTCTCGAAATCATTGAAGGAATATATCCTCATAATTTAATTCATTGCAGCTGTTACGGATATTGACACTTCTGGAATTCATTCCTTGCAAGAATTACAAAAGACTCTTCAGCATAGAGATGTACAGGTAAGTAAAAGGTTTTTACATCATTTGCTTTCCAAACTGTGTTTTGAATATGTTGATATTGTTCACGTCTTCTGTAAACCCTTGTAAATAGGTATCAATTCCTGTGTTCTTGGCCATGGGCATATTAAAAGAAAAAAAAGTTCTGGTGTTGTTTTCCACAGCTTGTTTTTGCAAACCCAGCGCCAAGAGTTATCGAAAAGCTACACTCATCCAAGTTCGTTGACTTAATCGGCGAGGATATGATCTTCCTTTCAGTTGCAGATGCTGTCTTAACACTGTCTCCGAAAATTCAAGAACCATAACACAAGGGGAGAAGTTCTGACAGAGGTGTGCGTACCTAGGTGTCGAGCGAGAAGGAAGGTTGGACTTCACAGGCAGAACGCCGAAAACAACAGTGGGCGGCGACAGCGGGTAACACGTGTTCCCAAGTCAGAATGCCCATAAGCGTCTTTATTTTACTTTGTATCATTAGCTTAGGGTTAAATTTTATATAAAAGTGGTATGGGTGGCTCCGTGTTAAGTATAAAGCCTTCGTAAAATAATTTGCTCTTCAGTATGTTTTGCTCTTAGTAGTGTTGTAACAGGACGTTTAGGCCTGTGATTATGTTTTCTTCATTTTAATTTAATGTAAATCCTGTTTGTTAAAGTTTATTTTATTGTACGTGTTAATACATTTGTTGCCCTCAGCAGTGCATGCTTCTTTCCTTCATCTTTTTTATAAAATTTATCATGGTATGAGAATTCAAGTTAGGTCTTGCTCCTATTTGTCACCTGAATGAAATCATTGTTATCAATATGATCTTTTGGTATGTAAGAAGTGTATAAGTCCTATATTGGAACTTATAAACTAATTTTTAAGTTGAGATTTGGGCTTTCTAACACTTAGTAAGATGAGAATATGATAAAATATTTGAATGAGAGAGTGTAGATTATAGCCGTTTGCAATATTGATGTTGTCGTGGGCAACCCAATAGGATGGTACTACAACATTCCCTTGCACCTCTAGTGGCCGATCTAGTTCTCGACTTCTTCAAAGCAGAATCCCGCATTAACAATGGATCAAGATTCTTACTTCTACCTATGTTTAGAACTGGATCACACAACAAACAAGAGAATTGCAAGAAGATAATATAGCTATTGTTAGAGTCATGTTTCTATGGAGGAAAACGGAACCTACTTGATTGTTCTTAATACAAATCACATCATATCCATCTTTTTCCCCTTTTTCCCAACTTGAATGTAATGTTGCCCACACCATATGCCCATTTACATACGCCTTATTTAGGCCTCCCTCAACTTAATTCAATCCCTCCCCCCTCTTAGGGATTTCAATCACAATCATCTTCACAGAAAGTTTGGCTTTATTTTTGTGTGCTATGAATGCATCAAATAAATTAAATCTTTAAAGCAATCGTATATTTGATGAATTAGTGAAGAAACGCACACAATAAAAGTAATTAGACAGGGATGGACACCCACAAATATTAAGATAGTATTTTTAAATGGATTTGATTCAAACTAGCAAACACTTGCATCAAACTTGCTTTAGCACCCAGCTAAGGCCCCGTTCCACTAATCAATGAATTAGATTGATTAGTCTGGATTCTCAATCCGTTACCCTCCGTTTACAAAATTTCTCAAACCCATGACATTTAGTGGTGCAAGACACAGTCCATATCTTACAAGCACTTTAAGATTACAATCCTGCGTTGAATGGAGAGTTTAGCAATTCAATTGGAAAAAAGGCCCAAACTTTTCAAACGCTAGCATAGTAGACCCTGGCTTGATGATCCACTTAAAATGAAACATTATCAATATGAAGTGAATATACGACCAAGAGTATGTAAAATAGACAAGCTAAAGAATTTTTTTATTGGTGAATTATCGTTCGTTTTATGTATTTTATAAAATTTATAATACAAGTGCTTGATAGTTCAATCAATCATCTACAAGCTAAAGTAATTTTTCACCACAGATCTTGTTACAAGAATGCAACTGATAGCTCTTTGTCTGTCTTGTGTGAACTACTTTAAAACAATCGGAGGATCCGCTTTGTGATGCTCCAGATATGGCTAACATTTCTTTAGGGTTTTCGTAGGTTTCTTGAAACGGGATGTCAATATTCTGAAGAAGAATGGATGGATTTTGTTGAAAGAAGATCTAGCCCAATCTTCTGCCCAGATTTTGTAAGTACACCGAAATACTAGTTTAACGGTCATTTAGACTAGCAGGAGATGGTGTCTCTTCTTTAAGTCTTCTTCTTTAAAACGCACAACTCTTATGCATAAAACACACCACCTCAAAGAGTAGCAGTTTTATCACGTCGAAAGCGGCAGTACGACAATGATCTGTTTCGATCAAGTTTTGGCTCCAAATTACCGCATTTGTTTGACTTTAAATATTAGTCCATATATTAGCTAAACGCAAAATCAAAACTAACAAGTTTATCTTGATAGCAACCTACTTCAAGTTTTTCTTATAATTTTCAGAAAATATTTTATTCTTAAATCCGTAATACATTTATTTTCTTTTTTCTCGTATAACATCATGAAATAGGATATTATAATTAATCATTGAATATATTCTCCAAACAAACTCCAAAGTGTAAAAAAAAATTTCACAAGTTTTTCAAAATATCTTATTGCTTGCTTTCAAGATATTTAACCACGAAATATTTTTTACATCAAAAGAATCTAATAGCAACTATGTTGCTCATCTATAAGATTGAGGAAGTTGTACATAATATCTTTTTTTAGTTCACCAATAGTCATGCTCCTTCAATTCATTATCCACTTTCAAAACTTGCAAAGCAAGGACTTGTGTAGGATCTTTTGGCATGATGGAAAAATTATATAGCTAACTTGGCATCAAGTTATAGATTAGAGAAAGCTTTGTTAGACAAAATAATAAAAATTCCAGTTATTATTAATTTTCATTCCAAATTTTATATTCTTTGGCATTTACAGATTGGTCCTTTTAGAGAAATATACGTTTCAATGATTACTAAACGTATTAGAAGAAATCTGTACTGGAAAAGGTCATAGTTTTTGCATTCAAACTTATCATGACAATCTCTATTGTCGTAACAAATCTAAAGAAGACTTAAAGAAGACTTAAAGAAGATAGTGTCATTCCACTAAAGGGCAAAAGACATGGTATTGTCAGGCCACTTTGCAAAGTAGTATCATCTTGCAAAGGGAGAAGGTTAGATTTGGTCTCAACTGAATCCAGAGTTTTCGTGCAATAGGCTTCACCTTTTCTGGTGACACCTAGTTGAGAGAGGGAACAGATCGCCAGCCCGAATGTAGGGATTTCTTTGCAACTTTTCCACAATTCACAATGGATAGGTTTCAAAAGGCAAGAAATAGCCACTGGCTCACTTAAGGAAGCCCAACACACATAACCCAACGCAGTTTGGTTAAGTAAAGCCCTACTTCCTCGAGCTCTAGGGGTTTTAGAAGTCTCTTGCTCGACTTTTTTGAGATGCAGTGACAGCTGCAGTAAAGGACTTTCTAAGGCCTACGGTTGACATTCCAACGGGTGAAAAATAGGTAACGATAATCTGGATCTGATTTTATGGGTTTTCTGTTTTCGTGATTTTACAAATTGTGAAAGATAGAAAAAGAAAAAATCATTAAAAAAAAAAAGCAAAAACTAAGAAGAAAAGGCTGACGTTGAAAAGCAGAAAACTGTTGTGTTCAATCTTTATCGATCGGTTTGTCTATTCTGACTATTGTTGAGTTACTCATACTTGCTATCAATTTATTGGATAAAATATTTGACAACTTACTACTATAGAGTGATCACTCTGTTTAGTTCTTCAAGCTGGGTAACATATAAGAGATATTGTGGTTGATTTTTAAGTCTTCTTTAATATTTCATAAGGCAGATGTTTGTTGATAATATATGCTTAAATGTAAACATTCCAGCAGAATATTGTGTTTGGGTGATTGAATTTGTGAAACCCTTGTTGGCTAACATTTGGGGGTTTTCTATACAGTACGTTACATTGTAGTTATTGATTAGTGTCTTGCTACATTCTTATCAAAGAAAGCTGTATTAGTGCTTAGCTCATATGGAAGACGTGCTAGAGGAGGGGTTATACGTGAGCCAAAAGGTAGAATTCATCTAGCATATTCAATAAACCTAGGGATGGGAAATAGTGTTACAGCAAAGGCTCAAGCACCACTTTTCAATCTTCAAGTGAGTCAACAAAAAGGATTGCATTTGCAGTAAATAAAAGTAGATTCTCAGTTATTAATTTAATGCATTAAAGGGGAGTATCCACCCCCATAAAAATTAGAATATGTGATTAGAAAATGTCAGGCAAGTATTTCATCTAGAGCAAAAGTTGTTCATATATATAGGGAAGGAAATTTTCTTGCAAATAGTTTGGTGAACTATGGCCATTTAATAGAAGGGCAACAAATTCAGGAGCGGACAAGGTCATTGCCAAGACTGTTTAAATGCATGTCGTAAAGACCAATTGGGCTTGTAGCACCATAGACCACCGTGAAAGGTACCTTTGTTGGGATAGTTTCCCAGCCAAATATTGATATTTTAGTTTGTGCTTATTTTAGAAATTTTTGTAGTAGAGTTCATGTTTATTAAGGATATATGTTTCTATGGCTTAAGATTATGCCCCACCCAATGTAGTTCCAACAAGGTATACTTTTTCAGTCTAATCTTACCATGATCAATGAAATTTATTTGGGTTTTAAAAAAATGTCGTTTGGCTCATATATTGTATGCAAGTTTCACATAAAAGCCATATATTTGATTATCTTGTATAAAAGGTTAAGTGATATTGGAAGTATGTTCTATACAAGTTGAAAAAAATTATTTTGAACATATATGATTATGCATTTGCTTGGTGCAATACGATTATTTGAGGAGCAATTCTTAAGGAACAATTTCTTATTTGTTTGCAGATTGCTTAGGCTAGTGTGCTTTAATTTTATTCAACCATAAACTGAATATTTGTATCTAGAATACACCTAATGAATTGATATTACTATTTCCTTTCTTGAGTTGATTGTAGGATTGCTTTTGTGAGAGAAACTATTTGGTACGTGTGCTACACCTATTTATATCAAGACCGTGAGTCATGGTGTGCTAAGAGTTTGGGTTAATCTCTTGGGTGTAAGAGATTATATTTGTAAGACCATAGTTTTTGGATTGTACTAATTGGTGAAGATAGAAATTAGAATTAGTTGTGGGAAACTTAATTTGGTTGGAGAAGAAAACAAACATAGTAAAGAAAAATATCATGAATTATATAAAAAGAAATCCTATTAATTACAATTAGAATATATACAATTAAAAAGGATTGAAAGAGTAAAAAAAATCCACATAAAAGGAAAACAAATTATTTATTAAATCAATGAAGATTTTGGATGGAGGCGCCAACAAATAGGGTTTCTCTTGCTTTGCAAGAGTTGTGTAATGAGGTCAATGCTAATGTGGCAAGTGTTGCAAGGCACGAGGGCTAAAATAGAGGTTGACTTAGTAGTTAATGCAAGGGCATGCATGGTAAAAGAATGCATGTGGTGCATGAGGTGCATGAGGTGCATGAGGTGCATGCACTGCATGCACTAACACCCCCACCCCTTCCCCAAAAAGGCTAAATGGGATCATGAACTATCAACTTAGATGCAAGAGCAAAAAATGAGAATAGGAGAAAACTTGGTGAAGATGTTGGCCAATTGATCTACCAAAGAAGTAAAATGGAAATGTAGCTAACCACATGTAAGACATTCTTGAACATAGTGAAAATCAAATTTTCGTATGTTTGATACAAGCGTAAAATATTGGATTCAATGCAAAATAGAAAACCAAGAGATTATCACACCAAAGAATAGGAGGTGGGGGTGGTGCTCGAAGGTCTTCGAGAAGATACTTAATCTAGTTGAACAAGAGTATTTACCAAACACTTGTACTCAATCTTTGCATTGAAATGTGCCACAATGCTACTTCTAGAAGCTCTAAGAAATAATGATATAGCTAAAAAAATGCATAAAAGTCACTAACAAACCAACAATCATCACTATCACTTATCCACCCAACATTAAAAAAAGTATGGGAAGCTATTGATAGTATATCCCTTTCGGGCTCTGATTTTGTGTAACCTCAACTAGTAAATTCAATTATGAATTATTAATTATTAATGTGAATTTGAAACAATTTATATCATTTAAATTTCACAGTGAATTTTTGATATATGCATCCCATAATTCATCCAAGAAATGGGATATTAATAAAAGATAAAACTCAAAGAAAGAAGAATCCTATCTCTCCTTGTGAGGGAATTAATAATATTTTTTTTAAGTTTAAGGGTCTTGCCGAAGAAAGAACAATTTAATGAATTTGACGGAATACTCGATTTTTTATACCCGGACTCCCCTTATTATATATATTACTTTTTTGGTTTCCAAGGAGATTAGATCATTAAAAGGGGGGTTTAGAACTAAAGTTCTTTTTCTTTTTTTTCTTCTATTGGTTATTTTTTTGGTTTTTTTTTTATAACCAATGTAAGAAGAAAGTGTAAAGACGGTCATAGAATATTTTATCAGATGATTGTACAGGGAGGGACATCGGTTATCGAAAAGAAAGTAAAGGAATTATTGATCGGACCGGGAATGAAAATTTGAATTCGGTATGGATAAAAGATCTTCCTATGTTATACTATTTAATTCTCGACGATGAATCAATTTGATAGCTCAGATATTGTTATTCATGATATTTCTCCGATTCAATATCGTCGAGATGTAATTCATCCCATTGAATATTGAATGGCTTCTTATGAGGAGGAGACACAAGTGAGGAGAATTTACAAAGTAGTGAATATGATACTTCATGGCTTACCAATGAGATGTGGTTGGGTGATGAAGAAATTGGTAGGCAATGTTGACTATATACATAATATCAAGCCTCGTGAAAGTGAGGTATTGAAAGGCTCTCATAATATTGTGGTACAATAGATGATCCAAGAAAGTTTACCCATCTAAAGAGACAATGGCTCCTTTATAGTGTATCATGTCGATACTGCATTGCAACTGTCATCTTAGTACAATCTAAAATCTCAAGTCTAAACTTTGCTTGGTGAAGGAAAGATCTATTGAACCTCAACATTAAGAAAATAATGAATAATGCTTAAATCCTTAATAAGAAAAATCCATGTTACATAGTGTGGAGAAGATTGGAGAAAAGAGCTTGAAGAGAGCCTGAAGAGAGCCTATAAGAATGATATCATTCACATATACCAAAACAATGATGTTGTATCAAGCAATGTGAAGAATGAGTGGTAAGGTGTCAATAGTAAAGGTATTAAATCCAAGAGAGACTAAGAAGGAGCTTAGACACTAGTACTAGGTATACAAATACTCTTTTAATCTATAAAGAAAGTGATGTAGATGGAAGACATGGCTTGAGTGGGTAAATTTATGAAACTCTAAGGTTGTACCATGTAGATTTCATTAGTGAGATACTTCTGAAGGAAGAAATTAGGCATATAAGAAATTAGGCATATCTAATTGGCAAATTAGCCAACAACAGGAATATGTAAGTGCAAGAACTGTTCAAACTATGATAGCCTTAAAAATGGATTAAAGGTCCTTATGTAGTCAATTCCTTTTTACTAATGAAACCTATTGGCCATGAGGCAAAGCTATATATATCTATAAATATCCATTTGAGTAAAACTCAATCTTATAGACTCACTTACATCTAATAGGGGTGAGTACTAAGTGAAGAAAGAACCAAAGACCAAGTATCATTCTTAAAAAGAGTGATATATTTGGTAGTCATGACTTCACACCATTAAAAATTGTGAATGGCTTGGATAAAGTAGGTAGGCTTAGTGTACAAGTGGATGATTGCAATTAAAGCCTAGGTTTATTAACAAGTGAGGATGTAGTGGGTAAGCATGCTATCTTGGAGATGATTAAACATGAAAATGGGGTTAGTTAAGGCAATATTTGAGGTAAAGGGGGGTTAGGCCATAGAAGAAGTTAGGGACATGTAAAGGTAGTAGGCATGGTAAGGGGTTGCAGAGAGGGAATTGGAGTAGGTATAGGGACAAGTAGGACCAATGAAAGGTCAATAGTTGGGGACAATGTGGGTTAGGTGGCATAATAGAAAAAGATCTCCTTATGTAGAACCATTAGCTTGCTGAACAATAATACTAATAACCTTAATAGCCTAGAGGTTAGCCTATGAAGATGTATACTTAAGAGTATATGTTCAACTTATATGAAGCATTAAAACCAAATATAAGGAAATATTGCATAGCCAAATACTTGTAAGTAAGAAATATTTGCAAAGTAGTATAACAAAACTTGTCATAAAGACATATTGCCAATAATTAGGTTGTTCGGTGAAATTCTACATGTAAGTATACATGTCAAACAAGTAATATAATATGAGAATGAATATCATCCTACAGGGACTAGTAATTACTATACCAACTAATTACTAATGTTGAATAATTCTTAGAGTTTATCTAGCAAATCAAGGTGATAAAACATGGACTAAAGAACTAAATTTAACCTAAACTTGATTAACAAAATATGCTAGAGCATCTTATTTCACCTAATTACTAAATATGAATGTAGATTATTCATGCTAGCAAGATTAATTCTACACATGTGATGGCGGAATTTTCTAATTTATTCACTATCCTATGTCTAGGTATAACGAACCTACTTAGCTCATTAATTCACTGTATTTCTGCCCACGAATTAAATGAACTAAGTGCATTAAGATTTGTGAATATTCTAGTTTACACCTAAAGTCACACAAATCATATGGTATATGTTTATCCATATTAATCTATGATTGCATATTACAAGTAGCAATTACATGTCATCTCTTATCAGTCTGAAACATAAAAATCAGATCATTTAAGTGGTAACTAATCACCTAAAAGCATTAAACTCCATAATATGTAACTTTACATTCATAAAATATCTCACAAAACATAAATAATCATAACATTCCTACATCATAATCAAGTTACATCATAACTCTAACATAATAAACTAAAACATGATATTTACATAAACAGAAATAGTGCAAGAAATTGAACAAAAGATTCTTCAAATTAAAAACATCAAATTTGTCACCAAAATGTCTTCAATTCAGAGAAAGTTTAGATAAACCTACTGATAACTCTATTTTATATAGAGTTATTGTTATTATTTTAGGTTATATTTAATATAATTTTATTAAGTGATATTTATATTTAATTGTATTTAAGTATGTTTTTGTTATTTTAGGTAGCAAACCCAAAATGGAAGAAAAGTAAGGAAATAAGCAAAAATTGGAAGGAAAAGAAAAGAAAAAAGAAAGGTGGGTCACGTGAGTGGAAAACACGTGGGACCGCAGGAGAGAAAAAGAGGCCGATTAACAAAACAAAAGGGAGAGTCGAAAGCGGGAGTCGGGCTTTTATCGGGGAAGAGAGAGAGAAACCGAGAAAGGGAGAAAAGACCGGCGGCGGACGAATCGAGGAAGGGGATCTCGCCGGAGCTCAAAGACGACGCGCGACAGCGCGCGTCTCAGGCGTAGAACGCGGCGGTCGTGCGACAGCTGACCGCCGTTGTCTTTTCCGGCGAGAATCCATCACCGGCGTTTGAAGTGTAGTTTCCGGCCGTTTTATAGCTATTTTTGGCGATCTGAAAGCAGATCTGGGCTCCTAGAGTGATTTCCGGCATTTCTGTAGCAAATTGGAGCAGTTTCACGGCGGTTTCCGGCAACAACGGCAAAAGCCATCCGAGCCTTCTCCGCTAGATCTACGCCGTTTTGCTGCAGATTTGGGCGATATCTCGTTAGATCGGCAGTCCAGGGATCGTGACCGGCAATTTCTGGAGGTTTTCGTGAAGAATGGTGGCGGCGCACGGCGGCGCGTGACCGGCCCGTGACCGGCGACTGGCCGGCGCGTGGCGGAGGCGCGTGGCAGCGCGTGGAAGCTCCTTTTCACCCCGTTTTTCTGACAGAACCTCTTCGACCCCCTGATGTGCAGATTTGTGCAATCCTTTTGTGATTTGAAGACATTTTTGGTGACAGCTTAATGTTTTTAATTTACAGAATGTTTTGTTCACGTTTTTGCACTGATTTCTGTTATGTAAATATGTTGTTTTAATTTATTGTGTTAGAGCTACGATGGAATTTGATTATGATGTATGAATGATGAGATTGTTTGTGTTTTGTGAGATATTTTAGGAATGTGAAGTTGTATGTTATTGATCTTAATGCATTTAAGTGATTAGCTACCACTTAGATGATCTTATTTGCATATTTGAGTTCGAACGACGACGATATGCAGTTGCTTCATGTAATATGCAACCATAGATTAATATGGATAGAACTATACCATATGATTTGTGTGGCTTTAGGTGCAAACTGGAATATTCACAAATCTTAATGCATTTAGTTCATTTAATTCATATGTAGACATACAATGAGTTAATGAATTAAGTAGGTTTGCTACACCTAGACATAGGGTAGTGAATACATTAGGAAATTCCGCCATCACATGAGTAGAATCAATCTTGCAAACATAAATGATCAACATTTATATTGAGTAATTAGGTGAAATCGGAAGCTCTAGCACATTTCGTTTATCAATTTTAGATTAATTTAGTTATTAAATTCATGTTTTACCATTTTAGTTGGCTAGATAAACTTTAGAGACTATTCACCGTTAGTAATTAATTTGTTTAGTAATCACCAGTCCCTGTAGGACGATACTCATACTTATCATTATATTACTTGTTCGACATGTACACTTGCATGTAGAATTTCACCGAACACCTACACATGAGGAAAAAGAGAAGGAATTGGCTGGAAAATGGGACAAAAAATGGGCCAAAACGTGCTTTCATGCGCCAGTGCCATGTGCCGCCATTCTGCATAAAAACTACTAGAAAATGTGGAAGAGGACGCCTAAAGTGTAGATCTGCCAAAAAAATGCCTAAATCTACCACCAAAACACATAGATCTAACAGAAAAGCTCAGATGGCATTCATTGTTCTTCACCGGAAAATCACTGCAAAATTGGCACAGAAATGTTGGAAACCACACAAGGATTGTAGATCCGTTCTTTTCTTGCCCAAGTCAACCCAAAATATGGCTGGAAAAAGTGCTTTAAACTCCAAAAATGGGTGTTGCCAGAGAAAACGAAGGGCGGACAGCCGGCTTTCACCCAACCTTCGTAGTAAAGTAGAAGGGAACTAGTGTGAAGGGTAACAAACATAATACAAGCTAGGTTGACACTAAATGATGAGACACAATAAATTCCTTGATCAAGTTAGGCATGGAGCAAAGTCTAGCCCATGTACAAAGAGATGGCTCAAAAGTGAGTGACCAAAAATAGAAAGACATAATTTTTATCATCATTAAATTTTGGCATAAACATTAGATTCTTAGTAATTGAAAGATTAACACATGTGATATGTGAAAGAAAGAAGACTTAAAAGTGCTTGTATTAGTGATGGGAAGGGTGGGTTAAAGGCTCATGCATGAAGGAGTGGTAGACTAAGCATTAAAGAGGTAGTGACATAGTGGGAAGCCCTTGAGTCTAAAAGCCAAGAGATTGCACTTAAGGAAGATAAGGGAAAAGGTGAAGCATAATGAGTTACGAAGAGGCGGTAAGGTGGTGTAGTAAACCTGAAGGGTATAAGGGGTTAGGCTAGGATATTAGGCTAATAGGCAAAGTGTACTTCATTAAATTGAATAAGAGGTGTATTTTGGTAATATTGGGTTATGGAGGTATTTCGGTAATTTTGGGAGTTAGGTTTTATGGCTAGATAGAATGAAGGATTAAACCTCTCTTAGTAGTTAGTGATGACATGGCTAAGGCAACGAGAATGCTAGCATAAAGGTCCTTAATGTTGGCCACATCCATCCAAATAATTAGAGTGAGGTTTAGGTGGTGGAGTTAGTAGCAAACTAGTAATTGGATTATAGGTTGTTTGGGTAGGGCATGGGTCAAGCTATGTAGTGAGCAATACAAATGGTTGGGTAATGATGAAGGCACCAAAATTCACCACAAAGGCCATAGGAGGGGTGGTGGGGGCATGTAGGCTGGCCTATTTTTTATAGGCAAGAAGAAGATATGTAAAGCTTCATAGGTTAGTGTCCTCAACTATGTTTACACTAAGATAAAGGTGGCCAAGTCATTGAACTATTGCCCACATCATGGAAAACATAAGTATGATACCCCTTTCAAAAATGATCTCACAAATGGAGGATAGTCGACTCATGCAAATAATTGGTCACCAACTTATTGCCTTTTCTTATGGTTTGAAGCTACATCATCAATGAAGTGACACCTGCATTTGACTGGACAACATATGAGGAAGATAAATACTTCCAAACAGTAAGGTTCAACTGGTAACTAGTTAGTTATGTGACAATGATGTTTGTTAGGCTCACTAATATTTAGCTAAGCACCACTTGGTCATGGATGGGTGTGAAGGGTCTAACATCAATACTAGGCCCATTATCCTTTATTTATGGTTAGCCCAAGCCCACGTTAAGTTAGCCTTTCTTACTTAAAAGATGTATTAGTGTTTGTAGTGTGGTGTAAGAAAGTGTAGCCGTCATTGTGAAGAACTTAGTCTGTGTGTATGTATGTTGGTTGTTATGTGAGAGAAATCTTTGTATTTATGAACAGATCTCTTCCTTTAAAAGCACTTAAGGTTAGTTACTCTTACTTCTTGTTTGATTTTGTAGTGATGTATTTGTGAATGATTACGTGTGAATAGCATGGTGATTTGAGAATACAAATACATTTCATTTGGTATCCAGAGTTAGGCTATTTTCTCTTGGTGTTGTTGTATTACCGAATTACAAAAGTGAGTGGAAAAAGTGGTTGTTTGGTGAGAATTGACAGGAGTGTGATTTATTTTCTTTGGTGAAGATTGATGGACTAAGATGGACTAGTTAATGAACAAATAAACTGTTTGGTAGAGAAAAAGGTAGTTTCTGTGAGAAAAATACCGATTGAAGTAGATTTGGGAAAACTAGGTAAAAGTAAAAAAGGAAAAAAATGGGTAAGATGGGTAGTTCACTTTCAAGTATGAAGAAATTAAACAAAAAAAATTATAACTTGTGGTGTTCATGTAATAAATTATGCAAGATAATAAATGGGAGTGAAGTAACACTACCAATTCAAAAGAATGCCTTGAAGAAATGGAAAGTAAAGGCAGGCAAGACATTATATATTTTGAAGACCTCTGTTAAAGATGAATTTTTGAGGAGTATTCTGTCAACTAAAACTTCTAATAAAGCCTGGAACACTTTAGCTACCTTGTTTTCTAGCAGAAGTGAAGCAAGGTTGCAAATGTTAGAAAATGAACTTGGAGTTATTCGTCAAGGGTCAATGACAATTAATTAGTATTTTACTAAAGTTGAAGCCTTGTGTGATGAGATAAGACGAATTGATCATAGGTCTTTAAGTAGTGAAGATCGATTAAGAAGGCTTATTCTTCAAGGGATACGGCATGAGTTTAATTCCATTGTTATAGCCTTGAGAGGATGGCAAGTGTAACCAAACTTAACTGAACTAGAGAACCTTTTCACAAATCAAGAAGCATTGGAAAACCAAAGCTTTAATGTCTCAATTAATAACATTGATGAGACACTTTTTACTCAAAAGGGCAAAGGAAGAGGAAGACAATCATATCGAAATCCAATTAAAGACTCGTGAAAAAGAAAGAATTCTTCGGGGGGAGTGTTGAAAGGTAAAGTTGAAACTTAACAACATTTAAATGAATGATGTAATCAAGAATGTTATGTTTATGATAAACCAGGCCATATTACTAAATAATGTTAGTATAGAAAAAGAATATATGTTCAAGAGAATTGTGCTACATATAGTTCTCAACAACAAAATAGCTTTAGGGGGAATCAAGTTGTCAAAGTAATAATTCAGTGACATAATCAAATCCTAGAGAAGAATTTGAAAGTGAAGAATATTGGAATGTAAAATAAACAGCATTGTGTTATGCAATAAAGAAGGATGATGAATCTAAAAAGACAATGGATGAGTTTACTTTAACAAGTCTATTAGATGATGATTTGATGAACTATAAAAGGGATTGGATTGTTGACTCTGGGTGTACTAATCATATGACTGGAAATGAAGATATCTTTATGGCCAAGTCAGTGTATAAAGGCGATAAGATTATGGTAACTACTAATGATGAAGAACTTCCGATCACTCATATTGGTCAAGCCAAATGCAAGTCACATGCTAAATCACAAGAAATGAAGTTTGATGATGTATACCATGTGTGAAGTATGAAAAAAAAATTATTATCTATGATTTAGTTGGCTAATGCAAGGAATTATATCTTGTTTAGTCCAAATGATGTAAATGTTTATGAGCATATAAAGGTAGATAGGACTCCTATAATGGAAGGACAAAGATTGAAGTCTATATATGTGTTATCTACTAAAGAAGCATATGTTGACAAGACTCGGAGGAGCGAGACAAGTAGACATATGGCGTGCACGTTTAGGTCAAGTTGGGTATAATAAGTTAAAGACAATTATGGATAAAGTGATGGTGAAAGGAATACCTAGGTTAAAGATAAGAACTAAATCCATTTATGTTGGTTGTCAATTTGGGAAGGCTCATCAGTTGCCATTTAGTGAATCAAGATTCTAAGCTCAAAAACCATTAAAGCTAGTTCATTTTGATGTATTTGGAAGAGTAAAGCAAAAATCAATGGGGGGAAAGCAATATATGGTGACCTTTATTGATGATTTTTTTAGGTTTACTTGGGTTTATTTTTTGAAAGAAAAATCAAAAGTTTTTTATACATTCATTGAATTTAAAGAAAAGGTAGAAAATGAGCTTAGGCATAAAATTCAATGTTTACGTATAGATAATGGTGGAAAATATACTTCAGGTGAATTCTCATCATATCTTAAGTTGCCTGGGATTTGAAGACAACTTAAATGTCTAAACATGCCACAACATAATGGAGTTGCTGAAAGAAAGAATAGGCATTCGGCAGAGATATGCAAAAGTATGATACATAGCAGGAATGTACCTGCACATTTTTGGGCAGAAAGTATGCAGACAACTGCTTACATCATTAACTGATTGCCTCAAGAAGGACTTGAAATTGTTTCCCCCTTTGAAAGATTGCTAAATTGCAAGCCAACTATAAGTTATTTTTTAGTCTTTGGATGTGTATGCTATGTATTTATTCTGAGTCAGTTATGTGGAAAATTGGATAAAAAGGTAGTTCATTGTATCTTTGTTAGATATGATGAAGAAAGAAAGGGGTGGAGGTGTTGTGATCCACTGTCCAATCAATGTTATGTTTCCTGTCGTATAGTGTTTGATGAAGCATCGTCATGGTGGCCTATAAAATCCAAGGATTCAAAAGATAACTATAGAAGCAAAGAGAATGAAGAACCAAGTGAAGACATTATAATGAAAGATAATGATCATGTGGGTGGCCTTAAAAAGATTGATTCTATTGTTACATTTAAGAGATCTACAAATCCTTGGCGTAATGGGATTTCCTCATAATAAGAAGATAGACCAAGCCAATTGGAAGAGGCTGAACATGAAACATTTATTATGTTAAGAAGATCTACTAGAGTTAAGCAACCAAACTCTAAATTTCTTGATGCTACCCTTGCTACTGAGGATCTTGAGTCTGAGCTTGAAACATTTAAAAAGTATATAGTTAAGAGAAGTGGTGAAAAGAAATGGAGGAAGAATTCATGGCTTTGAAAGAGAATCAAACATGGGAGTTGGTTCCGAAACCAAATGATGTGAAACCTATCTCATGTCGTTGGGTTTTTAAGTTGAAAAAAAAAAAAGTGATGGTTCTATCAAACAGTAGAAGGCACGCTTAGTAGCTCGAGGTTTTTCTCAAAAGTATGGTCAGGATTATGAAGAGATATTTAGTCCTATTGCAAAGATTACAAGCATATGGACATTGTTGGCGATTGCTACTAACAAAGGATGGAAATTGTAGCAAATGGTTGTTAAAAATACTTTTCTACATGGAGAATTAGATAAATAAATATTCATGGCGCCACCAAAGGGGTTTGAAGAATATGGAAGAAAGAATTATGTTTGTAAATTAAAGAAACTTTTATGTGGCTTGAAACAAGCCCCTAGAGCTTGGTATGGAAAGATATCCAAGTTCCTTTTACATATTGGATATTCAGACACTCATGCAGATTCAAGTCTCTTTGTGGGAGTTCAAAATAATAGAATTTCTATCATTCTAGTTTATGTTAATGATCTTATAATAACTCAAAATGATGATTTGGGAAATCAACATGCCAAAGAAAATTTGCTTACTCATTTTCAACTGAAGAAGCTTAGGGAGTTGAAATATTTTCTAGGACTAGAGCTTGTACAAATTATGGATAGCCTTCCTTTGAGTCAACAAAAATATGCAAAAGATTTGTTGAAAATGTATGGAATGAAAGATTGTGTTTTAGCTAATACAACAATTGAGCCCAAAATTAAGTTGTTGGATGAAAGTGAAAAATTACAAGAGCCTACCATGTATAGGCAACTAATTGGCAACTTGAATTACATAATGTCAACAAGGCCAGATATTGCATTTGTGGTTGGATTATTAAGTCATTTTATGCACAATCTAAGAAGACCCCATTTACAAGCCGCATAAAGAGTATTACAATTTGTTAAAGGAACAATTGATCTTAGGCTATTATATAAAAAGGGTGAATGTAATTTAGTTAGCTATTATGATATTGATTATGCTAGAGATGAAGAAAATCGAAGATCAACAACTAGGTATTCATTTAATTTTGGTTCAGCCACTATTTCATGGTGCAATAAAAGACAACCAAATGTTTCCTTATCCATAATAGAAGCTTAATACAAGTCAACAGTAATGGTAGCACAAGAAGGTATATGGTTAGTGCAATTGTTAGATGATATTAGTGTGCTTAAAAGTGAAACAATATAAATATTTTGTGACAATTTATATGCTATTAAGGTAACTGAAAATCCAAAGTTTCATGCAAGAATAAAACATATAGAAGTTCATTATCACTTCATTCAAGAGAAGGTTTTTCGGGGGAAGTTGATTTGCATCTAGTAAGAACAAGTGAGCAAGTTGCTGATATTTTCACTATGGGATTAAGTTCTCCTACATTAAAAAGCATATAAGAATGCTTGGATTGGTAAGCAAAGGCTCATTCAATAGAGTTGATGTTGAGGGGGAGAATTAAAAGGTCTAACATCAATATCAGGCATGTTATCTTTTATTTATAGTTAGCCCAGGCCTACATTAAGTTAGCCTTTCTCACTTAAGAGATGTATTAGAGTTTGCAATATGGTGTTAAAGAGTGTAGCCGTCATTGTAAAGAACTTAGTCTGTGTGTATGTATGTTGGTTGTTATGTGAGAGAAATCTTTGTATTTGTGAAAAGATCTCCTCCTTTAATGGCACTTGAGGTTAGTCACTCTTGCTTCCTTCTTGTTTGATTTTGTAGTGTTGTATTTGTGAATGATTGTGTGTGAATAATGTGGTGATTTAAGAATACAAATATATTTCAAGGTGTAGGCAAGATTAAGGGAAGAAGTGTTCTTAGTTGTCTAGATCATTTAAGGTAGGCAAGTTCTAATCCATCAATGTTGGACAATAACTAATTGGAGATGAGGAAGGGAAGAAGTCTTGCTTTCCAAACGACAAAACTGTTGTCATCGAATTGCTTAATCACTGTTAGAGATAAGATATTCTAGACAAGGGTGTTAATGGTATTCAAGGTGGGAGGAGAAGAAGTAGCATGGATGCTTGTGGTGGAGGAGGAGGAGGCAGCCATGGGAAAATTTTGGTTAGGCGTAAGTGAGTGGTTCCGTGGTACCAAGATAGAAATCAAAATTGGTCACTAGAAACCTAATTTGGCTAGATAAGAAAACAAACACTGCTAGGAAAAATATTGTGAATTTTATTGACAAAATTCCTGTTAATTACAATTATGATTACATTAAGAATATATGCAATTACAAAAGATTGAAAGAATCAAACAAATCCACATAAACGAAAAAACATTATTTACAAAATCAATGAAGATTTCTAATGGAGGAATCAGGAGCTAGGGTTTCCTTTGCTTCACAAGAGCGTGTGTTGCAAGCTTGACGTTGAGGTAGAACGAGGGCTGACATGGACATCGACTCAGCAACTAACGTGGTAGGGGAGCATGTGGTGGGTGTGCGAGAGATCACAAAAGAATGCACATGAGGTGTGTGAGAGAACGTGGAGTAGATTCTAGATGAATTGGACCACCTATTTAAATACTTGTATTGTATTTTTCTCTTTGTATATCCTCTTATCTTTTGTTTGTGCATTTGATCTCTTGATATACTTGTTATTAAGCAAGGAAAAAGAAAAATACAATACTTACATGTAAGTAGAATAAAAGTAATAGAAAGAAAACAAAGTAGCGTATAACACTAACTTAATTCAAACCTCCACTTAGCTTGCCAAACTACACTTGCAAGAAGCTCATGCTAGGTGTCTCTAGTACCATAAAGGAAAGGATGAAACCAGGCTTGCCGGAGAAGATGTAACTTGTGGCCAAAAGAGAAATATGAAAGAGGGGAAAAATAGAGCTAAAGATTTCTTTTAGGTTACCATTTTCTTGCTCAATCGTTACAATCAATTGGAGATTATAAGGAACATGGATACAGATTCAATCAATTGTCTGTGCTATCAAGCTTTGATTTCAGCTCCGGTAGCTTGTACAAAGGTGACTGGCGGGCGGCAACTTGTCTGACACAGGAGCCTCGGGAATCGTGTCTCCGGCCTTTTTATAAATTCCGTATTTGTCACCATCATCAGTTCTTGTCTCCCTTGGGAACGAACCTGGTCATCCACTGACAACTATGTCCAATCTCAATTCCAAGCAATAAACATTAATCACAAGGTAGAATTCTGTTTTTTTATGCCTGTGCGTTTGCACACGACACTGCGTTGTATGAAATAGGCTCTCTTTCTCCAATATACATCTTTTCTTCCTAGTCTTCACGATGTGATGCGGGCCCATTCCAGTGCGGTGGGATCGGTGGGAGAACCTAGAAATTCAGACGGTTGGTTTGGATTTGTTGGGTCGCATTTCGGATTCTGGGACTCAATCTCAAAGGGCTTAACGTGATTCACTCAAGGTTCCAGAAGCTGTAGGGAAAAGAGAGCTCACGCACCTCAATGTTGAAAGTTTGAAAGTTTGAAAGATCCCATTGATTGCCTCCCGAAATTTTTACAAGTCCTTATAAGTCCTCCATCAAAAAATACAATCTATCAGGCTTATCTATTTAAAACTTTTACAAAACACAAAAACTTGAACTAGGCTGGAGAAATGGGCCTACAACACTATGTCATCTAGTTAACCAAAGAGCCTTAGCAATGGAGAACGTAATTACACTTACCCTGCAACTTAAATGTCGAAGACTCACCAGATATCGTAAGCCAACAGATCTATCTTCGGACGGCAGAATACCTAACTCATTTTTAAAGAACAAAACGACAGCCTATTTACCTGACACAAGCTCCTACGAAGCGTTGGTAATCTCCTTCCTTCATTCTCTCTCTTGCTCAAAGGCAACACACTTCTCTTTCCGGAAAATAGAAAGGTGACCACTGCAGAAAAGCCTTTGCCGTTGCAGCAAGGTGATCACTTCTGAAAAACCTCCAGTAATAAACGTGTTCTGGTTATCGCTCATAGGCCCTTTGTCTTCTTTGGCTGATAACTTGTTCTGATGTTTTTCTTTCTAATTCTCCTTTCATATTCTCCCTGTGAATTAAAACAGTAGAAGAATTCTGTCGTATGCTTGTACAGAATTGAAGGCGTTCCCCTTAACAAGTAAGCGTCATCTAACTCTCTCTCTCTCTCTCTCTCTCTCTCTGCTTCTTCTTTTGGGTTCGTTAGTAGACAAGAGAAAAGCCTCGTTCATTTCTTGTGCTTTTGCAATCTGGTTGTAGTCTTATAGAAAATATGGACTAGTTATTTTGCCTAAGGTGAATGGAGCCGCAAGGTGCAGCAGAGTTGCAGGCTCCCACCTATTTGGTTCCCTAGGAGGAGAATTTCGTTACCTGCGGCCTTAGCTAAAAGCAATCCTTTCGATTCTACCTTTTTGAATCTTTTGGCTTGGTAGTGCAAAAGTTCCTCTTTAGTAGCTTCTTCTTTTCTGCTCCATTAAAAGGACAATAATATATTCTAAAGTGACATAACTATATACATATATATACATATGTACACATATTTATAAACATACTTCTCAAAATTGTATTGTAGATTCTCTACCTTGAAAACTACATTATTTTCTAATTTTTTTAAACACTTTTCAAAGAGTTTGCCGTTCAAAGTTGGGTTCTTTTATGTTATTGTTTGATCGAGAGCAATTTGAGGAAATGACTATCTGAAAATATTTGTTGACTTATTCATAACTAGACCTCAATTTTCTAGACTAAATTGATATTCATAACTAGGCCTCAATTTTCTAGACTAAATTGAATAATATTTTGCAAGTTTCCCTGGTCTCTACTACACTTCTTCTACGCAAAAGAGGAGACTCAGTGATCACCTACTATAACGCTACTCTTCATTTTCATTTTGATTTTCTTTCTATAATCCCCGAGAACCATCAATAGCCGTAGAAACACTAGCCAGTACAAACTCAGAAAGCCCATACAATACCAGTTAAAATTTAGGAACATAAGACCGATGCCTTACACGACAGCACAAAGTGACCACCATATGAGTGGTACACGACCACAACATGAACTACACAAATCAAAATTGATGCTGCTCAAAACAACATGTTAGATTTTATAGAGAATGAGCTATATCCAATTGATAATTCTAAAGTAGTAAATGGAGGAATCCGCCTCTTTATAAATTATTCTTCAATTTTATATTTTTTTCATGTGGTATTTAAGACGAACACAAACACCAACAAAATTCTATTTGGCTTAATCCCACACTAGTCAGATAGTATAATTTGAAGGAAGTTTGAAGAAATTGACAAAAAATAAAGAAAAGCCTTTAAAAAACTATCTTATAAGATTATTATGGATGATTACCAGTCAAACATAAAAATGCAAGTAACATGCTTCCGAGGAAAACATGAAGGACGCATGCTTTAGTTGAAGCCTTCTAACCAGCCAAAAGCTTAGGTTACAAGTCCTTATCATAAAACCATAAAAGGACAGAGAGCAATACACCTGCAGGGAATCAAACCAAAGGAGAGCCTTGAATTGGAGGAGCCCAAACCGTAGGAACCTAAACTTTTATTATTTCTTCCAAAATTACTCTAACATTAAACGGCAACCACCGATCAAACACTTATATCAACTCAAAGTGTTTCCAGCACCATTTATATCACAGAGTATATATATCTTATAAAAATGCTCATTATCCAATTTAAAATTTGATTCAATAGTTTGTAAAACTCATTATTATATAAGAAATTTTTTTATCATTTTTTTTTGTTAATGTGGGACTTGTAGTCCACATCTTAGCATATCTAATTAAGCAAGACAAAAGCAAAAACCGTTAGGGCAGGATTAACACCTTTCTTTAACGGTGCCAAAAGATAGAATCGCGTCAAAATAGAAATGCATCCAAACAGTCACATTTGAAGAAGAGTTTAAAATTTAAGCTCCATCCAAACAACCAAAGTCTAGTTTAATTTCCATAAATTTTCGGCATTCTCAGGTCCTTCCTATCTGATGATTCCATGAGATCACCCCCTTTCAAAAGTTAGTCACCCTAAATCCCTTCATACTTTTAGGCCAAGAACAATAAAAAATATTTCCTAATGAAGTCCATTTCATGCTTTTTTTAAAAGTATATTTTAAGCTTTCTTGTTACTTCCAAGTAAAGTTTTTGAACCAAAAACAAGATGGAACAACATTTTGGTTCACATTTTTAAGAACATATCTTCTGAATAATTTTTTGAACGTCCACCTATTTGACCTTCTACCTAAATGCCAAAAACAGATGATAAAAGCAGCTACTACCCGACTTGTCTTTGAACTATAGACATAAAAGTAGTATGTTATGCCCTATTTCTTTCCCTTGCCAGTATGTTCTCTTCTTGTTTCTTTGCCAGTACACTTACCATTAGAGCCAGCGACAATAGCATTAGTCAATAAAACAGTTATTATAGTTTTATATCGAAACGTTACTGAATCTTACTCAACGTTCAGCAATAAAAATTGAAAAAATAAAAAGAAAAAAGGCATTGAGAAAACAACGGAAGAATAGACACCTATGTTGTCCTCTATCGCGAATGTGAAACTATCTATGATATCCTTACTTTCTTCGAGGACATTTCTTGCCAGTAATGTGGCGTTTATGTCGGCATGTGTGACAAGCCGAGAGATATTGTCACCATGAACGGACGTTCTTCTATTATAGTTCCATTCGATCTTTTTTCCTATTTTTAAGTTCTTGTAACCATAAACAAAATTTTTTTTTTATCAATAGGCCTATAAAAATGGAAGTAAAGAGCTGTATAAAGTATCGCTGAACAGAATGGGGAAAAAAAAAATATACCCATACCCTTTCTTTTTTCAGGATATACCTTTCGGTGTGCCCATCACAGAAAAATATCATCCACTAGCAGCTTGTGCTCGAATAACTTAGTCACCGGTCGCTAAAGAAGAGAGTCAACTTTCTTGAATGAATCCGGACGTCATTACTATCTTTCTGCATCTCTTATCGCTTTCCGTGATCAAATTGTTTATCAAGCAGAATATGTCAGGATAAGGCTTGAAAACGTTGGCACGCGAGATGATTACAAGCTTGCTTGTTAGATTATTCAGTATCTTTATTCGACACGTCGACTATAGATTGATTTTGTCATTTCTTTAGTGACTTACTGCTCTACCACTGTTTCGTAGCGGCCCAAGTAAAAAGCTTCTTGATCATTGGCTGTAGTTAGAATATCACTGCATGACGTTCTTCTAACATTCAAATCACTTATTCTAAGCCTATGGTTTGTACGGGGACACCAAAAATTCTTTGCCAATGTTGTCAACCCAGTATTCCAATGCTGAACAAAATATATGAAGCTGGATTACCACTCTATTCAGGAGAAAGTTCATTCTATGAACCTCTTCATATACCATTTACTCGCTTCCAACCAAATTGAATCGCCATACAAAGGTCACGGCATTCCTTGTGTAGCTGATCTTCTCCTTTCTTTCATACTTATCCATCCAAATTGGAAATTTTTAATTTCAAACGAGGAAAAAAGAATATCCCGAACGAGTGAATCTGTTGTTCTACTTGAAGCATTGTCATTCTAATTTACGTAACTATATGCCCTTGCTTTCTCCGGCTTCTTCTTCTTCATCTCCCTCTCTTAGCCCTCTGAATTCTAGTTTGTTATTAAACGTATTATGGAGACATATGGGTGGCCTCTATTTACCCAACACACAGCTGTACCGTAAATCCTAAACAATAAGATATTATGGGTTAGCAGGTTTGTCTCCTCGAAATCTCTTACGTGCTATCTGTTCCTGAACGAACTTTTCCCCTAGTAATGCTTCTAGAAGAGAGAGTCAACGCTTTTAGGTTCAGTGAATGTGGACGTAATTTGGGTATCTCCTACTTCTTTGATCTCTCTCCTGCCTGGAATTGTTTATTGGGTTGAATGTATACGAAAGAGGCTAGAAAAATAGGGCGCAAGAAACGGATACCTACATTATTACTTATTATATTGAGTTATAATCTAACTTGCAAACTCCATCCGTTCCTGATTCTTCAACTTAATTTTTTTATACTTCCCAAGTTGTCTTTTCAGACCGTAGATGGTTAAGTTGGATGTTGAATTTGAACGGTGAATATTTCTTAAAAAACAAAAGCCAACCAGATGGAGAGTGAAATTCTATCTGGGGACAGATTTCGAAGGGTATGCCATTCGGTGCAAGTGAAAGAAAATTTAGTAGTACATTTGCAGATTCCAGTTACCACCAGTTGCTTCTGTGAGGTACTTGACGGGGACATAGGTATCTAATCAAACATCAGAGAAAGCTAATTTATTTTTTATTTTTTTTATGCATTTAATTACAAGGGTTCTCCTCTTTGGTTTCTTCCTTTTCCTCCCCTTTTCTTTCTTAACAACTGCTCAGTCATTTTGTTCCTTAAAAATGCACTGGGCCGCTTACAAAATGGATAATAAGCTTGTACATTCGGATCAGAATGATAAAGGTCAACTCCATAATTAGTATTACCAAGTATAAACTAATCTATCCTTCCCTCAGCCACTTGTTTGAGAAAGTCGTCTGTCTATGCTTTCGATGTTCATGATAGCTCCAAGCGGAGAAGATATACCAGGTAATCAGACAAAACCAGCGCTTTGGGTTGCCTATATAACCAAGAGTTTGTTTGTCTTCCTTTTATTCGTCGGAGAAATCAAGGCTACTTTCTAAGTTGGTCCCTGCATTCTTTGTTTCTACTGTTCTTTTGTGATTCTATTGAAAGATTAATACCTGAATTTCCTCACCTACCCCACCAACGAGACAAGACATACTTTAACAAGTAGCTTTCTTCCTTTTTATTGCAGTATAGGTTTCTGCTGCAATGAGTCGTCGTATTACTGTCGAGGAGATCAATAGCGGCCCATCCTCACGTCGTCATGCAGAGGTTTCCCACAGTATTTACAAAGTGCAACTGCCTCCAAAGCAAAGCTCACTGAAGGAATTTAAAACTGCTGTTAATGAAACTTTCTTCCCAGATGAACCCTTTCGCCATTTCAAGGGCCAGTCGGGGGCAAGAAAGTTTCTTCTTGGTCTCCAATTTGTTTTTCCCATTCTTGAATGGGGAAGGAACTACAATCTTAGGAAATTCAAAGGGGACCTTATAGCCGGGCTTACCATTGCAAGTCTGGCTGTTCCTCAGGTAAAATACTTCGCTCAAGGTAACATTGATATTGATTTTCATTCCCCAGTTCAAATTTCTGATGATACAACTACGTTTCTCAGGATATTGGATATGCAAAGCTTGCACATGTGGCCCCTCAATACGGGTTATGTGAGTTTCCTCGTTTACCATAAACATCTCGGATCTTTATTTTACAGCGAAATCCTGTTCAATAACGCGGTTTCTTGTCCACTTTTCTTCAGACTCCAGCTTTGTTCCGCCTCTTATTTACAGTTTCATGGGTAGCTCGAGAGATCTTGCCATTGGACCAGTGGCCGTGGTGTCCCTGCTACTTGGGACTCTTCTGCAGAGTGAGATAGATCCATCTCACCAGGAGGCTTATACGCGTCTTGCATTCACCGCTACCTTCTTTGCTGGCGTCACTCAATTTCTACTTGGTTTTTTTAGGTATATTGCCTGCATAATTCACAGGCCATTCACTTTCTTCTTCTTTCTTAAGCCTTTATGTATTCTTCCTTGCGTAATGGTTGCTTCTAAAATTACTAATTCCCGATGAGCCTTCTCAGGAAGACTTCCTTGATAGTTATGCGAAATTAAAGTGATGGCTTCCGCTTTGCTTTCAGATTGGGTTTCGTGATTGACTTTCTCTCTCATGCCGCCATTGTCGGGTTTATGGCTGGAGCCGCTGTTACCATAGCTCTTCAACAGCTCAAAGGTCTGCTTGGTATAAAAAAGTTTACGACGAAGTCTGACATTGTTTCTGTTATGCGATCGGTTTGGGGCTCAGTACATCACGGGGTAAATAGCTAAAATGATATATGACGTTTCTCTTTGAATGAAATTAACAATATCATAAGCCTAGTGAGCTAATGTTCATTAAATTGCTGTGTTTTACAGTGGAACTGGCAAACTATAGTTATAGGAGTGTCATTCCTGATCTTCCTTCTGGTTGCCAAGTACATAGTTAAGTGCGCTATTCCTTTGCTAGATCAAACTTGAACTTGCCACCTTCTATGTATGATTAACACTTCTTTGGTGCTGTCCAGGGAAAAAAGTACAAGAAATTCTTTTGGGTGTCTGCTATTGCTCCTTTGACCTCTGTCATCCTAGCCACACTTTTCGTGGGTGTCACCCATGCTGAAAGAGAAGGTGTTCAAATTGTAAGGGCTCGTTCAGGATTCTCGTCTTGCCTTTATCTTGCCACAAAAGAAAATGAAAAGCTCATGTAGCCTTTGTGTTATATCAGGTGAACCATATAAAAAAGGGAATAAATCCATCATCTGTTCATGAAATCTACTGGACTGGAGAGTTTGTCCTCAAAGGTGTCAAGATCGGGGTCGTGGCGGGATTTATAGCACTGACGGTAAGTAAATATTAACCCCAATATCTTAAGCTATAAAAATATTTTAAACCAAGTTTCCCATGTTTATTAAACCCAAAAATATATATATATATATTTAGGAAGCTGTGGCGATTGGAAGAACATTTGCTGCTGTGAAGGACTACCAGCTGGACGGCAACAAAGAAATGGTGGCACTGGGAACTATGAATATTGTTGGTTCCTTGACATCTTGCTACGTAGCGACAGGTGTGTTAAGGGGGACTAGAATGTGTCAAATATGTTTGTTGATCGTCCCTTATCATAGATTTAATCTGTATCTTTAATTATGATACATCTTCCTGGTCTTTGTTCAGGATCCTTCTCTCGCTCAGCAGTTAATTTCATGGCGGGCTGCAATACTGCCGTTTCCAACATTGTGATGTCAATCGTTGTACTCCTAACTCTGGAACTCATAACACCATTGTTTAAGTACACCCCAAACGCTGTACTTTCTTCTATCATCATAGCTGCTGTCATAGGCCTAGTTGACGTTAAAGCTGCCATAAATCTATGGAAGGTCGACAAATTCGATTTTATTGCTTGCATGGGAGCCTTCTTCGGAGTGATTTTTAAATCTGTTGAGATTGGCCTTTTGGTTGCGGTAAGAAACCAAGTGTTTGGTGTTTTATGTTTTGATTGCCACTACAACGTTCTAAATTTGTTAATGTAGGTAGCGATATCCTTCGCCAAAATTCTCCTGCAAATTACGAGACCACGGACTGCTGTACTTGGGAAAGTTCCAGGGACCAATATCTACAGGAACATCCAGCAATATCCCAACGCAACAACTCTTCCAGGCATCCTGATTCTTAGAATTGATTCTCCAATTTACTTTGCGAATTCCAACTATGTCAAGGAGAGGTATTTTCTTTTCCCATTGAATCTCTCTCTCTCCCCCTCTCTCTCTCTTTCTCTCTGAGTGAAGCTCTAAAAGGAACAGTAGATTTTGCACGTATATATACACTTGCATACACCGAAGTATAAAATCCGTACATCCGAAAATCTCCAGAATAATCAGAAAAAGTATGCTCTGTTTTCTCATAGAAACCTGTCTACTACAGCTAAAATCTGATGATGGAAACATTCCTGTACTTATATCATTTCTCGCAGGATTTTAAGATGGCTAAGCGATGAAGAGGAATTGAAGAAAAACCATTCACCCAGAATCCAGTATCTTGTCGTTGAAATGTCCCGTAAGGAAGTTGCACTATCTCATTTGATCATGGTTTTAGTCTGGAAAGCAATAAAGGAATATATTCTCATAATTTACTTTGTTGCAGCTGTTACGGATATTGACACTACTGGAATTCATTCCTTCCAAGAATTACAGAAGACTCTTCAGCATAGAGATGTTCAGGTAAGTAAAAGGTTTTCACATTATTTGCTTTCCAAACTGTGTCTAGAGTATGTTGATATTGTTCAGGTCTTCTGCAAACCCTTTTAAATAGGTATCAATTCCTGCCTTCTTGGCCATGTGCATGTTAAAATATTTATATATATAAAGAATAAAAATAAAAACGAGCAAAATTGCAGTTTCTAGTGTTGTCCGACTTTTATCTGACGCAGTTCACCTACCTATAATAAATAAAACTATCTTTATTGTGTATTTGTCTAAGCTCATTCGTATTCGTTATAATCCCAAACAGGCTCCTTTGATATAAAGCTTATTTCATTGGAAGCACTCTAATTTTTTTTTCTTCACTTATTTTCTTTCTAGAGATAATACATTCAATTTTCCTACAATGAAACTTTTGCCCTCTTTTCCATAGAATATAATTCAAGCGTTCTTGGAGTTTGATTGAGTTTTGCTGATCCATTAGTGGCATTCATTCAAAATGTTTCAGCAGCAAAGCTTGGATAAAAGTCCATGGTGGACCCATGATATTTGAGCAGCAATGTTTATGACATAAGCTCTTTTGATTATGAGAACCTTTATATAATTACTAAATTTCCGGCATTTTTTTTCCACAGCTTGTTTTTGCGAACCCCGCACCAATAGTTATCGAAAAGCTGTACTCATCCAAGTTTGATGATTTAATCGGCGAGGATAAGATCTTCCTTTCAGTTGCAGATGCTATCTTAACACTATCTCCAAAAACTCAAGAACCATAACACTGGATGGGAAATGGTCTGACAAAAGTGTGCATACCTAGTTAAGTTGTACCATAATTTTTAGCTTCAGGATTCTCTTCTGTCGCGTTTTGAATCTCTTATTCGTTTTCTAAGGACTCTTGGTTCCGTCTTTCTCTTAAATTTGCGTCGTTTTGAGTTCAAAACAAAGGTCTTGTGGTTTCCAATTTGATCGGTTCTTTGTCTAATAAACTCCAGCCCGATGGTACTCATCTGTTTGATAGACTATTAGAGGAGAGAACCTAAACTCCAAGCGTACAAATGGCTGCAAATGACTTGTTCCCATATGCAAAGGAGACAGCCTTCTGTCGCTCAAAACCCTACCCAAACGTGTTGTAAGCATGATAACGGGATATTAGGCTTGGAGAATCTGACTGCAACTTATATGGTACCAACCTCAGAAATTAGCCTTGAGTACCAGAATATGTTCGTTCGGTAATTGTTGCCATCAAAGGGCTCAATTCTAAATTTCATGCTATCATCTTCAAGATTCATTCTTAACCAGAACATTCTTTAAGCAATATCCCACAATGAAAACGACAATCACACGAACAGATAAGTAGTAATAGATGGATTCCTGTTGTATATGTTAGAAGAAAGAGTATGTACAATTGTTGCACCGAGGTCGCGTTCTATACTTCCACAATTTATCCAAAACCTTCATTTTGAAGAATTTTCAACCAATTTGTAGGGTTAAAAGGTTTATCAAATAGATAATTCTATTTCCATCTTGTCAATTTTTTCAATAGACTCTTTATTGAAATCTAACTAGAACTTAATAGAATAACTACTACACAAACGGAGACAAAAGCAAATATTAATTACGAAAATTTAAACAAAGAAAAAATAAACAAAGCAGCGAGAAAAAAATAAATTGCCCCTATAGTCATGGCCCTGTCCTTTGAAGCCAAGAAGTATATGGTAATTCCAATTCTTACGGACATGGGATTGGAGATGGTTCGTGATGGACGAAAATTTCATCTCTAGTAAACAAAGAGTTGAGAGTAGTTTCTATGAAACATTTAATTTCACTCCAAAAAGAAGAGCACATGTGAAGTGCCTTATAAACCTGGAATACCATTTTCTCTAATACTTTTGAAAAAAAGATGAAATAAATGAGGTATAGGGGTTCACATTAGGAGGAATGCCAAACTTTTGTATAATGTTAAAACAAGAAGACTCATCCTAAAACCCATAGATAGTAGGTGGTAAACTTCTATCACTAATAAGGTGAGGTCTGTGCCCATACACGTCTGTTGTAGGATGTATATTTGTCAACAATTCCACCACTCTTTTGTATGTGTTGGATAAATAATCCACCAATTTGCAAGAGATGGGTAACAATTTCAGTCTCCTTTATTGTATCTTTCTTTTTTAAAAAAAAAAAATTCTTTGATTATTTCATAAATTTCTTCATATTTGGATTATAATTTAAGAGCTCACAAGCATACATTAGGAAACGTTAGCGACAGAGCTTTTACCACCGGGATCTATTTAATGTAATTAAGAACACGGGACTATTCTATGAAGTATTTTTTATACTTCCTCAGTATCGATAGACCACTTTCTCATGTTTAATATGCCATGCGGCGTCTATCTTTCATATATAGACTCCCAAGAACTGAAACAGTCTTTTGCTGAAAACATGGTCATGTTATTTCAGTCTTCAAAATGCTTCAAGCAGACCAACTCTAGCTTTAACTGTTATTGGCAATACATAGAACTCTTTCCTCTTGAAAGGAAAAAAAGTTTACCACTTTTATTAACTAAAAAAACAAATTACTTGGGATATAAGATATTACAAATTATTTACGTTGACCTATATGCGACATGATCAAACTTCCAATTCATATTTTTCTTATTTCAATTAAGGATCTAGGACCCAAATATTCAAACAAACGCATAAAGGAGGAATGTGGCTACATAATTAATGTTATGTTGGAATGAAAATAAAATAAATGGATAAAGGAGGAGTCCAGAAAATTTTTTATTTTGAAGAGATTATTTCCTTTAAATTTGACATAAATTAGTCATGTTTTGATATGAATACATATGTATAGATGAAGAACAAATTTTAGTAGTAAGAGAGAAAAAGAAATGTAATTTATGTTTTGATATCTTCAACAATAATTTTGAAATATTGAATCTATCATGATATTAGAGTATAATCTTTAATTAGTGTTTAACTTGCAACATTGTATCATAGTATAAATTTTGGTACTCTATTTTTTACATGCAATTTTTAACATGATATTAAAGCAAAAGATAGTAGGAACAGTTAGCAAAAGGAACTTTCATCATACCTCTTTTTCACCGTTTTTTCTTCCCTATCTTTTTCTTTTTGCTGAAAATATTGATTTTGTGCCCAAAACAAAAAAAATATTCTCTTACATTTATTGAATCAAAGACACGTAGTTTAGCTCTCATCTTTGTTATTCAAATGAACAAATTCTTATAAAGCCTAAGACAGCAAAAAGGAAAGCCAAACTAGCTTAATGAAAAGCTTAAAATTGCAAAAGGAAAGCCTAAAGAAGCAAAAGGAAAAACCTGAGATACAGCATAAGGTTGTAAGCATGGGCCCAAGCCTATCAAAATTCATAAGTAGTAGGAGGAGGTAGCCTACGCCTTATAACCTTATAAGGCGTAAATGTTTAAGTTTTTGTTCCAATGTGGGATTGGCTCTTAACACTCGCCCACAGTCCCACATTTTTGGGTTTCCTGCAAGGAGGACTTAGTCTTTTACCATCAATAACGAAGTAATCTGGCTCCGATACCATGTAAGAATGGGCTCAGGCCTACCAAAACTCATGAGCAGTAGTAGGAGGTAACCTACGCCTTATAACCTTATAGGGCGCAGATGTTTGAATCTCCATTCCAATGTGGGATTGGCTCTCTTTTAACAAACGTAACGTTAAAAATAACAAAAGGAAAAGCCTAAGGTAACGAAGGAAGGCTTGAAGAAGCAAATGGGGAGGCCTAAAATAAGGCCAGTTTGAAGACCCAATGTCAACAAGGTCACAAGAAACATAATACCAATGGACCTAATGAAGCCCAATGATAGTAGACCAACAGAAGCTTAACTACTTTCTTTCTTCTTTACTAACTACTTTGTCGGAATCATCTTTGTTTAGCCCTTGATGTTGGATTTTATCCTCTCTTTTTCTTTTCTTTTTTCCCCTTTGTGACAAAGTAAACTTGAATTGAAGAACTAATAATTCTAGTTAAAAATAGACTAATATATTGACAATGTGAAACACATGCTAAATTTCAATATGCCTCCTCACTCCAAGCATAGAACAACATTTCTCACTAAGATTTAGTCTACTAGTAAAAGGTGCCTTATTTAAAATTCATGATCTAATATCATATTAAAAATTTGATCTTATGCAAAATTCAACTCAAGATTAGTTGATTTTTGTTCCTTATATAAAAGATTCCAAGTAAGATTTTGGTAAATGTGAGACTTATACTATAATATTTTCAATATCTCTTCTTACCATGAGTATGAGAAAATACTTTCTACAGAAATGTTTATTCATGAGTTAAGGTGTACTGCAAATAAACTTGTAGTTTAATATTGTAATCTAAAAGTTCATTTTTATCCCACAAATTGCATATAAAAGAGGCAAACACTTCCATATATAAGGAACAGAATATGTCAATATATCCAAAATGTGAGACATGTCTAATGAATGTCTTAGGAACCTTTAGAATAGTCTAAGAACGGTCACCTCATTACCACTAAAATTGATGATTTAGGCAGCCGTTGGATCTCTCGGGTAACTCGGGTAGCTCTTACATGACAATTGAAATTGGCAGATGATTATTCCACAATCGACAAATGGTTGCCATCAACATTGTAATCGTCGAATTTTCAGTTGACCGTAACACAGTCTTCAAGATTATGGAGCGGCCACTTTATAACGAAGTAGAATTGTTGGGAAGCGCTAGTCCCATTGATAATGGTACAGTTTCTTTAGTTTACTTTGGAAAAGACGAAGATCAATACTTTGAAAAACTTTATTCAATCAGTTGTTTTGCCATAATTCGCATACTGAACCTTTTCTGTGACATCTTATATTTTAAATTTATGTTTATATGACATTGAACAAAATATAATTTTGAAAAACTTCTTAAAGCAGTAGGTATATATGTCACAGAAATCTTTATAATTGTGAATCAACCTTGACCAAATGCATGCCAGGATACATTTAACGTCGATGCTTACCACACCAAAAGAAAACGCGTTAAGCTTCGTTGTTACCAGTGTTTTGGCCACCACGGCATTTTGAAGAGCGGACTTTATGGGGTGGCTATTAATGAAATAAAGCCAAAGGAATGGTGCCTACGCGGCTTCTCCTCACTAGTTTATAAATAGTACTCAGATGCACCGGTCTAGTTCAATCCATTCCCTTACCAACGTTTCAACCAAAGGCCATGGATATTTTAATCGGTTCAAGGCAAAGCATTGCCAAACCCTTCCTGTCTCTTCCAGTTCCCAGAGAGCGGCGACGGTCTCCTGCGAATTTATCTTTTCGAAGCAGAGCTGCAAAAATGGCTGGTGAAAATGATATCACCACTTTCTATGATATCCTTTCTCTGAATCCGAATAAGGCGAGCATCAACGAGATAAAGAAAGCTTACAGAACTATGGCTCTGCGATACCACCCGGATGTCTCTCCTCCTCACATGAAGGAAGAGTCCACGAGGATTTTTGTGCAGCTGAATGCAGCATACAGGACGCTTTCAGACCCTGCGTTGCGCAGAGAGTATGACACCGATTTGGGCTTCGAAAATTCCGGGAGAATAGTCAAGACGAAAAGCAACGATAAGTTTATGAGAAGCAGCTGGCAAGAACAAATTCTTGACTTGAAGAAGAGGTCCGATTGCCGACCGTCTGAAAAGAAGGATTCGTGGGGGAGCAGAATACGAGCTCAGAATACTACGAAAAAGGTGTAATAGGTTTCCATCTTTAAAAACAATATGTTTATTTATTTTTTCACACGTTGTGGATGTATTATCAATTTTATTCATGTAAAACCATTGTTTGAGAAACTCCTAATTTTATCAGGAGTGCAAAACGCTGTAATTTTCATTCTCAAGTTATTGTAACAAATGTCATCAGTTTATTAATGTTGAAAGTGATTGTTATTCATGAACAGTGATAGTCCATAGTTGTATAAGCCCATTGAGGCCCATGTGTAGATAGATTTTATTCATTCTATTCTCTGCTATATCAGGCTGCTGTACATGCCGTACAAGGTAGAACACAGATTTACTTCTCATATTCATGTACATGAATTAGATCATCAGTGAAAGCTGTTTTAAGATTTTCAGCCAATCCTTTTTCTTGACATGGTATCAAAGCAGGAAATTTCTTTGTCTTGTGATTCCTCACGTTTCCGCACCTCTTAGATCTCTTTTTTTCCCCCTATTTCTCTCTTAGACATTTTCCCAAACACCTTCTCTTCCATGGCCGACAGTTGTAGCCCTGTGCGTGAACGCCGCCATCGGCGTCGCTCTCACTCTCGCCGCCACTCCCATGGCCACTCCGGTCACCCACCTCTCCCTGAGACCTTGGTTCCACCAAGTCGTGCCCTCTTTCTCCATCCTAGTGAACAAATCGGTGTGCTCTTAGTTTCTGAAAAACTCACCGGTGTAGACAACTTCGCTAGTTGGCACCGTGATATGGAAATGGCCTTGAATGGGAAGAACAAACAAGGCATCATAGACCCTTCTGTGCCCTAACCCTCCTCGGAATCTCCTCTTTTCCCTTTCTGGAAACGTTGTAACAGCGTTGTTCTTTCATGGATTCTCACCGCTCTCGCCCTTGAAATCTATTGCACCTTCACTTATGCGACCGATGCTTGCACTGTTTGGCTCCATCTCTGTGAAAAATTTCAGAGGGTGGGTACTTAGGAACTCACCACCGTGTAGAGTGATTTAGCCAATATCTCTCAAAATGGGGAACTTGTAAACTAGTTCGTTTTTTCGCTTGGAACGAGTGTGGAGCCAATACGACTCCTACATAGCTATTTTGATCCCCGAGCTCAGCGGAATCCCTACTTTCCAGCAATTCATGGACAGCGTGAAACTTACCCAGTTTCTAAACGGCCTATATGACCCCTTTTTTGCAGTTTGCTCCCAGATCAAGCATACCCGGCCAGTTCTGCCCCTCTCCGATGCCATAGCCATGATTCGGGATGATGAAAAGCCCCTCGGCGAGTTGGGTTCGGCAGTCGGACGGATGCTGCTGCCTTTTCCGTGTCATAGAACTTCTCGCAACTTTTGCTGAGAGAAGCCTGGCACGAGTCGAGCCTGCTTGGAGTAGGCCCCCATGAATCCGCGCATGGGTCCTTGCCACCTGGCCATGCAGGCCCTTTCGGGCGGGGCCCAGATCATGCGCATTATGACTTGCACGCATCTGGGCTCCCGCAGACCACTCATGACCAGCGGGCTGACTTACCCGCTGGTCTCCCTACGGGCTCCTTCTTTGGTGCATCCGGGCTGCCCTCCTCTCAAGCCCATATGGGCTCAGTAGACCTGCAAGCCTTCCTAGAAGGCTGTAAACACTGTGGCAAAAAGGCCACCACATTGACGATTGCTACCAGTTGAACAAGTGTGGGCATTGTGGGCTCACTGGCCATCCAAAGTCCCGATGCTATAAGCTCCACGGTGGTGCTCCTTCAAAAAAGGGGAAAGGAAAATCTGGAAAACACCAGTTAGCCCATCATATCCTTGCTGACGAGGACTCTGATGAAGCCACCGTTCTTACCAAGGAGGACCATAAAGAAATTATGAAATTCCTCAGGAAACAACAACACTCTACTGCTCAGTCCTCTACAGCGACCTCCTCACAGACCACTGCTCACATAACATGTATTTCTCCCAAGCACTCTCGCTTTTCTCATTGGCTTATAGACTCAGGAGCTAGTGACCATATTATGGGTAATTTTAACTGCTTAATTTTTCCTCGGTCATGCATTCATGAATCTAGAACTGTTAAATTCCCCAATGGCAAACACCTCCCTATTACCCACATTAGTTCAGTTATCTTGCACGACAAGCACTTTCTCTATAATGTCCTTTATGCTTCTACTTTCACTGCTAATTTGTTATCTACTACTAAATACACTCGAGACAATAATTGCGCCATTACCATGCTTTCCAAATTCTGTTTGTTTCAAGATTTGCAGACTGGGACAGTGACGGGGATTGGTAAAGTCAAGCATGGTCTTTACTTCCTTGTGTCTAATTTTGAAAATGATGCATCTCTCCCTAGCATCTTTCATCCTGTAGTAGATTCTTTTGTACCTAAGGAGATGCCTACTATTTGTAGTAATTATTCTCCTTCATCTACTACATGTAATATTTTGCATCAACAACTTGGACATCCATCTATTAATGCAATGTGTTATATTTGTGAGTTTTCCAAATCTTCTATGCATGACATTCGAGCATGTTCCATATGACCTCTTGCCAAGCATTCTCGCTTCCCGTTCCCTAATAGGAACACGACCACATCCATTGCATTTGAATTAATTCATGTAGACATTTAAGGTCCTTACAAGACCCCTTCCTGCTTTGGTGCACGTTATTGCCTCACCATTGTGGATGACTATACTCGTGCCACTTAGGCATTTCTCATGAAACACAAGACTGACACCCTACCTTATCTTGAAGCTTTTTTTTCCATGATCACCACCCAATTTGGACTCGCCATTAAGCGCATCTGCACAAATAATGCACAAGATTTCTTTAGTGCTTCTTATACATCATTCTTTGCTTCTCAAGACACCATTCATAAGAGCTCATGCCCTTACACCCCCCAACAAAATGGGGTAGTGGAACGGAAACATAGACACTTGTTTAATGTTGCTCGGGCGCTCCGTTTTCAGGCTCATTGCCCTATTCGATTTTGGAGTGAGTGTCTTCTAACTACGACACATTTAATTAATCGCACTCCTAGCTCTGTGCTTCAGGGTCAAACTTCTTATGAGCGACTTTTTGGAAAACCACCCATACTTGATAATCTTCGAGTATTTGGATGTTTATGCTATGCAGCTCACTTAACCCAACATGATAAATTTGGTCCTAGATCTATTCCATCTATCTTCATGGGTTACCCTTTTGGACAGAAAGGATATCGCCTCCTCAACATTGAGAGTGGTAAGTTTTATGTCAGTTGTGATGTAATCTTCCATGAGTCTATCTTTCCATTTGATCATACACCTAGAGATCATGCTCTGTTCCTAGGACTCCGCCATCCCCTAACGCTTCTTTGCAGGACCTTGGTTCACTTGCCATCATCCCCTACACTGCTCCAGTTCGGGAATCTCCTACAGAGGCACCTCTCCTACCACCACGCCGATCAAGTAAAGTCACCAAACCTCCTATTTGGACTAAAGATTATGCCGGCACTTCCACAGCTCATCCCATAAGTAATGTCATCTCACATCATAGACTTTCCCATGTTCATGATCATTTCATTTCCAATATCTCCACCCTCATTGAACCCACTACATACAATGAAGCCATCTTAGACCCTCGATGGAGAGAGGCCATGACTGAGGAGATTAAAGCATTAGAATTAAACAACACATGGGAACTAGTTTCTTTGCCTGCAGGTCGGAAAGCTATTGGTAGCAAATGGGTGTACAAGATCAAATACAAAGCTGATGGCACCCTTGATCGGTTCAAGGCTCGTCTTGTGGCCAAAGGATATAGTCAGCAATATGGAGTTGATTACGTAGACACCTTTGCCCCTGTTGGAAAACTAGTCACAGTCCGAATCCTCACAGCTTTAGCAGCCATCCATTGTTGGACTCTACACCAATGGATGTCCATAATGCATTCTTACAGAGGGACTTAGATTCGGTAATATACATGCGTCTTCCAGAAGGATTTGAACACAATGGGGGATCGAAGGTTTGTAAACTCTAGAAGTCTTTATATGGCCTCAAACAAGCCTCACGCCAGTGGTACCAGAAGTTCACAGAAGCCTTGCTTCAGACTGGCTTCGATCACTCACAACATGACTATTCTCTATTTCTGAAACCAACAAGTAAAGGCTTTCTCATTGTCTTTTTGTATGTAGATGATATGATTATTACTAGGGGTGATGAACTAGAAATTAGCAACCTTAAGAACTGTTTATGCTCCACCCTCCACATGAAAGACTTAAGGCTCGTAAAGTACTTCTTGGGAGTTAAGATGGGGCGATCCTCAAAGGGTATCATCCTAAATCAGCGTAAATATGCACTTGAGTTAATTTTAGAGTATGGCATGTTTGGATGCAAGCTTGGTGATAGCCCCGTGGAGCAAAACATCAAATACACCACGGCTGAATATGATGAGTTCCTTCACAAGGAAGGGGATCCTCCCCTTAAGGATGCGACCAGATATTAGAGATTAGTTGGTAGACTTATATATCTCATTGTGACTAGACTTGACATCTGCTTTGCTGTTAGATTGCTTAGTCAGTTCATGCATGATCCTAAGGAATCTCATCTAGATGCAAGACTGAGAGTTATCAAGTATCTTAAGAAAGCTCCAGGCCAGGGATTATTGATGCGATCTGATAGTTGCTTAGAGCTATGTGCATATTGTGATGCTACATATGGCTCATGCCCCATGGGAAGACGCTCTACCACAGGCTTCTATTGTCATGCTTGGAGATTCTCTTATCTTTTGGAAAAGTAAGAAACAGTCCACAGTATCTCATTCCTCAACTGAATCAGAATATAGAGCCATGGCATCCACCACCTGTGAGAAAATATGGCTTTTGGGACTCTTCAGGGACCTGCGTGTTCCATTGCTCCGTCTAGTTAGCTTGTATTGTGACAATGAAGCAGCAATGAAGATTGCTGCGAACCCCGTGTTGCACGAGAAGACCAAACACATAAAGATCGATCATCATTTTATCAGAGAGAAGATAGCTGTGCGAGTAATTTGCACATCTCACATCTCCACTCAGGACTAACCAGTAGATCTATTGATGAAGGCATTAGGGATCCAACAACATCACTTTCTTATGAGCAAGCTAGGTGTCTATGATTTGTATTGACCACCAGCTTGAGGGGGGATGTTGAAAGTGATTGTTATTCATGAACAGTGATAGTCCATAGTTGTATAAGCCCATTAAGGCCTATGTGTAGATAGATTTTATTCATTTTATTCTCTGCTATATCATGCTGCTGTACATGCCATGCAGGGTAGAACACAGATTTACTTCTCATATTCATGTACATGAGTTAGATCATCAATGAAAGCTATTTTAAGATTTTCAGCCAATCCTTTTTCTTGACAATTAAGATGGCTGATTTCTCATTGTAAATATCCATGAAGGTTCAAGAGAACTAAAAGTCTATATTGTCCATGTACACCAAAGAATAGGCAACCAATTGTCACATGCATTTCAAATGCCAAAAACTAATGTGTATAAATGGATTATCAGTTTTTTTAATCTAAACATAATGTACTACAATATATGTGTTATTTTTTACTGATCAATAAAATTGATATCATAAATAGTCCCTTTTTTTTTTTGTCCAGTCTATTAAGTATCCAGAAACATTGGATAGCTTCTTTGTGTTCCATGTTATCAAAAACTCCCCAAGCTTATATAAAGTGTCTCATCATCGAACACCTTAACATCGGACATGGTATCATTCAGCATTATAGTATGTAATGAGCTTAAATTTGGATGATGGAAAAAAGAGGCCATTTCTTGGGTAGGTCTTAATGTATCTAAGAACTCTCACAACTATCTTCATTTTTAATTGCTTTGGAGTATGGATGAACTAGTTGGTGAATACATAATGTCTAGCCTTATATTGGTGAAGTATATAAGCTTACCAACCAATCTCTGATAAGAAAAATGTTCATTAATCAATAAAAGGATCATTAATCAATAGACCATATCATCTACCAACAACACTAACTTTATAGTAACTATGTCTAGCTTAACATTAAGCTCCATTGGTATTAAGGTGGGCTATGAAACCAACAAACCTACTTTAGAAATCAACTCTAGTGCATATTTGATTTAGTTAAGATATATCTCACCTTATGACTACACAATCTCTATACCTAAGAAGAACTTGGACTAACCTATGCCCTTCATATGAAATCTAGACTGTGGAAAGCACTTAAGGGTCAACGGCTACGGAGTCAATACTACTAATAAAAATATCATTTAAATAGATAAGTAATATAACTAAAGAAGATTCATGTCTCCTATTGAACATTGAATAATCATATTTCTAGACTATGCAAAACCAACACTTAAAAGTTCCTGAATAAACGTTTTTTACCATTGACATGATGTTTACTTTAACCCATATATATACTTCCAAGTGGCAAACCATAGCCTCCTTTTGAGTGTTGAAATTGGGAGGGAAACCCATATATACATCATCCATCAAATCTCCATGTAAAAAGGCATTTTGTTTACCAAACTCATGAAGTGGCCAATTGTGGATAGCTACAAAGGTAATGACAATATATTCTCTAATCATCTTAGTAGTAGGCAAGAAAGTCTCCTAATACCTCTCCAAACTATAACCTTTGCCCATTGACCTAGCCTTATACCTCTCCACACTACCATCCAAAATATATTTGACATTATACACCCATTTACATCCGATAAGATGATACCATTAAGGTAGTGATACAAGATCTAAAGTACAATTAGCTTAAGAGTCCACTTATTATCAATCTTATTGCTATCCAAACAAGCATGATAGTAGTTCTCAAGGTCCTTTATTGTATATATGGATGTAATAAAATGTATATGGTGAGGAACATATTTGTAGATATTGAATAAAGAGAGGTAGAGGTGCTATTGACATATGTAATTAAATGACCATATCAAAGGCCAAGATAGACATGTGGAATAGTGAAATTGGTTAAGTGATAGAACAGGTATGATCCTAATGGATGGGCTATTAGTAACATTAGGTGGTACATCATCTCCTTTAGGAAATGGTGGTGGTGCTGGCTCTAAAGTCAATGTAGTGGGTGGATACTTTAGAAAGGAAGTATGTGACCATCTCAAAAGTACTAGTCAAATGAATAGAATCAATCTCATCCATGGATGATGAGGCTGAGGAAAATGGATACCTATCCTTGTAGAACAGTACATTACAACTAACAAGAAATTTTTGGATAACAAGAATATAAACTTGACATCCTTTTCACAAAAGGAAAGTACCCTATGAAAACACTAGGGGTCACTTTAGGGACAAACTTGTCCCTATGACTGACCATGGTAATGTAGCACCTACATCTAGAAACTTAAAGATGATTGACCAAAGGAAAATGACTATTAAGTATCTCATAAGACATAAAATGTGTCGATGGAGTGGTAGGAAAATGATTGATTAAACAAGTTACTAAGAAATAGAATTTCCCTAAATATGAGGAATATGGGCCTCAAACATCAAAATCCATATGGGGACATATAAAAAATTCAAAATTGTTTTGTTAGGGGCTAACACCAAAACTCTCATGGAAGATCTTATGAGAAGTAAGGAATGACATGCAAGTAAAGAAGAAAAAAATAGTATCATTGTTGGACCATGTGCTCTTAACCTTCATGCCAAACTATATGGACACCATTGTTAGACCATATACTAAATAATTGTTAAGTAATAAATACTTGCTTTTAAGCTAAAGTAAAAAAGTTTATATCAATCATGAACACTTGTAAGAAATTTTTGAAACATCCATAAAAAAAAATGTCACACAAAAGATTCCTAATAATAAATACTAAATATTGAAGAATTGACGGGCCTTGGATGAGGGATGAAGGAAATATAACCTTTAAGCAGTTCAAACCAATCCAATCACTAACCTACTAAACAAAAGAAAAGGTAGGAAAATAAATATAGCAATGCAACTATGGTAATGGGTTTGTTGTGTTATAAAAATGAGATTGTAATGGAAATGTGGTATGTGAAATAAATGCTCAAGTTAATTGCAATTTTATGGTCGATTGTGGATGTCCAATTTGTGACGTAAAATATTAGGTTCCATCATGCAATTGAATCGATAATATACATATATGAGTATTGCAAATCACATAAAACATAATTGCTAGCACCTAAATCTTTATTCTACCTATGTAACGCAATAACAGACAACTGAGTGAATTTTTAACTACAAAATTTGCCATAACTTCATTCATCTTCATACAACTAAAGAAATTCCACATTTTATTTGCTCTAGTGTGATACTAAGAGCAAGACCCATGGAATGGTTGTTATGGCCCAACACATTTTCATCAAATTAATTGCGCCCTAGAAAAGGCTTATTATATGGCTATGGTGTAGGAACATAACATTGTCAAACTAGAAATATTGTTTGTTTTGTTGCAAGACTCTTAATCCAAAAAGAAACCATGGTCACCTAATTTGAATCCTAGACCTAAGAATGACCAACTTGAACAACTCATCTCCAAAGTTTGGTTTGCACTTGTTGCCAATACCCTTTTTTATTAGTTCCTACCTTTTGAAGTCTAGCCAACAAGATAACTAAACAATTGGTATCACTAATCATTGATATGGCTAACCTTGTGGTAATAAGCAAAAATCAAGCATTTTCCCCCTTCACAAGTGGCTATGGATCTATTGTTTGGTGATGCAGATTTAGTGGCAAGCTTGAGCAAGCTTAGGTTAAAGATGATATATAAAACTCATTTTTTGTGTTTTTAGGGTTTTCTGTAAGAAAAGTGAATGTTTGGGTAGAGAGGAAGGGAGAAAAATGAAATAAGAAGAACTAAAACAAAGATAAATGCCGAGTAACCACTCCAAGATGTAAAGGTAGTACCACCAGTCAAAAAGGTGCTCCACCACCAATCCCTAGCAAAAATTGGATAAAAGAAGCAAAAGTTGAAATACACAACTTAGGTTTTCTATTCTCTATGAAAAAACAAGTCTCCTTACAACTGAAATAATCCTCCTTTTAACTAGGCAGTTAAACCTAACTTTAAAAGGATCTAGGTAAATCAGGAATCCCTAAAATTAAAGAAACCTAGATAAATCAAAATCCATACAAATAAAGGAATCTCAAACAAATCAGGGATTTAACAATTATGAAAATTCCAGATAAATCAAAAAAACTAAACAAAAGGAAACCAAACCAAACAAAACCCAAAAAATCAAGGACTAGGAATTTAAAGAAAACCTAAAAGAATAATAAAAGAAATCCAAAACAAATCAAAATTCTAGAGAATCTCTAGGATGCCTTCAAGCTTGGGCTTCTTGGACTATTGGATCATAACGTGGATTGTCAACTTTTTGATGGGGAACTCATAATATTGGGCCTTGAGTACATCCACATCAATCTCATTCTCTTGAAGAAGATTTATCCTCAAATCTTGATTGTTGCTCTAGGCTTTATCACTCCATAAATCCATAATCCAAGTTTTTGTGCATGAATCATGCTCTAACTTTGGTCGCCTACCCAAGTGTGTTGGTTCACAAATCAATGGTGAAATACCATGTTGCTTTGATGGAAGTTTGCAACTTAACCTACAATATAACCCAAACAAGTAGTTGAAATTATGGAATGTTTTGACAACCATTTCATCTATGCCAACAAAAGACCCCATTGCTTGTTGCTGACATGCCATTTTCTCATGATTTAACAATACAAGCTAGTAAATTAAACCATTGTTCAAGCTAAACAGTACTCCAGAATTCTCCCTCACTTGGTTGAAACCTTTTAGTTCTTCTGTCAAAACCTAATCTACTACCTTGTCTAGTAACATCATGAGCTTCGATCTATTACCTTTCTATCCACATATTATAGTCTTCTTTATAGTGATTGTGATAATGCTTTTGCTGGTACTTGAAATATGTTAAAGCACAATCTTCTTTTTGGTTGCATTATGGATCTTAACTTTGGCATCTGTTTTGGACTCTTAAAAGTTAAAGAACCTCACAAACTTGGTCTTTCATCTTGTGCACATCTACAAGCATCCTACTGGCTGCCTCACATGGAGAAAACAATGAAAAAGAATATAAAGTGCATTCCTTATATTGAAATATTACTCACTCACCAACCTAGTCTATGGTACCATTTGATGTGAATATGGGGGCAAGCTTGAGCAAGCTCGGGTTAAAAATGATATGTAAAAATGTTTTCTTTTTTGTGTTTTTCTGGTTTTTTGTAAGAAAAGTGAGTGCTTAGGTAAAAAGGAAGAGGGAAAAATGAAATAAGAATAACTAAAACAAAGATAAATATTGAGCAACTACTCCAAGATGTAAAGGTAGCGCCACCAATCAAAGAGATGCTCCATCAACAATCTTTGGAAAAATTGGATAAAGGAAGCAAAAGTTGAAACACACAACTTAGGGTTTTCTATTCTCTATGAAAAAACAAGTCTCCTTACAACTGAAATAATGTTCCCTTTTAAGAAGCAGCTAAACCTAATCCTAGAAAGACCTAGGCAAATCAAGAATTCCTAAAATTAGGGAAACCTAGACAAATTAGGATACTAACAAATAAAGGAATCTCAAACAAATCATGGATTTGACAAATATGAAAATCCCAAATAAATCAAGAAAACCAAACAAAACCCAAAAAATCAAGGACTAGCAATTTAAAGAAAACCCAAAGGAATAATAAAGAAAATCTAAAACAAATCAAAATTATAAAGAATCTCTAAAATGCCCTTCAAGCTTGGGCTTGTTGGACTATTGGACCATAATGTGGATTGTCAACTCTTTGATGAGGGAACTCATACTATTAAGCCTTGAATGCATCCACATCATTTGGTTTTCCTTACTCACATTTTTTACAAAAATAAATCATTGCACAAATACATAGATGCAAAGATCAAGTTATAAACCTATTCTCCTCTTAAGGTTTAGGGTATTTTAAACCAACACAATGTTCTATGTCCACTATCACAAGCACAACCACAAACCTATTCTCCTCTTAAGGTTTCTTCAAGGTGTTTATTACAAAACTCATTCACAACTCTTACACAAATGTTCTTAGCACTTACAATAGCTCTCTCATTAGGCTATGTCTTTAGTATCTACATACAAGACTCACTTGGCTAATGGCTACTAAACAAAGCAATGCTCTATAGCTATGACCCTTATGAAGTGCGAGCTAATGCCTTCACAAGGCACAATCTACTTTTTTGCCCTTTAGGTTTGCCTTTAATCTTTCCTTTTTAAATTAACACCAAAAGGAGAATAACCTTTAAGATGTTCCTAGGATACATAGCATACGTCTAGTTTTACTAGTTTTCACTTCAAATTTCTAACAATTTCTCCTTTTTGATGTAAAATTAGTGTAACAACCCTACACAATAGGTTAATCAATTGCATATGTGATCTTAGGCTTTCCAATAGTTAAGTATGTTGGTTTTTATGGCTTAACAAGAAGGGGGGTTGAACTGTTATATCAGCAATTTTAAAAACAAAGTATTTTATTAACAATAATACAATTCAGTTTACTGGACAAAAACACACAGATAGTTATAATATAAAGCAAACATAATTCAAACATATGGTGCTCTTCTTCCAAGTCAACAAGAATATTATCACACTTATATGTTTCAAATATTCTTATAAATTTAAGAACAAATAATAAGGCAACAAGTTTTATAAGAAGGTTAGAGCAATAATAAGCAAAGATATTCACACCAAATTTACCACGGTGGTTCAGCACTCACACCTTGAGTCCTAGGTCCACCCTTTTCTCCTTCAATCAAACCAATTGAAGTCTCCTTTATTCAACCAAGTTAAGAGAAAACGTTCTCCCTAACTCAAACAATTCCTCTTCAAGGAATTTCTTATACAAACTTATACAATATGATCAAAAAATCATAAATCAATTACAAATCCCAAATAATATGACAAATAGTGGGATTTTGTAATCTATAGGAGCTAATATGATGTAGTTATAAAAATGATAAGCTCTTATCACGAAAACCCTAAATTGAAATAAATTAGGGTTTCGGGTTCCTCTCAATGTTTATGTGCAATAATTATTTTTTAATGAAATCAGCACATAAACAAAGTTATACAAGATCTAATCGATGATATGAACAAATAGATAAGTATTTAATCACAATATCACCGTAGGCTTAAACTTCACCAAACGTCACGAAGATTGAATGATCAAAGAATGAGCTCAATAATAGAATCTTTACTCAAGGAGAACTTCATAATATTGTAAGTTGTCAAACCCTTCTCCGTAGAATAACTTCTCTTAAATAGAAAAATTAGGGCTAGGGTTTCGGACACTTCAAACCTCAATGATGAAGCTATCTTCCCATTGGAACAGTAGATCGGCCTTCAAATCTTTATTTTCTAGTTTAGATCAAACCGTTCTGACATCGGTCTCATAAAAAATCCTCCGTTGAGGATTTGGTCACCAATGGCGCCGTTCCTCCATTTCTCTCACTCTCTCATTTCAGCAGTTGGTCGATTATGCACTCTTTAGGGCATCAGGTGGATAAGTGAGGGCAAGCATTAATGAAATGGTGAGTTTCATCACCAGCAGCCAGGCTTGCTTAAGCGGGTCATGAACTAAGAGCATTAAAAGGCCGAGTATAACTGGGCCTGACCGAGAACATTAACCAAGCCGAGAACATGACATCCAGCCCGAGAACATAATATCCAGGCCGAGAACATAACTAGGCCAAGAACATAATATCCAGCCCGAGAGCATGATATCAATCCAAGAATGATATAATATAAGTTCTTGATAGAACTAAGGTTTGCTCTAAAAACAAAGCCATATATTTCAACCTTCATCAAAACACAAGCAAGCATCATTTTTTCTTAACCACAATGTATGTCATATTTAATTTCAATTTGCTAAACATTGTACTCAAGACATTAAATAGTGAAGCTTAAATAAATCCTTTCTTAATGTCACTATATAGTAACATTATATTAAGAAATGTAGGAACCCGGTTACTTTATAATATCATTAATTGATATTATAATTTGTACACCTTTTACTTCCTATAATTTTCTTTTGCACTTATGAAAAACATATTTTATCAAATATATTCATAAATACACTTTGTCACAAACAAAATCCTTATTTTCCAACAATCTCCCCCTTTTTAATGATGACAAAATATTTCAATAGTATGGCACATGTCACTACATATTAATCATGTTTTTCATGAGAACATAACTGGACATTTCAGAAGTGGATCATCACACAATTAGATTCACGATATTTACTATTCATATGATCAGAATCAGCAAGCAAGTCCTATGCATGTATTTAATAGATTTCGAACATTTTATCATAAAACATGTGAGTTTCCACGCAGGGGTGTAGAGAGATATGTATCCCACATTCTGTACTTGTATAGTCAGAAATGAGACTTCACATATGCACTATTCTCTCCCCTTTTTTGTCATAAGCAAAAAGATGAACATGCAAGTAATCAGGACAAACTATAAAAAAAATGAGCTGCAAGTAAACCGGTAAGGATAAGATTAGGATACTAACCGGATGCTGTTGGAGTGGAATTAATGCCGCTCCCCCTCAAACCGAGCAATTTGTGTACCAATAAAAGATCATAGAAATGGTAGTAATAGAAAATTCAAATATTTTCAAGGACTAACATTCCAAGTTCTCTTCTAAGAGCATAAAACCTTTCCTTAGATAAAGGTTTGGTTAGGATATCAGCAATTTGCTGATCAATGCTCACAAATTCAAGTACAATATCTCCTTTTTTAATATGATCTCGAATGAAATGATGTCTAATTTCTATATGTTTAGTTTTAGAGTGTTGTATGGGATTCTTAGTGAGATTAATGGCACTAGTGTTGTCACATTTTAATGGAACTTTCTTTGACAATATACCATAATCTTCTAATTATTGTTTCATCCACAAGATTTGAGCATAACTACTAGCAGCAACTATGTATTTGGCTTTAGTGGAGGACAAGGCTACACAATTTTGTTTCTTGGAATGCCAAGAAATAAGCATGTTTCCGAGATAGTGACATTCACAATTCATACTTTTTCTATCTAATTTACAGCCAGCATAATCTGAATCACTAAAGGCATGCAAGTTTAAGGTTGTATCTCTAGGATACCAGATTCCTAACGAAACCGTGTCTATAAGGTATCTAAAAAATCTTTTTACAACAACTAGGTGCTGTTCTTTTGGGTTTGATTGGTACCTAGCACACAAGCACACACTAAACATAATATCAGGTCTAGATGCAGTTAAATACAGCAACGATCCAATCATTCCACAGTAAGATTTAGAGTCTACGCTAATTCCATCTTCATCATTAGATAATGATAAAGAGGTGCTTATAGGTGTGTTCATTAGTTTAGAGTCATGCATCTTATATTTCTTGAGCAATTCATTTGTGTATTTTGTTTAACTTATAAAAGTTCCTTTGTTGGTTTGTTTGATTTGCAATCCAAGAAAGTATGTTAACTCACCCATCATGCTCATTTCAAATTCACTTTGCATGCATGCAGCAAATTCTTCACATATTGTAGAATTTGTAGAACCAAACACAATATCATCAACATATATTTGAACAATTAAAATTTCTTTTTCTTTGTTCTTAATAAATAGAGTGTTGTCTACCTTCCTTTTTCTAAAACCATTATCAATCAAGAAGGAACTTAGTTTATCATACCATGCCCGTGTAGCTTGTTTCAAATCATACAAAGCTTTTGATAGTTTAAAGACATGATTTGAATAAATTGGATCTTCAAATCTGGGTGGTTGTTCAACATATACCTCTTCCTTTATAATACCATTCAAAAATGCACTCTTGACATCCATTTGAAATAAGGTAAAGTTCATACAGCAAGCAAAGGCAAGTAAGATTCTGATTACTTCTAACCTAGCTACTGGTGCAAATGTTTCATCATAGTCAATTCCTTCTTCTTGACTATATCCTTGTGCCACTAATCTAGCCTTATTTCTAATAATAGTATCATTTTCATCTAGTTTATTCCTGAATACCCATTTTGTGCCTATAACCGGATGATCATTTGGTCTAGGAACTAGATTCCAAACCTTGCTTCTTTCAAACTGGTTTAATTCTTCTTGCATAGCAAGAAACCATTTTTCATCTTCAAGAGCCTCATCCACTTTCTTTGGCTCTACTTGAGATAGAAAAGCTTGATGTTCACATGTGTTGTGAACCCGAGACCTTGTGCTTACTCTAACATTGGGATTTCCTATGATGTGATCGTGATCTACTTCATTTCTTACTCTAGGAAAGGAAGGTTCCCTAGTTTCATACTCCCCCTCAACTTCAGCTCTATTTGGAACGCTTTTAGTTCCACTATTCTCTTCGGTTTCTAGCATACCGTGACAGTCATCCTCAAACTTAACATGGATTGACTCTTCTACAACTGAAGTTCGTTTATTGAATACTCTATATGCCTTACTTGTACAAGAATATCCAAGAAATATTGCTTCATCACTTTTGGAATCAAATTTTCCAAGTGATTCTTTTCCATGATTTAAAACAAAACATTTGCTGCCAAAAACATGAAAATATGAAATGTTTGGTTTTCTTTCAAAGAACAATTCAAAAGGTGTCTTTTTCAAAATAGGTCTTATTATAGCACGATTTAAGATATAACACACTATGTTTACAGCTTCTCCCCAAAAATGTTTAGGAAGATTATATTCACACATCATGGTTCTAGCCATTTCTTGAAGAGTCCTATTTTTCCTTTCAACAACACCATTTTGTTGTGGTGTTCTAGGAGCTGAAAAGTTGTGTGAAATAGCATTTTCTAGACAGAATTTTTCAAAAAGTTGGTTTTCAAATTCACCACCATGATCAGTTCTTATTTTTATGATTAAAAGACCCTTTTCATTTTGAATCATTTTACAAAATTCAGCAAACTTCTCAAATGTCTCATCTTTTCTATCAAGCATGTATGTCCATGTGAATCAAGAATGATCATCTATAATGACTAAGACATAATATTTACCATTTAGTATTGTTGTTCTCATAGGGCCGAAAAGGTCCATGTGTAGTATTTCTAATGGTCTAGATGTACTCACCACAAGCTTCAATTTGAAGCTACTTTGTGTATGTTTACCCTTAATGCATGCTTCACATATTCTATCATTGTTAAATTCTAAAGATGGAAGACCTTTTACTAGATTATACTTACACAGTTTTTCTATCAACCCTAGACCCGCATGTCCTAGCCTTCTAGGCCACAACCAAGCATCAACATTTTTATTCACAACCAAGCATGTTTGTTCAACATTCAATTTACTTAAGTCAAGTACATAGATGTTGTCTTTTCTATTTCCAACAATCTTCATTTTATGTTCAGCATGCTCAACAAGACAATTTTCTTTTCCAAATTTTATTTTGAATCCTTTATTACATAACTGACTTATGCTAAGTAGATTAAATTTTAGTTCATCTACAAGCAAAACTTCAAATATAAGTAGGGTATTAGGATTACCTATTGTTCCCATTCCTTTTATTCTTCCTTTGGAGTTATCTCCAAAAGATACCGTACCTCCATTTTTCAACTCAAGTGTTGAGAATAGCTCCTTCATCCTAGTCATATGTCAAGAGCATCCGCTGTCCAGAATCCACATGTTCTTGAGCTTTTTGTTTCTCACTTGTGCACTCATAACCTGCAGAAACAAATTTGATCGTTGAAGTACTTGGTACCCTTTTTATTTTAGGTCCATAAGTGTTAGTTTGACTTAGAATTCTGTCATTCTTAGGCAACCAAAGTTTCTTTACTTTGTAGGCCTTTCTAAGTCTTATAGGACATTTATCAAAACCGTGACCAAAATAATTGCAAAAAGAACATTTATCATTATGCAGCGGAATTGAACATTCTTTTTCTTTAAAGAAACGAGTAAATGATTTTGATTTGTCATTCAATTTATATCCTAGTCCCACCTTATCATATGTATCTCTTTGAGAGTTTAGAATCCTATCTAACATGCCACTACCTTTTGTAAATTTCCTTAACAGCAGATTAGTTGCATCAAGTTTTGATTTCAAGTCACAACTTTCTTTTTCTAGCTCAAGGACTCTATTCTTAAGATTTTCAACACACACATGTGAGTTGTTTTCAACATGTATCTCAACATCAGAACATGCATTTATATCACAAAAATTTTCTGTTTCTATTGTCATGTTTTTAGATTTATTTTGTTTCTCATACATATCATTCATGCAAGCATCATATTTCATATATGCATTAGCAGAAATACTAATGTTATCATTCATGGAAATTGAAGCATTTTCCTTTTCAGTTTCATCTATACATGTAGCAATTGCTGTACTTTGTTTATTATGTACATCAGTTAAAACAATTTTATTAGCATGTACAGAAGTCAACATTTTCTGTTTTTCATATTTATTTTTTGTTTTCAACTTTTTGTATTTATCTTTTAATTTGTTTGCATACTTAACTAAATCAGAAAATGCAGTTTCTAACCTAGTGTTTATTTGAAGAAACAGTTCAGAATTATTTACCTCATTATTATCTTCCTCGAGAGTTGCTATTGCGGTTAAGCATAGATGTGTAACTTCTTGAGTTTCCTCATCAGATGAGGAGTTCTCATCATCCCAAGCAGCAATCATAGCTTTCTTTTTGTTCTTTTCGTTTCTCCTCTTGATCATCGGACAATCAATCTTGATGTGTCCTGGTTTTCTATATTCATAACACACATTCTCCCTAGGTTCATTTGATTCTTTTCTCCTAGTTTACACTATGTTTTTACTTAATCCTTTTCTTAGAAATTTTCTAAATCTCCTAGCTATAAAAGCTACTTCATCATTATTAGACTCTTCCTCTTCAACCTTTTCAACTTCTACTTTAAGTGCAAGTGATCTTTTGTTTTCCTTCTCTTTTTCTCTTCTCATAAGTTGCATTTCATGAGTTTTAAGAAAACCTAGCAAGTCATCTAAGGTCAGCACATCTAGGTCATGAGCTTCTTCTATGGCCATCTTCTTAGGATCCCAATTTTCAGGTAAAGATACTAACATCTTTCTTACCATCTCCTCATTTGTGCAGGTTTTTCCTAACAACTTAAGTTCAGAGATGATCTCGGTGAATCTACCAAACATGTCACTAATAGTTTCAAAATCTTTCATAACAAACAATTCATAATCATGTGTAAGCATAGTGACTTTAGAGGACTTTACCTTTTTGGTTCCCTCATAGATGACTTCTAATTTATCCCAAATCTCTTTACCAGTGAGGCAAGAGGACACTTTATTGAACTCATGTGCTCTAAGACCACTATAAATCATATTCATGGACTTAGCATTTGACCCCCATTATTTTAGCTTCATTTTTTGTCCACTCATCAGTCACGAGTAGTGTAATACCCTTCTTGATTACTTGCCAAACTTCTGGATCTTAGCCTATTACAAAGACTTGCATTAATTGTTTCCAATGCCTAAAATTAATGCCATCAAACAGAGGAGGTTTATTAAACCCCGTAATAGCTAAACCTTTGTTAGAAGCCATAATATGGATCTACTCTAAGATGTTAATCCTTTTAATCAAAGAACTTGGCTCTAGATGCCAATTTTTGGTTTTTATAGCTTAACAAGAAGGGGGGTTGAACTGTTATATCAGCAATTTTAAAAACAAAGTATTATATTAACAATAATACAATTCAGTTTACTGGACAAAAACACACAGATAGTTACAATATAAAGCAAACATAATTCAAACATATGATGCTCTTCTTCCAAGTCAACAAGAATATTATCACACTTATATGTTTCAAATATTCTTATAAATTTAAGAACAAATCATAAGGCAGCAAGTGTTATAAGAAGGTTAGAGCAATAATAAGAAAAAATATTCACACCAAATTTACCACAGTGGTTCGGCACTCACACCTTGAGTCCTACATCCACCCCCTTCTCCTTCAATCAAATCGATTGAAGTCTCATTTATTCAACCAAGTTAGGAGAAAACGTTCTCCCTAACTCAAACAATTCCTTTTCAAGGAATTTCTTGTACAAAGTTATACAATATGATCAAAAGATCATAAATCAATTACAAATCCCATATAATATGACAAATAGTGGGATTTTGTAATCTATAGGAGCTAATATGATGTAGTTATAAAAATGATAAGCTCTTATCATGAAAACCCTAAATTGAAATAAATTAGGGTTTCGGATTCCTCTCAATGTTTACGTGCAATAATTATTTTTTAATGAAATCAGCACATAAACAGAGTTATACAAGATCCAATCGATGATATGAACAAACAGATAAGTATTTAATCACAATATCACCGTAGGCTTGAACTTCACCGAACATCACAAAGATTGAATGATCAAAGAATGAGCTCAATAATAGAATCTTTACTCAAGGAGAGCTTCAGAATATTGTAAGTTGTCAAACCCTTCTCCGTAAAATAGCTTCTCTTAAATAGAAAAATTAGGGCTAGGGTTTCGGACATTTCAAACCTCAATTATGAAGCTATCTTCCCATCGGAACAATAGATCGGCCTTCAAATCTTCCTTCTCCAGCTCAGATCAGGCCATTCTAACATCGGTCTCATCAGAAATCCTCACATTAAGGATTTAGTCACCAACGGCGCCGTTCCTCCATTTCTCTCACTCTCTCGTTTCGGCAGTTGGTCGATTATGCACTCTTTAGGGCATCAAGTGGATAAGTGAGGGCAAGCGTTAATGAAACGGTGAGTTTCATCACCAGTAGCCAGGCTTGCTTAAGCGGGTCATGAACCGAGAGCATTAAAAGGCCGAGTATAACTGGGCCTAACCGAGAACATTAACCAAGCCGAGAACATGACATCCAGCCCGAGAACATAATATCCAGCCCAAGAACATAATATCTAGGCCAAGAACATAACCAGGCCAAGAACATAATATCCAGCCCGAGAGCATGATATCAATCCAAGAATGATATAATATAAGTTCTTGATAGAACTAAGGTTTGCTCTAAAAACAAAGCCATATATTTCAACCTTCATCAAAACACAAGCAAGCATCATTTTTTCTTAACCACAATGTATGTCATATTTAATTTCAATTTGCTAAACATTGTACTCAAGACATTAAATAGTGAAGCTTAAATAAATCCTTTCTTAATGTCACTATATAGTAACATTATATTAAGAAATGTAGGAACCCGGTTACTTTATAATATCATTAATTGATATTATAATTTGTACACCTTTTACTTCCTATAATTTTCTTTTGCACTTATGAAAAACATATTTTATCAAATATATCCATAAATACATTTTGTCACAAACAAAACCCTTATTTTCTAACAAAGTAGGCTCTCAATGCCAATCTAACATCCTAATTAGCACATTAATGCATTAGAAGACATCTCACCCATAGCATCTTGAACTCTTCTTTCATCATTTATCTAATAAAAAGATACCTCACTAAAGGTGCATCTTCTTTTAATGGTCCACTAGATTTTTCAATCAAGTTCCTTTAGGAATCTTTGTAATCTCATAAACTCCATGGCTTTTGTAATCACAACTATCTCCCAAATCCATGAGTTATACCTTTACCATTAATTATAGCTTATCTAGCTAGTCGTTTAGCCAACGTAGAAAATAATTTGATAATACTCTTACAATCAATGTGGATTTACCAAGTCCAAGTCCATAACTCACTACAAAAAAGTCATAATAGACATTCATGTCCATAACTCGCTATAACAAAGTCATGTCCACTAATCACATCAGCTCTATGTGCATATTTGGTCTCAAACAAGTGTATCCTCATATTGTTTATTATTGGTGCAACCTCAATTGTCTCTAATCATATCATTCTTCCAACAACTTAAAATGTCAACTGAGAACATGGATAACAAGCATCTAACCATTAATATATGGACTTTCTCTTTGTCTTCCTTTTTAACTCACTTGGTTAAAAGAATTTTAATTATGTTTCATCTTAAGAATCTCATCTCAAGCATATATCATGTTGTTGTTAGGCCTTCCATGGCAAGCTCCACCATTAGTTCCCTTTATAACTTCTCCAAATGTTCTTATAAGATTTAACAAGCAATTTTACTATCAATATGTTTGAAAAATAAATGACATGCATAAGAGTCACCCTAAAGTAAACATAGATGTTGTTACTTACGCATTTCATAAATCCATGTATGCATATAAATTTTACATGAGAACTGAAAAAAATCCATACAAGCTTTCTTTTACCTACACATCATATTCTCCCTTAACTTCTAATCCCATGGGTTAATGTAATATATGTTGAAGTATGCAGTTCACTGGCCATCCATGACTTCTCTCAATAAACTAGCACACATGTCAAGCCTTGGAAAAATGGGTATTACTTTATTTAATCTCAGTTGGTGCCCACGTCAAGACAAGAAGCCACTGCCCAAGCCATAAGGATGAGTAGAATGGGTGGTGGATTGTAGAATGAGGTAGTGGATTGTAGAATTGGGCAGTGGATTCCATTGATGTTATCTCCATTACCTAACCATCATGAAATACTAATAATAATAAAATACATGTAAGATAGTCTACAAATAGGTTTATAAGAAAGCCTTTAAAGATCTATTGGCTTTTTCTTAAATATCTTTTGTGTTTGTGTAGGATTATAATAGGGCTAGCAAACTTGCAATTATGGATTTCCGATTACTTTGGATGTTTTTCAGTTTAGTCCAATCCTATCCTTTCACTGTTACTTTTATCCATCTCTGCTACTGTTTGTATTCAAGTGTCTTTGTATTGTTATGTTTCTTACACTTTTGCATAAACTTTCCCATCACAACTTCGGTGTTCACCCTTTGTCACCTTTTCATTATGCTTAACTAGTTCCTCCATTCAATTAGTTCATCCAATTAAACTGCCTAAGGTTACAAACCCAAGTCCAACATTGTCACATTAAATAACCTAACAAACTTTAATTAGCTCTCTTCAATCTCAGTTGGTGCCCACGCCAAGACAAGAAGCCATTACCTAAACCAGAAGGATAAGGTCATGTTGGAAGCCTACATAAGTAGAATGGGCAATGGATTGTAAAATGGGTAGTGATTCCATTAATCTTATCTCCACCACCCAACCACTATGAAATACTAATAATAACAAAATACATGCAAGATAATCTATAAATAGGTTTATGAGATTGTGTTTATGTAGAATTGTAACAAGGCTAGCAACCCTACGATTATGGGTTTCCAATTAGTTTGGATGCTTTTTAGTTTAGTTCTATGATATCCTTTCATTGCTACTTTTATCCATCTCTACTATTATTTGTATTCATAGTATCTTTGTACTATTATACTTCTTCCACTTTTGCATAAACTCTCTAATCACACCTTCGGTGTTCACCCTCTCTCACCTTTTCATTATACTCAACTAATTCCTTCATTCAATTTGTTCATCTAATTAAACTACCTAAGGTTGAAAACTTAAGTCCAAATTGTCACATTAAACAACCAAACAAACTTTGATTAGCTCTCTTCAATCTTAATTGATGCCCACGTCAAGCCAAGAAGCCACCATCCAAACCATAGGCATGAGGTCATGTCGAAAGCCTACATAAGTAAAGTAGGTGGTGGATTGTAGAATGGATGGTGGATTCCATTGAACTTATCTCCACCACTTAACCATTATAAGATACTACTAATAATAAATTACATGTAAGATAGTTTATAAATAGGTTTGTGAGAAAGCCTTTAAAGATCTATTAGCTTCTCCTCAAATATCTTTTGTGTTTGTGTAAAATTATAGTAGGGCTAGCAACCTCGCAATTATGGATTTCCAATTACTTTGGATGTTTTTTAGTTCAATTCAATGTTATCCTTTCATTGATACTTTTATCCATCTGTGCTCCTATTTGTATTTGTAATGTCCCTATACTATTATTTTTCTTACACTTTTGCATAAGCTCTCCGATCAAAACTTTGGTGTTCAACTTTTCTCACCTTTTCATTATTCTCAATTGATTCCTCTATTCAATTTGTTCATCCAATTAAACTACCAAAGGTTACAAACTTAAGTCGAATAGTGTCATGTTAAACAACCTAACAAACTCTAATTTTCTTCTCTATAATACAAACTGGAAGAAAAACTTAATGTCACCTATATTGAAGTCCTCATAATCACTAAGAACAATGTATTATATCATTATATAGCAATCCACATCATATGGTGCATCATCTAATAACCAACTATAACTACCTATAGCAAATACTCACATTAACATATGTTCCCCTTCAACATGAGTTCACACTAGGAAATAGTTTGTGAAATTAAACCATCCTCTTGTGGATGTTGTAACCCTAGAGTAATCAAAGATAAAATGGGTTTCACTAGTTATACAATCACCAACTTTGCAACTAGAGAAGTAACATCAATTAATTGAGTGATCTTAGGTATACCAACTACAAAGTAATCTCTACTCATTTATCAATTCTCTCCAAATTGTGAGTTTATCTAGTTCTCCTTCAATGAACACTACATCTGAAACTATCCATATCATAAGTCATCTTATACTCATAATCTCTCATTGTCAAAAAAACAATTAACCTTAGAGTTTCACATACCCTAAATCCCATAACTCTAACTCACCTTAAATCTAAACATAATCTATATTAGTGTCAACCAACCAATCCAAACACATAGAATCCAAAATAAAGAATAACTTCTCCATATATGCAATGTTACTTTCTAGAAAGAATGACAACTATTTTTAGCTCAACAATCATTCTTGAAATGTCTTGTTATCCCACAATCTTAATAGTACAAAATCATCACTAAAGAGTTTTTTTTCTTCTATCTCTTGCTCTTGGTATTAAGGAAATTTGTCTTTTTTCCTTCTTCTTTTTTTTTTTTTTTTGGGAGGGGGAGGGGCTATTTATATTGAAAACACTAGATAAAAAGATTTCTCCTCCTTAAATCCTTATTTAGGAGCATAGCAGTCTCCTAAGGTTTTAGCCTCTCTTTGGAACTTTATGCATGGACCAAAAATAAAAACTAAGAGATCCTAGATAACTATAGAATAGTCAAAACTATCAGTCTTCTACCACTGTTATAAAAACAACACTAAAAGCATTAGATGTAAAACACTGCTTGCATCATCATTTAAATGTGCAGTAATCAACTTCCTAAAATATCAACCTTTTATTAGAACTCTACAAACTAGTCAAATGTATAAACCAACAAAGTAAACAATAAAACCAAAATAGCCTCACACAAGAAAGTCCAACAAAGTCTAACAACAACATCCATAGTTTCATTTTTGGTAAATCTAATCAATAACATAATCAACATTGAATAAATCAAGATGAAACTGTTAGGTCATGCATGCCCAAGCTACATATGTTAGGTTATGCAAGCCAACCTATAACTTGGTTATAATACCAATTGTTGCAAATGAACAATCATACAAGTACATAAACACATATAAAAACATAAATACACAAAAGACACAAGATTTAAGGTGGTTCAAACCATCACAATATTCCATGTCACTATAAGCAACGTAGCTACTAGCTTCTTCTCCTTATTAGGTTTCTTTAAAAGAATACAAAAGGTGCTAATTAAAAGACTCATTCATAGCCCTCATACAATTGTTCTGATCATCCACAATAGTTTTCTCATCAAGTTGTATGTTTAGTATCTAGATATTGATTATTTTTTAGCTAGTAGCTGCCACACAAAGCAATGCCTTATGGTTGCCTCCTTTATAAGGCACAACCTTCTTCTTTTTTCCTTTAGGTTTTCTTGTAGTCTTTCCTTTTGAAACTAACACTAAAGGAACTCATAGTCAGATACTACTAGTAATTCTAATTGAATATCACTAGGAATACTTACTAATTTAGAGAAGAATAACATCTACAATATTCTTAGGGCATAACTATAATATATCTAGCCTTACTAATTTTCAATCAAACTCCTAATAACATCCAACAAAACCATACCATTCACTCAAAAAGGCCCATGCTTTCATGCATTTGAATGCTTCCTTCATTGTGTTATTTTTGTGCCTTCATCCTACTTCGTCAAACCAAAGGCTACATCTAAGGATGGCAATGCGTCCCTTGACAATATCTTCGATCTTAAATACTAAACAACTCAGTCAATCCCATGAGGAATTTCATGACTCTATTTAGTTATGTCCTTTCATCTATGCGCTTGTTGACTTCGCTAGTACAACTTCTACATGTAAATAGGTCTGTCAATCAAGTGTAGTACTCGGTAATTGAAAGATTGATCCAATCAATGTCATGGATGTTCCTCTTCAAGTTGTAAGAATTCATCATATTTGGTTTTACATACTTAAGGTGGAATACCACACAAATTATCTTCACATTGGCAGTTCATGACACAAAAGGAACCAAAGGAGGATGCATTAATTTCTCCATGTTAGATATATTATTAAATCTTTGCAAAAAAAACCATTATTTGAAAATTTGCAAATATTTTCAACATGCCTGATATATTAGGAATGTGGAACATATGCCAAATTTCAACACAACTCCTAACCCTATGCATCGGCAAGCACTTCCCATGAAAAGGTGCCTTATTTGAAACTTGTGCTTTAACATCATATAGAAAACTCAACCTCACCCAAAAGTCAACTCAAGACTAGTTGATTTTTGCTCCTTACCTAAAAGATTTCAAGTAAGATTTTGGTAATGTGAGAGTTCTTCTATAACATTTTCAACATGTTCTTTTTTTTTTTTTTTTACAAAGTACTTTTTATAGAAATCTTTATCCACGAGTTAAGGTGTACCGCACGTAAACTTACACTTTAATATCTTAGTCTAAAAGTTCATTTTTATCCCAAAATTTGCCTATAAAATAGGCAAACACTTCCATTTATAAGGAACACCATATGTCAATATATCCACAATGTGAGACATGTCTAATGAATATCTTCGGAGCCATTAGAATAATCTAAGAACAGTCACCTAATGACCACTAAAATTGTTGATTTAGGCAGCCATTGGATCTCTTAGATAGCCTTTGCATGACCAATGAAATTGGCCGATGATTATTCCATAATCGACAAATGGTTGCCGTCAACATTGTAATTGCCGGCTTTTCAGTTGACCGGAGCAAAACCTTCAAGATAATGGAGCGGCCACATTATATAACGATGTAGAATTGTCGGGAAGTACTAGTCCCATTGATAATGACACAGTTTCTTTAGTTTACTTTAGAAAAGACGCAGATCAATATTTTTAAAAGCATTATTCAATCAGTCGTTTATACATAATTCCTAGATGGAACCTTTTCTCTGACATAAATTGAACAAAATATAATTTTAAAAAAACTTCTCAAAGCAGTAGGTGTGTTTGTCTCAGAAATATTTATAATTGTAAACCAACCTTGACCAAATGCATACCAGGAAAAATTTAATGTCGATGCTTACCACACCAAAAGAAAACGCGTTAAGCTTCGTTGTTAGCAGTGTTTTGGCCGCCACAGCATTTTGGAGAACGAACGTTATGGGGTGGTTACTAATAAAATAAACCACAACGAATATTTGCCTAAGCGGCTCCTCCTCCCCGTTTATAAAGAGTACTCAGATGCGCAAATCTAGTTCAATCTATTCCCCCAGCAATCTTGTTCAATCTAGCTCAATCCATTCCCTCACCAACGTGTTCAATATAGTTCAATCCATTCCCTCACCAATCTTGCTCGATCTAGTTCAGTTTACAAGCGTCTCAACCAAAGGCCATGGATATTTTACTAAGTTCAAGGCGAAGCGTTGCCAAACCCTTCCAGTCTCTTCCGATTCCCAAAGAGCGGCGACGGTCTCCTGTAATTGTATCTTTTCGAAGCAGAGCTGCAAAAGCGTCTTGTCAAAAAGATATTGCCACTTTCTATGAGGTCCTTTCTCTGAATCCGAATAAGGCGAGCATCAACGAGATAAAGAAAGCTTACAGAACTATGGCTCTGCGATACCACCCTGATGTCTCTCCTCCTCACATGAAGGAAGAGTCGACGAGGTTTTTTGTGCAACTGAATGCAGCATACAGGACGCTCTCAGACCCTGCGTTGCGCAGAGAGTATGAATTCGATTTGGGCTTCGAAAACTCCGAGAGAATATCCAAGAAGAAAAGCAAGGATCAATTTATGAGAAGCAGCTGGCAAGAACAAATTCTTGAGTTGAAGAGGAGGTCCGATTGCCCACCGTCTGAAAAGAAGGATTCGTGGGGGAGCAGAATAAGGGCTCAGAATTCTTGGCAAAAGGTGTAATAGGTTTCCATCTTTAAAAACTATATGTTTTTTCATTTTTTTCAAATGTTGTGGATGTATTATCAATTTTATTCATGTAAAATCATTTTTGAGAAACTCCTAATTTTATCAGGAGTGCAAAAAGCTGTAATTCTCACTCTCAAGTTATTGTAACAATTTTATCATTTTATCATTTTATCAAGATGGTTTCTTTCTCATTGTAAATATCCATGAAGGTTCAGGAGAACGAGAAGTCTATATTGCCTATGCACACCAAAGGATAGGCAACCAGTTGTCACACGCATTCTAGATGTAAAAAAAACTAACGAGTATAAATAGATTATCAGTTTTGTTAAACTAAAAATAATGTTTCACAATGTACGTGTTATTTTTTGCTGATCAATAAAATTGAAATCACAAATAGTCTTCTTTTTTTTTCTTTTTTTTTTGTTACTAGTATGATGAATGTTTATTTTAATATTTCATTTTTGAATGAATGTGTAAGTTTATTCATAATATTAAAAATACATAAGCTTAGGAGTATTTTTTAGCATTGAAAACATCATCTATACATGTAAGAAAATTGAGGTTAGAAATCTCCAACTATCAATCAAAAAAATATTTGTACAAGAGAATTTAATGTTTCTAATAAAATTGGTCTCTCTCATGCTACTTTTTTTTTTTTTGCCAACAAGATTGTGTAATCACATAGAATTCCAACATTTCAAAAAAATTTCTCTTCACTTATGATGGTCTCTTAATTCATTCAGATTTTTCTCTTTGATAGTTAATGATGAGATCTCAATCCATAAATATCTATTTTACTAAGAATTACTAATTGCATAAATTTTGAGCAAAATAAAAGATACAATTTATGCACTTAATTTCATACTCTGAGGAGATTGTGTCCCTTATTTACAAATATGATAAAAGAGTTTCATCAATTCTTATTTACTTCCTACACTTATTGTGAGATAAACCAATATGAATTATGGGCTATTAGGAGATGCAAAGTTCCAATGCAAGAGCAACTTAACGGTTAAAGGAGTACTTTCCTTATTTAAACTTCACTATAAAAAATCTTGTACTCAACACAAGAGTTTCCTTTTACTTACATGCCCCCACATGTTGAGCAACAGTAAACTAAAGGTTGCACAAGATAAAATAGATTTAATTTGAGCTTTAACACTATGTTAAAAAGCCCAAATGCACAATCTAAAAGTTTGCTCAAAGGTTGAAAGGTACTTCTTTTATTTAAATTTCACCATAAAAGATCATATACTAAATGTGATACACACACATGGACTTCACCAATGTTATCAGCTCATTAGACATTCTCACAAATGTTAGTGACGTTGTTTATGAGTTAAAGTTCTTCACCTAGATCTACAAAATTAAATGAATGCCGTGCCTTTGAAATAGTTGGTTCAAATCGTTATTCTTGTGCGAGACATTTTTACTATCTTCTTTTCTTCGCTTCCTCTTGAGCAGCCAGAAAAATCCGCCACTAACAATTTCATGAGGCACACATAGTAAAATGGAGTGATTCCTCTCACTGCTAAAAATTAGATCCCTTCCGTCCACCCACAACATTTTTCTTCCCCTTTCAAGCCCTACCCACCCTGAACTGATCTCCTTCACTGTATTTTTCTACTGCTTTACCGGTATTGGACGCATCGGGCCTTCAGGCATCACAAAAATACAAGAACTTTTGTCGCGTTCTTTTTTTCTGAATTTTGGGAAATCCTTTTACTCATTTGTGCTTTTGTTTTTATCAACCTCCTCCTGGTTCAGAAGTTTGCAGGACTTACCAATATGGATTCCATCTCAAAGAGAGTAATCTATGTTGTTACACCGGCGACATTTAAAAGATGTACGTAACTTTATTATTATCTTTGACCTTCTAGCTGGCTGCGGTCATCGGTATCCCTCCAGCATTACCACGAACCGTGGCTAGCGAAACATTATTTGGGTGGTCAGAGACAACGATAATTAAGAACTACGCACATCTTTACCGTGTATAAATCACATCGTTTTGACTCCTAAGGCTTTGCACAATCTGTATCCATAGGGATCTTAAGCATCCTACTCCAAACCAACCCCAAGAGTCCTCTTGACTGATACGACTGATGAGGCATATATACGCACAATTTTCCGTTGGTCAAACGATGTGAGCAGGATGTATGCTTTCAATGCCAGCATGTGCAGTCAAATTAGCCGTAATTAACTGTGCTTAAAATATGAAAACGCGGTGATTGAGCTATTTCCCCGAAGGAGTTTTTCTTGATGTAACCGAAAGCCGGATGGATGATCAAACCGCTATCTTTTCGATCTTATGACCTCAGACAACAGCTGACAACAGCTTCAGTTTTACGTCCATTCAAAGCAATTGAAAAAATTCACCTAGATCTCCAAAATAAAATGACTGTTATGACTTTGAATTAGTTGGTTCAAATTGCTGTCCTTGTTAGAGACATTTTTACCATTTCTTTTCTTCGCTGGATTACTTCTCAAAGAAAGAGTCATTATCTTTGGCCTTCTAGAGGGCTGCGGTCATCCATTATGAGCAAACACCTCTGGCCAATGCACCCTTTTAATCCCCCCACCATTACCAAGAATCACAACTAGCACAACATTATTTGAGCAGTCAGAAACCACGATAATCAAGAACTACGTACACCTTTACCGTATATCGATCTCACCATTTTGACTCATAAGGCTTTGCACAATCTGTATCCATAGGTATGAACAGATATGGCATGAGAGGCCGGAAAGGGATCTTGAGCATCCTACTCCAAAACAAAAGGAACCGCAGAGATTGCACTACCCCAACCCCAAGAGTCCTCTTGACTGATAAGACTGATGGGGCATATATGCACAATTTTATTTTGGTCAAACGATGAGAGCAGGATGTATGCTGTCGTTGCCAACATGAACAGTCAAATTAGGTGTAGTTAATTGTGCTTAAAATATGAAAACACGGTGATTGAGCTATTATTACGAAGGAGCTTTCTTTGATGTGACCGAAAGCCGGATGAATGATAAAACTGCTATCTTTTCGATCTTACGACTTCAGAGAACGGCTTTAGTCTGACATCCATTCAAAGCAATTTAATTTTAACCACAAATGAAAACTATCTAGAAACTGTTTGGAGGAAAATTTTATAATTTTATATTGTTGCAGAAATTCAACGAGATTCCATGAACTATATATGAATCAAACACACAACCATAAGAATACAACACTCAAATACAGTGAATTTAAGAGGTTTGGAATATCATCAATTTGAACCAACTAATTAACCCCCAAAAGGGCTCTCTCACAAAAATGGCTACCTACTATTTTTTTTTTTTTATATTTCCTCCATTCATAGAAAAAAAAAAAACCTAGTTTTTACAATTACATGGATAACTCTAGTTGCATAAGATATTACAATCATACATTTTAACTTAATTGTTTCACCAATCCTAACAATTTTCTCCTTGGAACAATTAGTGCAATAGCCCTACACTATAGGAAAGTATGGAAAAAGAAAGACTAAAAAACTCTCTTAAACTCCTACAGCTATAATCTTTGGATTGAAAAAGATTAAGGAAACTTTTTTCAATTTCTATAACCATAGTCTTTTGAAAAAGAAAGGTGGAGAATCTCTCTTCAAAGACTAGAAAAAGTATCTTCAATCAAGTGTCTCCTTCGTAATAAGGCCATCAATAATAGTAAAAATTATTGGACTTTCACAACAATTAAGGTCTCTCTTCAAAATTTACCAATCGAAGACTCCATCTCCCATCCAAAAGTATTGTTGCTTATTCAAAATCAACCATTGTAGCCTCCACATCTCATATGGATATCGACAATTGAAAGTACCCAAAATTTACCCAATCATCTATAACAAAAATTAGAAGCATCCCAAGCTCCCTCTCAATCAACAATCCATCAACTTTCATCATCTTTATAATGTTGCCCTTATAACCTTACAAAAAAAAAAAAAAAAAAACTACTTAGATGTGATGCCTAAATGGATTATTGCCTCTAAAACACTATATTCATTGGGGTTTGAATGAGATAGCTCAATGGTTTTACTTCCTCGAATATACCGCTTTCAAACAACATAACAACGTATTCAAGCAAAAATGTTTCAAAGAACCAGAACTTGCCAAACAGTTAGTACTTCGGTTGTAAAATAACTTGTTTTAAAACCATTGATTTGAACAAGTTACAATGGAATTCCACCTCACGTGCAAACTGTGATTGCATTGTCTACCATGCTATCTACCTTAGAAAAGTAAATTGTAGAAGTGTGGAATGCAGTAGACGTCACAATAGACACAAGCAATCCTCATGTAGCCACACAAAGCCCAACAGACATTTGGCAAGTCCCCACAAGCCAACACAACATGTTGCTACACCATTGGAGCAATTAAGTGGGAATTCACCACATTCAAGCATGTGGATAGTGAGTTGGCACACATGTTGTCTAGAAGCCAACATAAAATAGCTAAGTCTCCTAACCCTAAACAAGAAGTCATGAGGTAAGAAAGTCATCATGTGAAGGATGAAAAAAGTAGAAGGAAAAAAGAAAAAAATGAGGAGTGGAGACCGGGCAATTAGCTTTACTTTTATTTAAAGTCTTCATGTAAACTTCCTAAAAATTGCTTGAAAGTGATAAGCGTACTAGAATATCTATATAATGGCGTGGCTTGTCTAGGAGAAAGTAAGCCTCTTGCAAGCCTCATGTAAAGCAATTCAATCAAACTCAACACCAAAGTTATGTTCAACTTTATGTAGTTGTAGTAAGGCCGATGACCCTACAATTATGAAATTCATTCTACTATCTTTGGCGTCGTTTGTCTCATCTTTTGTATTTTGCTTTATATTGCTTTCCTTATAGATGTATAACTTATCAACCTTCATTTCATTATTAATCTCCAATTTATTGCTCTCTATATTTTTACGTTTTCACTCACTCAATCAAATTGAATCATAGAACCTACCTAACTATGATTTTTTTCTTAACCAACTTAGCTTGATACCGCTTTATTGAGGTATCAAAATGGCAAAACAACTTTTTCCAAGCAAAACAACAAAAGCCAGCATCCAATCAACAAAAATGAAAGGGGAAAAAACACATGTTTAGGATTATCTTAACGTCTATAATACCAAGCAATATTTCACTGTAATAAAAGGGAAAACAACATGAGTTTGTAACAGACAACTCCCACAATTTCTTTGGGTTTACAAACTTTATCTTTTTCTCCATCCAACGTGATCCTTCCAAACTAACTAGAAATTATGACGAAACCCTAAAATCGCTAATAGTGTTTTTAGGACACACCTAAACTTCTACTTCTACGTAGTAAGTTTGAAAGCGCAAAATAATGTTTTTGAATATGTTTTGCCGGTGGACTGAAGCAAATGGCAATGAGACTCGGTATTAGCTCTACCAGGCTAACTTTGGGCTTGGTTGGACTACATCCAGGCCTTGAATCAAGCCCGAATATAAGGCCACCTGAATTTGGGACAACCTGGAAAAATATTTTATGTTCTTAGTAATAAATATTACGTGCTTAGATTGTTTATCTGGGCAATTGTACTCATTAGCTCTTAAGTGGGGTCAGCCATAATTGAAAGTCAAGGGTTTTATGGACTATAGGAGATGCTACTTACTGCTGCTAGTGACAGGGGTTGATGATAGAAATGTGTCGGAAGTGATAGGGGTCAAAGGACTTGTGTGTCTGCAGCAAATGATGGGAGTTGACGATAGAGGTGTATTGGAAGAGTTAAGGACTATTCATGGGAAAGAAAGCGAAAAAAGAGGGAGATTAACTGCACAGATGTAGGGGAAGAGGTGGGAAAGAAATAGGGTTTAGTTAAAGTTTTGCCAGGAAAAAGCTTGGAAGAGGGAAGGTGTGGGTGGGGTCGTCTAGACCAATCACTTCAACATTTGACACAAATGAGGAAAACAAGTACAGCACGACTACCAAACAAGGCCTAACATTGACCATTTTCTGTGCCATCCAGAGAGCCATAGTGAATCCCCGTATCATGCCCTCCCCCATGAATTCGAAGAAAAATTGGTAAGGATTGTAATCAATGCAACAAACATGATATTAATTGCTTACCGTAAGAGGATCACAAACTGCAAAAAAATGTATCCGATACACATTCTTGGTTCCAAAAGAACCAAAATATAGGACAAAAAGATGGCTCTTGTGTTTTTTAGCTTTGTGTAGGGGTGGGTTAAGTGTCTAACATCCAGGCAGTACCATCTCCAAATGGACCTTGTCATACGAGTGTTAAAAAGAAAGCGCCAGTTGTCGAGCAAATTCTGCCGGGTTCGGAGACATAGACAAGACTTCAAAATCAAAAGCGGCCCTGGTTGCTGTCTGCTTCTGAGAACCAATTCAGAGTACCATCTGCGCCAGCAATGTCAATGCCAGCTTGAAGTGGGAGCAAGGTCCTCTCTCGCGGTGGAAGGGCCACCACCTCGTACCATCGCGGTGGTACAAATCACAGGCGACACAAGCCTCTCCCATCCAAAGATTTGCTGTCCCATTAGACCTATTCCCCGCGTACTTGGTTGCCTTATCTTATAACATGATTTTTGAAGCACTGCGACAGGTATTAGTGACATTTTGAAGAACTCGATTATATACTGTCAAATGGCGTAAAACCCATTGAAGACGGCTGCCTGCGAAAACCACCGTCCACATCTTTAATCAAAATCTGAATAGCAAAATGACATGCCTGCTAGAACAGACGATGTTGAGATCTACGCTGCGGGGCATGTGCAAGCGGAAAGATCACGAACTCCTAGGGATCTCTTTGCTCGAGGGTTGGCCCCACTGGGCTTGGGGCTTCGGGCAGGCTTGGATTTTTTACCAAATATGCTTCATTCATCAGAGTAATCGAACTCCATCCCCACGTACAAAAATGTTTTTCTTTGGCTGCACGGACTTTTCTTGAAAATCAAATCCGGAGAACCAGCAGAAAGCAGAAGAATGCTTAATTTTGCTTGAAGGATGAAGTATGTTAGTTCTGATTATGCATGTTTTGACAGTGAACCTTCACGCGCTCGTTGTATTTGGTTGGTGATCGCCTAGGGGTAAGAGCCCTTTGGTCAGAAAATCTGGCACAAGTGCCACAAAAGATGTATTACACCCATATGATACAAAGTAAAATACATCCCCAGTTGATTAAATCCTAGTTAAAAACTTTAAAAAATGAAATATATAAATTCCTTTATAAAGCCATTTTAAGGAAGTAATGAAGGGAAAATTGTGATGCTGGGAGGAGAAGGCACGAGACAACTTTTCAAGTGTTTAAGGAGCAAGTATGTAAAAATAGATAGACAACAATATTATAACACAACAATCCAAACCTTCAAGCAGGTTTCAACTCGATTGACTCACAAGAATTTGACCCACTCTAGTCACAACTCCAACAGAGAAACCTAGATTTCATACAGAGTCTCAATGGCTATAAACATGACAGTTTTCCTTCACATCGTTCCTTCTCTCTCAAAATTGCCGCTGCCATTTGCTCAGAAACTAGAAAACGAAGCAACCCCTAAGCCAGCGAGCAGGAATCCAACTGAGATGGTGAGCATTGAAGAACCTGAGCTCCCTGGAGCTGGAGCTGGGGCCACCTCATTCCCTCCTACAGTTGTCTCTGGAGGGGCAGCAACAGATGCTGCAGCTTGCGGAGAGGAAACTGGAGCAAACAACAAGCATTGGTGAGGCGTAGTGAAAAAGCAGAAACCAAAGAAAAGGGGTTCTAAGGAAACCAAGCACGCATTATTATACCTGATTAAATGAATAATCAGAGGTAAAGGCTAGATATTTATAAAATAAGACTGTTCTCAGGTCTGCAATCTAAATCGAGTGCAAGCACATTCTAGAAACAGCGAAGACAATTTTAAATTTCAAACCTGATTCACAAAGATTGTTATTTAAAGGTTCTTCAAAATTTGTCTATGAAGAGAAGATTCTCTGATGATGATGATTTAAGAACAAGCCGCATGTAAGAGAAAATACAGAAAAATCAAGGCATCTTGTCATTTATTTATAGAGTTCAATGGTCCTGGGTCTTGACGGGTTTAAAAATTACTACCAATGTTCTTTACAGCTAGTCATAAAGCTGCACATTTACAGATTAGGTTTATAAGTACTTGGATTTTAGAGAAATACAGAGCAGTGTGAATCAAGAAAAAGGACCAAAACATACCAGGGGAAGCAGCAGGAGTTGAAGACACTGCAAAACAACAAAAACCCAAAATGTTAATCACAAATCTGGACCCAAAAATCCCAGAAAACAATAAGTAATCTTATAAGGCTGTTGTCATTGTTCGGATTAGTTATTAGTGTATTTCCGTCTCTTCCCCAGAAGATTCCCAGAAGTACTGAGACCTTCCGTCACACGGCGCTGCAATATGTCAGATTGTAGGAAGTCCTAAGAAGACGATGTAGAATTGGGAACTTTCCTCGTGGAAACTAATTGCAGAAAGTTTTCTCAGGAAAATGTTTCTGAAAAATCAGTCTCCATCAGAACAAAGAACAACGAAGAGGAAACTTAGGAACTGTTAAGAGTGGGGTAGGCTAAAAGTTACTCACATGCGCAGTTAGTGGCGGAAGGTGCGGAGACTTTGCAAGCTGCAGGGAGGGAAGTGGCCTTGGTGACATTCAAGACGACACCCAGAGAAGCACTGCTCTTGAAGGCCTCGCAAAGGCACCCAGCATCAGACTTAAGCACGGTCTTGAGGCCCAGACAACAACTCCCCTCCGGCTTGGTGATGGTGCTTCCGTTGGTGACAAAGGACAAGCAGTCGGCCATGTTCAGGATCAGGCTGGAACAGTCCACAGACGGTGCGGGAGCATGGTGCGAGGACGCACCTTGGGCATAATTGAGAGCCGAGATGGCCAACAGGCAAAGAGCAAGAGAAAGGTTGAACTTTCCGGGTGCCATTTTCTCTCGAGAGAAACACAGAAAAGCTTACTCAAGTCTGGATTGAACGTGGGAATGTGGAATATAGGCTAGTGGGGGTGCGTTAAATAAGGTGAGTGGGAACATAGAATGATGATGGGTCTCTTTAACAGAGGAAAGCAGGAAACAGGTTTCGTGAGCTTAACTGGACTGTGTGAAGATGAGAGAGAGAGAGAGAGAAGAATTGTCCTACACGTGTCATCAACAGGATCACCAAGATTAAGGCCAACCAGAGAAAAAAAAAAAAAAAAAAAGAACATATGAATTTATGCACTGGTAAAACCTACCCATGATAACTCCACTAGTGGAAAGATTAGTCAATAAAGACATCCACAAATAGGTGGAAGTCTACTAAAGACTTAAATTTATGGAGTCTTTTTTTTTACCAAACAAGATGATTAGGGGGGCTGCAAATTTAAGAGACCAATTTTTCTCTTGTCGTTTTGATTTTTTAAGATTAACGTAAGGCTTAGGTAATAATTTACTGGGATTTGCCGCTTTAGACCTTTTGTAGAAAAAGGTCTTGACTGGTGGCAATCCAATGATGGCAACAGCCCCGTGAGAGGTGGCAAATGGAGGAGAAAGAGGACCACTAACCAATTCGGTGCAGGCGTGACAGCAATCACGATTGTCCCGGAGGCTTTTCGAAACCTCCTAGGACGCCCCATCATGGATGGCTCCCAAAAATTTGATCAAATTAACTTAAATTTTTGATATTCGATCTTTTCGTCCTTAAAGCCATGAAACGGGTTACAGATTATGAGTGGCCGAAAGGGCATTTTGTCAAGCACGTTCCATGCGTCATTTCCATCACTGCACCGCTTTGAACGACTTTACGCCAAAAGCTACGGCTTAACAGGGCGTTTGAACGTTGAGATTGTTGGGTTGGTCCAGCCCATATTCGGGGACTTATTATTGGGTCAAATTAGGGTAATGTGGCCCTAAGGTTTAAAAAGAAAAATATAGGGTTTTTTTTTAGGAGAAGAGGTGAGTGGCCGTCAAAAAGAAAAAGAGAGAGAGAAAAGAAAAGAGCAGAATTTCGCAGGAATTAGAGGCCCTACGCAGAAGTTGATCAAACGTCTGATCAAAGTCGATCCGTGGTCCGATTGAGCTGATTTTTTGTCAGCAGGTTCGGGATTGGGTGTTCTTCATTGTGAACGGTTGGATCGTCGTTTGGAGCTCTTGAAGTCAGCAGATCTTGGTCGAAAATCTGGGTGATATTTCTCCAACTTTTCTTGGTTAAGTTGTTGTTTACAACTTGTTCTTCACTATTTATTAGTGATTCTATTATTGTTGAATCAGTAAATCTTAGTCCTGTTGCTATTGTTAAGGACTTAATTGGGTTGTAACCTAACGATTTATATAGTGGAGATTGGGGTGGACTCCGTGATCGGTCCCGTGGTTTTTTATCCTTCACATTGGAGGAGTTTTTCCACGTAGAAATTCTTTTGTGTTGATTGTGATTTGCTTATTTGACTTGTGATTCAAATACATCGTTGGTGTTTTAGTATATCCTCACAGGTTCAATCAAAGTGGGAAACTTTATACGTCGTTTTTCCCATCAAAGATTTGTGGTCTTATCAGATTTTCTAGTTGTTCATCAAATCATGATTAATTTGGCTGTTTCCGATTGCCCAGGGTCTCGCCAACGGTTCCCATGATTGGATTCTTCTTCAAATGGGTTGGTGTCAAAAGAACCAACCATCAAGCGTTTTCAAGGCTAAGCAGTCCATCTGTTCTTTTGATGTAAAGGGGATCTCTCTGGAAATCAATGGCATCTTTATACCTATGACATGGATTGTGCTTAGATTCTGCATGACATGGTTAGTGTTCTGATCGTTGCCATGTTTAGACGCAAAGGCTGGAGAATTTGGACAACGGTGATCAACATTTCCAAGGCAAAGAAAAGCATCGGTTCTTGTTCACTGTCATTCGACTAACAGAGGAATACAACTTTGATTTTGTATTTTGTACATGCTGAGAATGTTTATGCTTCATGGCTGAGAAAAGTATCTATCTTCATTTAACGTCCCTCAGCTAATGAAATAATGCAACATCATTTCCTATCTGTCCCTCTCGCATCTTTGTGTCCTCTCTAGATAAGTTTATTCTGTACTTTAGAACATGCTATTCTTGTCTAGAAAAAGGATAGTTTTGCTTCTCATTTGTGGAGGTAAAATAAAGAAAATGCATCTTTGGATGTCGCAAAGCTTGTTAACTAAGTAATAAGTTAATAGAAATACTTCTTTGGACGTTATAAAGCTTGCTAACTCAGTAATAAATTAATAAAAACTATTGATTATTAAGTTTAAATTTGCCACTAAGTGCATGTGTGTGGGTTATAGAAAAGAACAAAAATGTTTATATATTTTTCCTATTTTGATCATCTTTCCTCTTAACATCATTGACTCGAACCATGAAAATCTAAGAAACTTAGTGATTAGAAAAAAGTTTTAATTCACGGATTGTAGAGAATATCTAAGAAGAAGCAAATTGTCCACGAGTGTCCATTGCTCAAGATTTCTTAGCTCCTCTTTGAGTAAAAAGGTGTCAACACTTAGCACATTAACTGGGTTGGACTCTGTCAGAGTGATAAATTTGATTCGTCAAAATTTAAAAACCATTTGATCCAAGCAGGAACAAGCTTTAGGCTTCCAAAGTTTTGCAGATTCCAAAAATTGGAAGGGGAATAAAGGCAACACCGCTTTTGAATGACACTTGATCTTTACTAATGATTACAGTAACTGGGTTCCCCACAGATTAAAATACTCTGAATATTATGACACTTTCTTTTGTGACCCATGCACGCAGTATCCTCTGTCTCTCTCCCTCATTGTTTTAACGTTATTATATTGCTGTGATTTCTTTTGACAGGCATGGGAATCGTCATTATGATGGTTGATTGAGCTCGTGAACCCCATATGCAGTTTCAACGGAGGGACCCAAAAACAACAGTGTTTTCTTTGAGAGTCATGTTTGGTCAGACTTGTTGAGATGACAGGCAGAATCTCAAATCACGTTTAAAAGAACAAAAAAGTTCTTTGCACTTATGAGTTAGTTTTAAAATAACATTTTTAGAATAAATGTTAATTAATTTATTATATTTATATTATTTTGAAATTGTTACTACTATTAGAACAACATCTCAATGCTCTTTCTATTTGGTACAATATATGCTACGATGATGAAAATCTCCAAATATTTAAAACATGTAATACAAAAATATGTAAGTGTGATGCCATCACACACTACCATCTAACACGTATTTAGAGAAGAAAATTCAGGTGTAGGTAGATTGGCAAATTACAAACACTAACTTCAAAACATGACAGTTTTTTATCAATTAAGAACCTTGCCAAGGTTATGTACGCATGCTTTCAGGAATGATCAATTAGGACTAAATAATTAAAGGTCTTCATAGAATTAAGCTTACATGTTGCCATTTATATTTACTGACATAAAGGCTTTGTAGTTAAATTTTTAAATATTAACTTACAAATTATTCTTTATATTTTCATAAGATATGATTTTTTTCGTCCAACCTTATTTTATCAATAAAATGTTTCAAGATGTTGCCCTGTTTCAAAACTATGTATAAACACACACCCCTCCCATTTTGAGTATAAAATTTAAATAAAAAATTACCGAGTTAATTTCAAATTTAACTCTTGGGGACTAATTCTTCTGTGGAAGAAAAGTGCCGACCATTGCTGGCACCCGAATCCGAAAGGGGCCGTGTACGCTCTCTCCCTGTAGTCAAACGATGTGGATGTGACAGCCATCCTTGTCTGTCGCACAGCGACCTCAACATGATTACTCCACCAAGCAGTGAAGCGTGCTTTCAAAAAAGAAATTCTTCTTTATTTTAAATTGACAAATCATATGAAACGACTATGCCTGAGAATGTTTCTTGCTTGAGCTTGAGCCAATAAAGGAGGGACGATTGTGCTTGAGTCTGTAGACTTTTGTGCTGGTATCTTTTGTACCTTGTTTTATTTTTGTTTTTAGACTTTGGTATACTCTTTAACTGAACTGTGCTTAGATCTCCTTTATGATGTTCTTTTACTAGTCCTAGTATTATTAGTTTTAGTGCTAGTTATAATCTTACAGATTATCTTAGGGTTGTAACCCTAGTTTTTTATTTTTTTTTATTTTAATGTGCTAGCCTCCAGCTCTTATATTCTCAAATTCATATACATGGTTACACTAAATTGAATATAATTGTTTCATAATTGTTCTGGTGAGCTCTAGGAAACTGCATTAAAGAAACTAGCTGAGCTCGGCTACGGTGGATTACTTCGTCTCTTGCCCTACAATCACTCTGAAATACTTTTGACGTTTCTTTCTTTCCAAATGCCATAAACAAAAGCAGCTAGGGTGTTTATCCTGAATATTAGAGGACTCAATAATAGGAAAAAATGTCCAAAACTCTGCTAAAAAGGCACGCTACATCATTTTCAACTTAGTAAACCATTCCATAATTTCCTGTTGCAGACGTTTCACATTATTTATGTGTCGCCTTAAAGCAACCAAAAAATAAAAAAGTTAAAAAAAATAAGGATTTCTACTATGCCTAGAACCAGGAGGTAGAAAGCAGGGGCAGCAGCCTAAACCACGTACCATGGGACATAACTGAAAGTTAATTACAAAGAAAAAAAATGACAAATTTAGTGCGCAAAGCGCCATCTCCACTGACTCAAAAACCTCAATCTCCAGTCAATAACTAAAATACTCTCGCATTTAGCTTAGCTCATGAAAAGAGGCGCACAAATGGGGGCCTCACTGACTTTGTAACAATCCTGAAGTGAAAGTCTGTAAAACACTCGTCAAACCTGGTCTTTTGGCATAATAGCAGCAGAACGGTTACAGACTAGCAATTGGTACTCTCAGAGCACAATTCTTTTCCTATAGCTAACATTTTCAAAAATTCACTTTTCTGATCCAAAGTATTGTACATTGACTTACCAATCAGTATCTGAATCCAAATTGACTTTGAAGAAATGAGTGAGGCGCATCATTGGATATCTACAGTAATTTAACAAAATATAAATAAACAACTATACAAATGCATTCAAATAAAAGGATGCACCTTTAACCATCTCTTTATCCAGCTTCTGTTGAATGGCCAACGTCGGAAGCTCATAGATCATAACAAGAGAGGTCACAGGATAAACCAGCTTACACCCACACTCAAAACTACTCTTTTCCGTAGATTTTTATTGTCCTTCAGAGTAGAACAAATTCCTTTAGGTCAAGTGAGCACTGAATACTTCCCAAAACTCTTCAAATTTCATCTTCCTTGTACACAATGGTCATTCTTGAGTTCTCTTACTCGCAATCTTGTAGTCACACAAATAACAGCGTATGTCAGATCACAAGAAAAAAAATAAATTATCTGACCAGAAAAAGGAAAAAAAATGAACGGAAAAGAAGAAGCTTTTATGTGGTGTAGACAAACCAAATTATAAGCAGAAAGGTCACATGCAGAACTCACAGTATCATTGAAAGTTGTAGCCCAAAACAATCAGTGGGATAAATATAAGAACAGATAGGTACTTATATTATGCTCAAATATGCATATACGGACAACACTATGCCTAAAACCTAAGCTATTTGATTTGTGGTGACTAAGGTCAAACTAACTAATGTGTTCCAAAAACAAACTCAAGAATTATCAGGGTGAGGAGAAAGGGAAAGTTTATAGTAATTGCCTAAATTTTAGCAATCTTCTAATCTCAATAATGAATGATATCTGACTTTCATTTGTTGAATGCAAGTAATTAAAGAGAGAAAAATAGATAAAGTTCTTTGGGGTTTCTTCACTATTAATAACATAAACGTTATATTAGCAGCAAAAAAATGCAAAATTAAATTTGAGGGGAACTGTAAGTTCTGAATATAAAATTAAGAAATTTTAGTGTTGAACAGACAAAATCTGTAAGCAGTTTATTAAACTTCTATGGACACAGGAATACTTAAACCTAAACATGCAAAGCTAGAGAACTCCCCCAGTGGACTAGGGGAACTAGAGAAGATCGATGAAATCCAATGACTTAGATGGGCACATTGCAACATGTTAAGATCTTCCATTTTAAAATCCGGGATTCATTAATTGCTTGCAGTACAGATATCAACAACAAAAGAGAAGAACCTAGTCTGCAAGGCTACCTCAACCACACCCCAAGCCTAAAACTATTTCAGTGATGCGAAATGGACTTGTCTAGTATTCAATATTGTTCCAATCAGGTGAGTTTACTCCCTGGGATATGATAACACTGCCAACTCAATATTGTGGCCAAAATTGGAAGGGTCTAAAAGAGTCTCAGCTTGCTTATGAAGCAAAACATGTAACTTATTAGCATTCATGAAATAATTAATAATTTATGTACCAAGCTGCTAGAGTGGATAACACCATATACTCCTTTCATTAGATATATTGGCATTTTCACAAATAAAACGAACAAAAAGCCAATAACATAAAGTACAGCAAACCTACTATGACTGGGAGCTGGGTCTATTTTGTACCAACGAAACAATGACTGTCACATTATCAGGTTTGCCGCCAGCATATCCCACACACCCTGCTGCCTGCACTGCATCTGCAAATGGAGTCCGTGCACGTGTTGATTGCCCCACCTCCTGGGCTCTTGTGGCCAAGTATTCTGCCATATCCTGAGCAGCAAGAATGTGAAGCTCAGAAAGCAACACAAGTTTGTTAATAAACAAAGGCCTAAACTATCTAAGCTTGTTAGCATGCATGGATTGTATTAAGTCATGTAATTAAGACTCCCTACTTCATAGATCAATGTGCTTACGTTGTTTATATTTGAATGGTCAAGCATCAAGGAGAGTGCTGTCCGTTATTTATCAAATGAAATTGTGGCTCATAATAATTATCTAATGCACAAACCATCAAAAGAACGGTAATGGAATGCTTCTAACTACCATTAGCTGCACTGTATCTGCATGCTGAAACTAATGTTTAGCAATTTTTTTTTTCCTTTTTATTTTTTCTTTACCTTTACCATTATTTAAGATTCCCTGGAAAATACAAATAAGACAGAGTTCAGAATGCGCACCTGAGGTTTCAAACTGGCTTTCAGTGACTTGGATATAATTGAAGCTATCCCTTGCTCATACAAGTTGTCAAAAAGGCCATCAGTTGCAGTGACAATAACGTCTCCCTCATATAAATCAATTTCGTGCTTCTGAAACAGACATGTTTATACCAAAAATCTAATGTAAATCAACTTGCATCCCAGAAACATATATATTCATTTCAACTTGAGTGTAGAAATGGTTGAACCCTCCAACTTGAGTGTAGAAATGAACAAGTACAAATTTCACTAAGAGTTGGGATAATATACTGAAGTAGTAGAGAACTCAATTATACTTCAAAGACATTTCTAATTATGTATATAAAATTTAGAAGAACTGGTTGAACTACTGGAATTTGACCCAATGTACCTCTATGAGTTCTGAGGGATTATCATCTCTCCCAATCATTAACTGGAAATTGAAGTCATGAACCATGGCAGAAGATCTCTTAATGACAGCACCATTTCTTATCACTATAAATCCCGAGTCTCCAATATTGCCCACTTGGAGAACCTGTGATTCAGATTGCAACAGTTGATTTACGGCCTTGGAAGAAAAAGTTGTTCATAACTTTCAAAGAAAGTATTAAGAAAAAGGAAACCCCTGAATTACCTACAATATAAATTTATTACCTCAACAACCAGAAGCTTCCCTTATCCAGAAGAATAAACCGATACCTTCATTGGCCCAGTAAGACAGACTAAAACAATGAGAACCTACTATATTTGCTTTAGTTAATTGTCTACTCTCATAACAGCTCATGATGTGCTTTCATATAGAGAATGTAACACAGTTTCATGAAATCTGTTCTCATTTAATTCTCGTTAATATAAATTGGAGACTGATTAAAACCATAATTTGAGCTAATCCGTTTACAAAATTTTGTTCAGTCTCAGCGAAGCTGCTGATGTTGGAAGAGTAAATGGAGAGTTTGTCTTCCAATCTATGTCTTTCTTGGTTTGAAACTATAACTGCAGTTGGAATCCTTATAGAGGGGAACTAGGTGAAGTGGAAAAAATCCACAGCTAGGAGGGAATTAAGTTTAAGAAGGATTGTTAACCTATTGATTCCTTACCGGTACACTTGAATCAAGCTAGGAAACATGGTGATCTCTTCCTATTTCTGTTGGACATGCAAATTCAGTGGCACACGCGATGTCTTTGGAAACACTTTTGAAAACGTAAAAGGAAAGGTGTTTTGTGGATTACTCTAAATAAAACACATTCTATAATTGGTTTGAAAACTCGTTTAAAGATGTGGCTAATGGCCACTTTTTAAACGCCAAAAATTCTAGGAGCGACATTGAGTTGTCTTGTGGTCATCACAGAGTTACTGAACCTTTCTCAAGGTTGCCACATGGCCATTAGAGCGATTTAGCAGCCATACAGTGGTTGTTGGACTTATTTTTATTCTCATTGTGTGGCCAACTAAGAAATGGACATCAGGACTATTCTGAAAACCGTGGAAATCCTTAGAGGCCAACTTAAACATATATATATATGTTTTTTTGGAATTATTCTAAAATTGTGGTCTGCTAGAGGATGTCTGAAAATTTATTTAGATAACCATTTCAAAAATTATTTATGAAACGCCAAACATTAAACAAAATGAGAGGTAATGAGGCTTAATGAGCATATCTATGCTTAGATTCTCAAAAAGATACTAATTGAAAAATCAACTAAAACTATTGATAATCACTACAGCATAGGAATGAATCTAAGTCTTTAAATTTGGGGAAATTGATACCTGACCATCGAAGTAAGCGACCAAAACAGTAGAGAATCCAGGAGATTGACATTCTGCAGCACTTCTAGCAAGAAGTTCTTCTGGTTTGGTTAATGGAGCACTTTTGGGGTCTGACACAATCTTTTCACAGTTTTCCATGAAGTCACGGGCATATGATCCAGCATTAATCCCTGAGTTTTACTCAAATAATCAACATTCGAAATTTCATCTCTCTATACATAAGAAATCTCTTCTTTCCCATGAATAATTATAGGATATCTTATAAAATTCTAAGGTTATTAATAGACTTGGGCTTGCACCAGCTACTGTTAAGTTTTTTTATCAGTTGCATGTAGCATATACTTGATGAAAGTATAAGACAAGTATAAGACAATAGAAGGGAATGCAAAAAAAAAAAAAAAAAAAAAAGAATTTTTAGGAAAACCAAAATACATAGAAGTCATCCAGTGAATTCCATGACAAAATCTTAGACAATGATATATTTTGGTATGCGGTTGTTGTGTACAAGAGAAGTAAAATAAATGGAGTCAATTTAATTTAGGAGATCACCACCTGCGAGAGTAAGATTAGCAAATACCAGAGAGAAAGAACAGTAAGCTTAGACGACTTAAGCAAAAGTAAATATCATGAAAGAAATACCTTCCAGAGACCACTGGCCAACTCCATCAGCCACACCTACCCAGTTCTGGCAGGCAACAAAATAAGCATCCTCTCCACCTGTCAATGCCTGGCAATTATTATTTCTGAATTACTGATCTTTAACATTTGAATCAAACTCAACATTCCATGAACAAATATTATAGCAACCCAAAAAACTCCTATTGACCCCCAAAATGGAAGGGAACTGGCATTTAAATCTTTTTTGGAAATTTCTTTCCAGCAAACTCCCAAAAAAGAAAAAGGGGACATACACTGGGAACCAGTCACACCAAACAGTGGTCCCTAGGCCCACCTACACCCAGTCCAAACTGGCTCTTGCAATTCAAGAGCATAGGCAAAATAAAACTTTCGTTCTGGTATAAGAGTATTACTTTGAATATTAAGGAAGAAGAAGGATTTAACATGGACTCAAAGAAAACATTGGCGTTTGAATGTTGATTTTCAAAGTGTATTCTACATGTTGAGTTTCACTTTTTAGAGAGAGAATTTGAGTCCACCGGCAGAAAGGAGTATTTTTAAAATTTTATCTTAAAATGTTAAGATAATAAGGGATTTATACTATTTTTTTTCATATTTGCTTAGTTTTTTAGAATAAATAGTGATTTAACATGGACTCCAAGAAAACATTGGCGTTTGAATGTTGACTTCAAAGTGTATTTTTGTTTCAATCAAATATTCTACATGTTGAGCTTCACTTTTTAGAGAGAGAATTTGAGTCCACCAGCAGAAAAGAGTATTTTTAAATTTTATCTTAAAATGTTAAGATAATATGGGAGTTTTACTATTTTTAAATGTGATCTAGCATTTGAAAAAATAATAATCATGAAATTTATATATCTCATGGAAAAAAAAAAGTTATGTTAATAAGGAGGACGGGAAACCTACGAAACACAAGTGAAACCAATATATACAAATTTGTTAAATTGAGAATTGATAGATTCTCACACGCATTTGTCAACATCAAAGTTCTTTTCAAAACTTAAGCTTTTATATGCAACTACTGAAGCATCAAGACATAAAACAAGGAAATTAAGAAGATACCTTATGGGGATGTGGCAACGACGCAGCTCCATTGTACAGGACTAATCCTCTTGTGGAGATTTTCTCCCTGTAATTATACAATAAACAAATGTGAAGAAAAAAATTGTCAATAAATCTTTCTAAGTGAGTTGAATGCATACCTAGTCAACTGTCTTTCCCTCAAAGATTTAACCTTTTTCCAGATTCAACTGTCTTTCCATCAAATATCATTTTTCTATGTTTAAGCACTCAATGTATATGCAAATCGTTATAAAGGGGAAAAGACAATTACTTTGGTCGTAGATAGGTCAAGAAGCAGGGAAATTACTTAAAAATTGAGATAGTTAGACTACCACTGATGGCTTGTGTTGAAATGAAAATATGAGCTTCATATGAACTTCTAACCAACTAAATACAGCCAGACACAAGCTAATCAAGTTTATACTATACCATACCCTTGTTCTTGATGAATGGTATAGAAACGACAAAAAGTTTAGAAAATTATGATTATGAAATTACACTTCGTTTATCTTATCTTTCCCTCCCATTTTAAGCAAACAAAAAGTAGTTAAACATATGGGTTGAATAGAAAATTCGATTAAACTGTAGGGAGAAACGTGGAAAGTGTTGATTTGAGGATTTTATGGTGAAGATTTACAACTATTTGTCTGGGATGTGGTGTCATTTTGGTCCAGTTGCTGCTCCTCTACTCGGAAGAGATTTGCAATCTTGCTTTCGCAAATACAATTCTGACATGGCACTACATTCTGCCAACACAATCAATGAAATACTATCACCTGTATTTCCATTGCCATCACAACTATGGACACACAAAGTGCAACTTCCAAGACTAAATCCTAACCTCGACTGAGCATCCACATGGCAATATTGATAGTCCTCATCCTGAGCCCACCACCCTCAAATAAGAAAGTCTTAATCCCTGACCAATACCCAATCTTTATTCTATTTCTCTTCCTGTTTCATTTATTGGAAGACGGCTTCCATTATGGATTTACAAAAATTCAATATTTTGACATCTTTGGGATAGCTGCAGCGGTTGGATTGAGTGGTTTGCAGAGTTGCAGAGTTGCAGAGTGGCAGGCAGGCAGGCAGTTAGGTAAAGAAACGGGGGCTATAAATAAGTTTGTCACATAGGGTTTCTGTTTCTTTTCTTTTTTTTTTCGTTTCCTGATTGTGCTCCATTACTCACAGAAGGTGGGAAAGGGAAACATCAAAAACAAAATTTTCAATCTTCAGCATTTGCAGGGTGGAAAATTCAGTAGAGATCAATAAACCTTATAACAAACTTTTAATGAAAATGACAGACAACCTCTTATTCCTATCATTTTTTTCTTCTCATCCGGACAATTTTCATAATTTTTTTTGCTGTTTTTGCTTTCTCGTAAATGAAAAGGGGATAGCAGGAGTTAAAATGATTAGTGACATCATATTACCTATTTGGTGAAAATTTTTAGAGCACCTTAAATCTTATGCGCACACGTCCTACAACTTAGTATGACAAGAAAGGACAAGAAAGTTTAGTATAAGATACCAATGTTATGGAAGTTTCATATTCTACAACTTACCACAAGAAGTTCAAAATCTTATGCGCACACATACACAAACACACAAGGAAAAAAATACTCTAGTATCTCCTGCAGTATACAATCAATATTACAACTTCTGATTTGCAAATATTAAGACCTAAATTTGTCAATATTAAAAACCTCAGATCTCTGTCTTTTTACTCTCAAATGGATATCATAGAATAGTATTATACAATCCCTATCATCTATTATAAATAAAACAAAAAAATCAGGACACAACCATGGAGTCAGTGGCTCCGTATACGGGGTTGTCTCAAGCCCCTCCTCTAAGGATAGAGCTAAACAGAGTAAGAATAGTCACCAAACCATGAAGATCCTGCCCCCTCCCTCTATCCTTTGTGCTTTTTTACTCTATTACTTGTTTTTTTTTTTCAAAGATAATTGTACTTTTATGTCCTTTTGTTTATTGTTTAAGAAAAAACAGATTGAATTTTTTCATTTAAAACATCCTTAAACTTGGGTCTTAAACTCAAATCCACACAAAGTAACCAAAAGAGATAGCGTAAACATTCTTTAAAGAAGTTCCTTGTTGTGTGATGAAAATGAAAGACCATAAAGGAACCAAACAACACAACCTAATGACTGTGGCCCAACTAAACATTCCAATGGGCGAAAGGGGTAAGCAATTGCACTGCAAACCAAATAATACAAAATGGAATTACTACTCTACTCTCCTTCACCAATGGTGTTATTGTCATTTAAATAAATGGCACCCTATAAAGATAGGTACACCATTATAAAGATAAAGATGGAATTACTGCCTCCTTTCCTTCACCAATACTGTCATTGTCATGCAAATAAATGGCATACTATAAGATAGTTGACTCCCGTAAAACTCAATGCCCCTTGAGGCAAATGAAGTCATCCAGATCACATGCTGGAACGAAATGTTTAAAGAAGTTAAATTGTACTTGAGATGTTTAGAGAGAGTGAAAAAGTAGCATACCCAGTATTAATACTCTCAGTGGGATGCAATTGCCCCACTGTGTCGCCCACAGTGGATTCTTCCTTCCATTGAGCTAACTTCATAAGACAAAAGTACAAAAGTCTTGAGTTTCATGATATTAGCAGCTTAATCAGAAAATTACAGTTACAGGAAAACAGTGGGCTCTAAACGAAGCAAACATGCAGGCAATATCTACTTAAAAACCAATGAAAAACCAGACCAAAGATGAAAAATGCAATTGTTGACAGCATTGTGCAATTAGGAGGAAAGGCAACTTGCATAGAGAATCTGATGTTGATCCAGTATACAGTTGCAGTAGAACATTGGAGATCTTGATACAGCATCATATAAGAATTTAGGACACAATGCCAAATGATAAGGATATGAATAAAAAGATGTGCACATGCATGTAAATTTTTATTGATTACCTTAATTTTCATCTTCATGCAAAAAGAGTGTGACTCAGGTCATGGGAAAGCAGAGGAAAAGATTGATAAGAAGAAAGAGGCTTAGGCAAGAGAATTTGATTCAGAATAAAAGCGGTAAGAACTAATTTTCCAAAAGTCAAATTTTTCCTTGTTCTTTTTCCCTTTAATTCCAAAGAAACTTTAAAAATCAGTTTAAAATCTTTGTTTCATTACTTTTAACGTTCAAAAATTTTAGTGACTGTAAAATATCCTTTCTGTTAATAAATTAAACTTGTACCTAAAGTATATCATAAAGAAACCGACATTGAATCCAACATATATCAGGAATATATGCCATGCATACTGGATGAATAAGAATTTTATTTTGTATGCACAAGTGCGAGGTGTATTCATAAGTAATCAAGTATCGGGGTGAGTGCCATGTCTGATGCAGATATGATATGCATATGCAAGGAGGCATGAACTTTCCATGCTTCAAAGGATCAATAGATAAGCAAGAGATATTAAGTAAACAGTATTAAATCACTCCAAAATGCTTAAATTTATCGGATAAATAAATGTAATGGTTTAATTAACAAATACTTCATATGTTTCTAAACCTTTTCTCCAAGGGGAGTTCAACACATGAAATATTTAACTACAATGCAGATGGAGTGGAGTTAGGTTTCAGAATTCAGATCTTGCTATAAATCATACTTCAAAATTCAGGTCCGCTATAAATCATACTAAGTCACAAATTTTTTTAAAGTTTAGTTGACAAAAAAAAAAAAAAGCATTGATTTTCTAATTGTCAATCGAAGAAGAATTCATGGATCCTCAAACTAGAAAACAGCATGGAGCTTTCAAAGGTAATCACTGTTCAAGTAATGCAAAGTAAATCAAGGAAGTTTGAATTACAAGGTTTGTAGGAGCAAGTCTTTAGCATCATTTGAACTAGTCACTTAGCCTGCTAGCTTAGTGGTGAGTTAGTAGGGGTTCCAACCATAAGGTCTGGAGTTTGACATCCCATTTGTTTGAGTTGAGTGCATGCGTTGTAATATTAAAAAAGAAAAAATTAAAAAAAAAAAAAAAAAGAACCAACAACACTAGAACAAGTTTTAGCATCCTTTACAAATGCCATAACAACACATTCCCTAGATCGGACGCAGTAGATGACTCTCAACACTTTTCTGTACAAAGGGATAAGTGCAAACTCAAAAGCAATTCAAGCCATAAACCTAAGTCAAGATATTAGAAGTATGCAGGGGCAGCAATGCCTTACTGGGGCATGTAACTAGGAGCGGGAAGGTACAGAGGCTTTTACAATAACTTAACTCCAGTATTGGAGGTTTGGTCGTTCTGACTACCCTGCCCTACATACAAATAATTTAATAGGATAATATTACAGAAAAATTATTTATACATGATAAATTTGCTCATAGTCAACGTCAAAAAGTTGCAACGTAATATAGAAAGCCCTGTCCATAATTTCTGTCATGGAAGAATCTGCAACTTCTTCCATTTCATTTTGCAAAGAGACTCAAAAACCATTTTAACACTACGACAGATAATTATATTGCCAGCCACCAATACTTCAGATTTTCCAGCACACCTTGAATAAAAGAATCTGTCAATTTGAATGGATAGCAGGAGGAACGTATATGTCATAATCCACTAAAAACAATCTCCTGACTGAAGCTTCTATTAATTTGCTGAAAAGCTAAAAGCCGTCAAATGTCTTAGTTCTTCTTTTCACCAAATTCACCATTTTTAAACATGAGCAGAAGAATTCTCAATCACCATACACTGTTGTCAGCCAAGAAAATCTTTCCTCCCTCGATTCTTCATTACTGTCCAAGTGATAGGTCTCGTAATCATAAATACTGAATATACAAGAGCTAAAAGCAGTAAAGAATCAGGGGGCACCAATTATTATTTTTTTAATTATTTTTTCTTAAGGAATGAATGAAGTAGACGATCCCCATTTTCTGTACTAACTTTATGCAGGAAGCAAAGATACTGCAACTTTTAATACTTTTTCCACAGACGGTGAAAAAAGTGCCACTCTTCTAATACTTTTTCAACTGAGCATATGTCAAAGGGAGCATGAACACAAAAATTACCTATCAACTCTAAATATGAAGGTTTAACCTTGAACTTCCAACTCTAGAATAATGTTGATCCCATTCTATCATCCCAAATCGAGGAAGTCATGCAAAATACAACATCTCGCAAAAAAGAATTATTCATTCAAAACCAGAAATCACGCATTGTCCATATAAATCATTCATTTACACCAGTCCAAAATGTTCTATCGTCAAATAGGCAACATAACCTTCAAAGGAGCCTCTGTACACTATAACTTGAGCCTAAAATAAATTAGGCAATCAAATCCCATAACACTAATCTTCTTAGAAAACACCTTCTGAAAAAATCTACTGCTCTTCCAAAGTCCTGCCCATTATTTTCCTATCTCATTTCCGTTTGTTTAATAATTGTGGTCCATTTGTCTCGTTTATGTCAGTAGAAAATATTTATTAAGAAAGAACCTAGAAAGACTCCTTGATAAATCCTTTTTCACACAACAAAAGCTACACCAACAGTGAACAGTCAATTCATCTAGCAGAAATTTCCTGACTCAGCTACATGGATGACTGAGCATAGTAAGAAATTTACTGATACCCCACTTGACAATTTTGTAAAGTAAACATAAATCTTTTTTCTATATTGGCAGATAGAAGCAACCACATGTTACACCACAAACATTTTCCATAGTCATCAGAGTTCTGGTTCTCTTAGCTCTACCGACAAAGTTTTTAGGGTTACAAAGATTTTACCCTCTAAGTTTGACATAAGTACCTATTTGTTCCCTTGCACTAAATTGCATTGGACTTTTGTCTTCTAACTGTTTCAAGGTTAAAAAAACATTAATTACTCATACTTTATGCAAAATGACATGACTTACAACATTCACAGGTGAAAAAAGAAAAAGAAAATCAGGTAAAGTACTCTTGCTCCTTTGCAAAGCAGTAACAGCAAAAGTAGCAAGGGCTCCTAAGATCACGAGATTCCCATTTATTCCTTCCCCTCATAATTGAAACGAGACAGAGAGAGGAAAAGGGGGAGATAACATTTTATATATACAGCTCAAGAATCTACTAAAGTTCTTCAGATCAATTTTTTAAGTACGCTGTTTATAAGGTGCTAAAACTGTACAACTCAATGTACACTACTCAGATGGTAGTTGATATCACCTTCAATAACTATAGCAAGCTTACATGGTATGCAATGAGCTGCTTAAAGTCAACCACATTAAACCAATAATAGAACTCACCGCATTAAAGAGGAGTTGACCATCACTTACCTCCATGGAGTTTTCAGTTTTAGCTGCATCAACAGATTCATCAAATGAACTATGGCTTGTCTCCCTACTGAGAATGAGTTCGGCCTCAAGTGCTGCGGACACATGCATTACTTCAGTTGCATCACCGTGATTAACTTTTTCACTAGTCACCAAATTCATTTTTGTATCCACATTAAGATTGTCATCAGCCATAAAGGGATAAGTAACCCCAATATCAGCATTCTCTGTGCTACTTGTTTCAGAAGCACAGCAAACAGATAAATCAGCGTCATTACTTTTTTCACTACTCTCTGAATCCAAATTTCTATCCAGGCTAAGATCAGTATCAGCCACAGAGTGGTAAGTAACCCCAGTATCAGCATGTTCTGTGATACTTGTTTCAGAACCTCCACAACCAGATACTTCAGATACATTGCCATCATTACTTTTTCCTCCAGTCTCCAATTTGATCTTTGAATCCACACTAAGATCATTATCAGCCAGAGAGGGGTAAGTAACCCCAGTATCAGCATGCTCTGTGCTACTTGTTTCAGAAGCACCACAATCAGATACCTCAGACACATCACCATCATTACTTTTTTCTCCAGTCACCAAATTCATCTCTGTATCCACACTAACATCATTATCAGCCACATTGGGGTAAGTGACCCCAGTATCAGCATGCTCTGTGCTACTTGTTTCAGATGCACCACAACCAGATACTTCAGACACATCGCCATCATTACTTTTTTCTCCAGTCACCAATTTCATCTCTGTATCCACGCTAAGATCATTATCAGCCACAGAGGGGTAAGTAACACCAATATCAGCAGGCTCTATGCTACTTGTTTCAGAAGCACAATAATCAGATACTTCAGAGGTGAAGTCGGATTCAGAAGATGTCACCAATTGGTTCATAATTTCACCAACACTCTTCTCATCCGAAATATCCTCACAAGTACTAACCATTTCCAAATCAGAAACCACATCAGACTGCAAAGAAGTACTCACTGTATAAGCTTCTTCCTTGTAGTGGATTACACTATCTCCCATATCTACATCATCGGAAACAGAGTTTGAACTTGTAATTGTGTTTTTATCGTCTTCAACACAATCTTCCTCATCGTGCACATTTGTCTGTAAGCCCACACCAACGGTAGATGAATCCCTCTTTTCACCGTTTAATTCAGCACCTTCCAATAATCCTTTTCTCAATTCTAACGCAGAATCAGTTACCAGTTTAGCCACACTACTATCAGCATCAAGAACCCCGCCCTCCTCCCTGCATGCAGAGATGTGATCAACAAAATCATGCACTTCAGTTGAATTACTTATTTGTCCTCTCTCAGTACGATATTCAATTTCCTCACACAGATCATGTTCCACGTTCTTGTTCATAGCCTCTTTTTCGTCAATCGTTTCCACTTCACTCGCATTTCCAAACCGGAAAACCACACTCCCATCAGAGCATTCTGCCAAACTCACCAAATTTAGCAACCATAAGAAAGTGAAAAGACAACGAATACAACCTCTAGCTTTCTGTTTGGTTGCTGAGAAAACCAAGGAAAAGGAAAGAAAACCGAGACTAAGTAGTTTATGTATTAGCCATAGTGGCAGACGAGCATGGTGCCTGCATTTTCGTGAAGAGAAACTTTGTCCTGCAAATTTTCCTAATTCTTCGTTCCTTTACTCAGCTACCAAACAGAAATTCAATACCAACCAACAAGAACTGGGGACTTCGATGGCGTACCGGTCGAGGCAACAATGTCGAAATCCGCGGACGAAGGGCCAGACGGTGAGATGGGATTGCAAAGCATCGGAGGGAGCCTTGGCCTTCTTGTAAGCGCCCGAATTGGCGTATAGGTAGCAGTAGAATCATGAATCCCGAGTTTGTAGAAAGGTTTAGAGGATATATGGAAGAAGCAGGAAAAGCAGAAAGACCAAGGCGTAGGACAACGCGAGAAGAACAGTACATGAGCCATTTCTCAGGTTAATCAATGCTCGCATTCCTGAGGTGGCTGCTAGGGAGCTTCTCTGGGAGTGTTCTGACTGATCATTTCTTTCCGTCTCCTTGTCTGGAAGAGCGAAGAGCAAGGCTTTCCAAATATCTTGAAAGGGACATATGGATAAGGCAAGACTCGAAAGCCAAATGTGGGAAAAATAAAATAAATAATTTTTTAAAAAAATACTACTTTTAGAGCTGCTCTGTTTTTTCTTAAAAAAAAGTACTTATAAACATAAACTTTAAAAAAGATCCCAAACAGGGTTTACTCCTAACTTAGTCAAATAAATATAAATAAAACTGCATTCTATTAAGGCGAGGGATTCATTAGAGAAGTAATGATATATGTTTGATAATACACTATGGTGTAGAAGTACTTAGAAACTTAAATTTTAATTTAAAAGTAGTTTATGAATTAAATGGACAAATTTATATTTTAATAAAATTCATGAATTTTATTTCTCCATACAAATATTCTTAACTCTCCTCTACACACTAAAAAATCTCAATATTGTAAAATTTAAAAGTAGATCTTATTTTAAGTTCAGATACTATGTTAAAAAATTTAAAAATTAACACAGAAATAATCTTGAGTTGAAAAATAAATTTATATTTAAACAATGGATATTATGAAGTTTGAAAGCCAAAAAGCATATCTCTAACTCCAACAAAGTCAATGCCCACGATATTTGAATTAATATATGTGAGGATAAAAGAAGAACTATAGCTAGAAGTTTTAGGATTACTTCTCGTTTTCTATCCTTTTAACAAAGAAATGCATGAGTCTACGCGTTGACCCTAATTCGTTGGTCCTAGATAAATGTTTAATGCACGAGCATTTATTTCCAATCTTCAAAATAGACTTGTTTTTTGGGTGGGTTGGTCAGTTTAGGTTGTTATTTTCCAATGCATTTATGAGACCCAACTAATTTCTAGTTCAACATATTCAATTTATTTAATTTTTTTTTTAAGCTTTGGACTTTGGTTTTGGATCCACCTTAAACCACTAAGAGTGGCTATGAAAGAATTGGCCTTTCCGCATAAACAATTAGATTAACCTTTTATTTGGTGTTACTTAGCTTTTGATATCTATATGCTAATTATTGATTGGATACGTATGCTACTAAGCAAACTGGAATAGACACAACACCTCCACCAATATGCACAAATTAATCCTACACAATCTTAAAGGAAATAAATAACACAATAGAACCCAAATACAAAGAGAAAGAACAGGTATGCAACTTCTATGGGAGGCTACCACCACTAAACACCAAATCTACAACTTCTACCAAAGGTTGCCACCAAAATGTCTCTTCTTGTGAGACTAGTAGTCTAAGGACCCTTTCCAAAATGTTCTCCCCTCCTTTATGCCTTTCTTTTTAAAATTTTTGTTCTCTCCTAGTTGGGTCTGCTTAGCCAAGGCTCATTTAAGTCCTGAAGACCACAATTCTCCTTGGCCCAAGGCAACCTGTAACAACTTGGGAGTTTTAATCAATTTAATCCATTCCACTAGGGAGTTGGTTACACCCAGTCATGGGCTATAGGGATCAAGAGCCCTTTTACGAAGATGGTTCACATGGACTTAGGCCTACCTATCTGTAGCCCACGGGTCTGCTGGGTTACAATGCATCCCAACAATATTGTGATGCCTAATAGAATCCATAAGTTACCAAACAGAATCTAAAAGTCTACTTGGAATGGTAGGTTAACTCATGGTGTTGAAGGTCACTTTCCTAAACTCTTTGAGGATTAATTTTATATGATACTAGCAATAGTGCAACAAGTTCACTTCAATGACTCTAGTGCTTAATTTGTATGTATGGTGCCTTGCATTTCCTCCACTGTTGATACTTGGATTTTAGATTCTAGAGCAAGAGACCATATAACATGTGATCTTAAATATTTGTATGTTTTTGAACTTATGTGTTCCATAACTTCATGCCACACATGTTAGATCAACCTGACCAACCCATTCATTGCACCTTAAACATGTGTTGTATATTCTAAGTTCTCACTTCAAACATGTAATGATTACTTGCTAACCACTGACAACACGTGTTGTTATTTTCTTTGCTAGTTTTTTATATTCAGGATCTTATGACTAGAGCTAGTTTTTATGGAAGGATTAAGTTTTCTAATACGACTCTAATATAATATTATAGCATAAAGGTCTATCTTAAAACCTTAAAGCATTGAGTGGTGAGACCTATGTCCTTATAAGTAAAATGTTTAATATTTTTTATAACAATTTAAGACATATTCGCCACATCTTAGCAAACCCCCTCAACATAATAGTCAAACTATTGGACTACATTATGCCATACAATTCAACACAACCCTTCATCATTTCAAGTATAACAATATGATTATCACAGTGCAATATTATGTTAGCAATGCATGGACTTAGACCAATAGAAACTTGTGTGCGCAAACCAATGGGAACCCATAAAGTTGTTAAAGGAAATCCTTATATTTCTAATTTGTAATAATACACACTTTTAATACTCTCTTTTATGTACATGTTGACATAAACATTGTATATAGACAAAAGCCCAACTCTATGGCGTAGGGAATCACAAAGTGAAGGTGTGTCCGTAGTTTTAGTATCATATTAAAAAGTCCAGTCTTTTCACAAGAGCTAGATCTAGGAAGGAGGCATTTCTATATATATAAATTACTTCATAAGCTAATATTTTAAGAATGTGAGATAACTCCACCCCAATAATTAAGAGTTATATCTGCGGTACCTTTTAAGTTGTTGCCGCTGTCGTTATCTATTCTCCATGCCTGGTGGGGCTGATGAAGGTGTGGCAACTTCAACTAAGAAGTCAGCTAACATAGTGTTTGCGATGAACGATTCTATCGCTTTTAGTCCCTCAACTACCTCGATGTTTGTCACACATGGGGTCATTGGCATTCAGCGTTGAGCAATTGGAGCTACTGATTTATGCCACAGTTTAATTGAATATTCTATTGGAGCTGCTGATTTATTCCACAGTTTAATTGAATATTCTATCTGCATAACGCTGACATCTTATACATCAGGCACTTATGTGCTGTTGGCTGAACACTCGGGACTTCCTCCTGCGGCTGTTGCCTGTTGTTGCACCTTCTCGTCGGGTCCTTATTCTTTTACTATTTGTTCATGTCTAGATTGCTTGATAATCAAACTTGATGGCTTGGATAATCCTGGTGGGGTGTGTAACGTTCAAAAGAGCCGAACGTTTGATAAAGCCGGGTGGCCATCATTCTTGTAACTAAAGGAAGCAAGAGACAGATTATTAGACCACAAATACTATTATAATCACAAACTTCAATTTTTTCTTTTTTCTTGTTTAACATATGTAATGAACAGGAAAATGGGCTTATGATAAGATCTTACTATATATCAAATCTATTAAGTCTCAACAAGAAATATAAAAACTTGAAAAATAGTTTATAAAAAAAAAAAAAATCTTCTACATAATGTTTCAATGTTTCAAGTTGGATGAATCTTTTTTTTATTTTATAATTTCTAACATAGTATAAAGCTAATTTTTCTCTTAACACCCCATGAATATAAGTAAGTTTAAAGTTCATGCAAAAACTAACATTATCAAACAATTTAAATTAAACCATTATAATGAGTGGGTTTGTTGATGGTGTAAATGTTCAGTTTCACATTATTAAAGAATCTATTAAAACTCAAGTTAAATATCTCCTATTCCTTTACTAGCAAACAAAAATCTTTGTGAGAAATATTATAGTTTGGGATGAGAGCAATTAAACAAGAGAAATATAAAAGTTTGAAGAATAGTTTATAAAGAAGTAGATTTTATCACTTGATATTTGAAGGTTTTAAGTTAAATATTAATTATGCTCTATAATTTTGAACAAAATTCAAAATTCAAAAAAAAAGAAAAGGTTCGGGGAGTCAAAGAAAATATTTTCTATGAGAGATAAAAGTGGTCCATCTAGATAAATCATGGAAGCAAATATTTGTATCTTGTTACAGCCTTTATAATTTTCCCAGATGAAGCAAAAGATAACAATGTGGTTAATACTGTTGAAAATAGTATTATGGACGACTCGACCTCATCTTCACAAAGCAATCATAAACAACGTTGAAAAGTAGGAAGAAGGAAAGAAACAGCTTATGTAAAGAAAGTGTCGATCTACTGACCAGCCCTCGAAAGAACAAACCGCTCTGTTGTTTCCCCATTCTTTAAATGAAGGTGCCTATCTAGTATTTCGAGTATTGAAAGCGACGGGAATGATGAGTTGTTTTCCCTAAACCGGCGGTCCTTAATTTATCGAGTGGTTCGGCGACGCCTGTTGACCTGAAGCATCACGGACAGAATATCCCACGTCACAAATGATTTCAATTTGTCAGAGACAACCGGGGGAGGTCCTTCCTTGTGTAAGCCTTCCCGGACTCTGTATACGACAAACAATCTAGCCGCCAGGGACGACCCAAGTCTACAAACACAAGTCAAGAAGCAAAAGTGCCGACCAAATGAGGTTAGCTACACCGAATAGGGTGACGTCACTGCTGATGATCCCTTTTAAATCTAATACTGGGGTGTAAGCTATCTTATCTGTAAGCTATCTCCTTCCTCGAACCTTCTTCCTAGGAAGGTAACTCTGAAACGTAATTATCATTCCACCTCAGGTCAGGTGTTGAGTACCCTTTTGGTTCATGCCTAATTCGTAATTCCATGTCAAGGAGGACTGGAAATCATTGCGATCATTCCAGTGCTAATCCCAGATACAAAGTATCAAGACTTGAAAGTAATGGCTTATCTGTCATCCTTATCTAAAAGAATAAATTTGTAAAGTCTCTTGTAAATTGTGTACCACATTTCAAAAAATAACTTCTTCTGTTCGAGCTTTTGATTTTAATTTATATTGATTGGCAGCATCTTGCCAAACAGTCTTAACAACCATTAAATATAACCATTATATATATATATTAACGCATAAGGTAATTACAATCATGCTTTTATGGTTAAAGTAAACTCGTGTTCGTTTACTGTTTAAAGCATTAATAATTTTCCCAAAGGCTGCCAAAGCTAATAGCGTTTATAATTCCGGCAAAGCAAGCATAAACAATAAAGAAACGTAGGAAGAAGCACGACTCAAAGACTATTGTGGTGTTAGAAGGAGCAGATGGTTTCATACTTTAAATGTCACATAGCAGAGAATTTAAAGAACACGGACTTTCACACTGATAACGTTAGAAGGGAAGCCTTCAAAGATCGACCAATAATTTCACCCCAGAAGATACGTGCGTGGAACGGGAAGTCTGTTCTGTTTATTGACAAACAGCTATAAAAGGTAAACACACCAGTGGTAAAAGAGAGAGAGAGCGACAGAGAGAAGCATCGCCAATTTCTTCATAATCAGTGTTCTGTTGTTTGAGACCTAGAAGGAAGATCTGCGCTTGAGAGAGAGATAGAGAGGGAGCGAAGCAGCTCCTTTTGGTTCTCTTGTTTGAGACCTAGACAGGAATCAGCCTTTCTTTTTCAGATTAAGCTCCAAGGTCCTTGTGAGGTATATTCCAAAAGGTAAATGCATTCTGTCCTCTATACCTCTGGCTTGTTTTAGTCTTCATAAATTTTGGGTTTATTTCTTTGAAGATTAGAACATCACCATAATGGTTGAAGGAGATTGACTCCAAGTTCCTCTGCCCTTTTAAGAAAGTAGCACAATTCACCAGGCATCTTCCGATAGTAATAGTCTTCATTCTTATAATAATTGAAGTACCTATGCGCTTGGTCTGCCTCCCCCAACAACCCCAAACCCCAAAGAACGCACACAAAAAAGAAAAAGGTCGCCGGCGCGCCGGGGGGGGAGGGGTGGTGGGTTGCAGAAATTCACTGTTACCTAGTTGAAGACGTAGGTATATATGTCAGACAATCCAAACCCCTCTTAAATCCACTTTAATGGGCGTTTAAAGACACTTTGACTAGCTTTAATCTATGGCACAAACTGTTACCTAGTGGAAGACGTAGCCAACCTACATCACTTAGGTAAACCTATCTTAATTTGAAAAAACAAAGGCTTCATTCTAGAATTCCTTGGTTCGTGAACAATATAAAGGCTAAGGTGAATTATTTATTATTATTATTATTATGGTTTCATTTCACTGGTAACAGTTTTTCTTACCATGTTATTCCGAAAGTTCCACGTGTCTTCTAATGCTTTTTATTTTTTTTTTTTATTCCTTTTTATTAATCATTCTAGAAAAAGAATTGAATGACTTCTAGTAAGATGTTATATATCAATATAGAATATAGGCATACGATGATGGCTTTTTCATCCAATACAAACTTAACGGCAACCTGTTTCCATTACCCACCAAGGTCAGCTACAACCTCAGGGATAACACATAAGAAGCTGCGATATAATGGCCTGACAATGCACAAACGCTAACCAAAGATCTTCGTCCAATGCAGAGAAAATGGTGTCTTTGAAGGGGCTGATTTCAGACGGGGAGGTTTATCCGTGGCTTTATGACGGTTCCACCAAGAGATGGGTTAGCTTTGGAAACGCAAACGGGCAAACTTGTCCCAGAATTTCGTTTCTCGCCTTTTTTTAAGAGTTGACTTGATTATTCACAACTGTGTTGCAGGCAACTTTCGAAAAATCTGCGGACGATAAGCATGTCGTATTGTTCGTTTCAAACCTGGATATCAACGACAACATATTGTCGAAAATGATGGCAATTTATGAAGGAACAGTGATGACAGACGCGGTCACGATATGGCTCCCAATCGTGAAGTGGACTGACGAGCGGGAAAGGAACTTCCTCCAGTTGCGGGACAGCATGCCATGGTACACAGTGTGGTACTTTTCACAACTAGCAGGCCTCAAATACATCATGGAGGAGTGGAACTTCGTCGGCACCCCTCTTGTAGTGGTGATGAACCCACACGGGTGTGTGCTAAGCAAACACGGACTCGACCAATTGCCCAAATTTTCGGTCTTCGTGGATGGAGGTGGACCTATATTCTTCCCCTGCTTTCATTCTTTTCATTTTTTCTTAAAACAGAATGTCGCTGCCTATGCAATATAATGGCTTTAAAATGGGCGAAAGCTGACCAAAGCTTCATGTTCACTGCAGAGAAAGCTGTGGCTCGTAGAACCAAGGAACTTTTAGGAAGCCCTTCCGGCAAAATCACGGATGTTTTGAAGAGGTTGTTCCTCAAGGATACTCTGCGGCTTCTTGATGGCGGTTCTAACAACAAAAAGGTCAGCCTGCAATGGAAACGCACAAACTTGTTTTACATTGCCTTTCCCACTTTTGCACGGCCTAAAATTGCAGCTCATCTATGGTTAAGATATTATATTTTTCAAGAGATATGCAAATTATCAATACTAGACTATAGTCACTGCTACATCCCTTTCCTAGCTACAAATTGAACATCATGGTACGTTGTTCCAAAAACGTGTAGTAGTCTTGCGATGAACATTCTATTTTAACAGCCGATTGTATTGCGGAAACAGGTTAGGATCAGCAGTCTAAAAGGCAAGTATGTTCTATTGTTCATCTCGTGCCTGGATATGAAGTACTATGCTATCGAGCAAATTAAGGCAGTTTATGCCGGAATAGCGAAGAACCGGGTCAAAATGGTATTGATCCCAATGGGAAGAGAGAGGACCGAAGAGCTGCCGCTGAAGCTGATGGAGTTGCAGTCTGACATAGTGCAGGGCCATCTACCAGAGCAGGGCATCAATTTCATTCGGGCCCACTGGTACTTCCAAAGTTCGCCGGTGGTGGTAATGATGAACCCACAAGGGGAAATTCTAAACAAATACAAATTCAAGCTGGAACCTATAGTGCCCCTGGCCCTGCAGCAGCCATCCCCAAACGTAAAGCCATTTTTCAACTCTAGATGGATATACATGCATGCGGTTCTAATCAAAATTCATAGCGTGCCTTCTAATAGAAACTGAGTTTGGAAATATTTTATGCCTTCAGGAAATATATGTGTACTCCTTGCACTGGGGAGGCCCTTACTACTATTGGAACGAACGATTTTCCCGGATGGCAAAAGCTGTGGCTGCGGATGAGGTCTTAAAGGCAGCAAATATTCGCTTAGATATTCAGAGCGGTAGGCAGATGAATAACAACCAAAACCGCAGGACTAAGTGGGCTCTGCTGAGAAAACACCAATATAGTATGCATACCACAATCTGTGAGGGTTCCAAAATTCTGAACGCCCTGGAGGCGTTTGACAAATGGAAGGTGAATTTGACTCTGGCATCCTTCGAACGTTGCTTCAAAGATTATTTGGACGAGCTTTCTTAAACTAGAACCCACTATGCCATTTGGAATTTGTGCCTTAGCAGAGCTTTCGGTGCGGCCAAGCAAGTATGTTCACTTGCCAGCAGCTTTAGGAACTTTGGGTTTGTAATCCTAAAGCCGGGGAAACCTTTATGTTCACTTGCTGCAATTTGGGGGGTCTTTCCTTTAGAACGACTGAACCTTTCCTCTCTCTCTCTCTCTCTCTCTTCATACCTTTCTCTATTCTCTATTGTATATGCCTTCAGGGACTCATTACAGTTGTTGCTTTAAGTGAATGGCCTCAAATCTAGGTTCAATTTTTGCCTTCTTTTTCTAACTATTCTCAGCTGTCGTGGGCCTTATTTTTTGTTTGGAACGAAAGTCTTCTTTTTTCTTCAGGATTTCAGCATCTCACATTCAAGATAAAGTGATGGCAATAGGCATAAGGGTTGAAAAGTGCTTCAAAATTAACAATAGAACAAATATCATTCATTCAAGAAACAATTCTAGGTCTCAACCGATGCTATCTTATATAAATTATAAAATAACATGTTCAATTGGTCTTTTTAACCTTTTTTGAGGTACAACAAATCGTGCTTGTATACGTAGTAGGAAAAGCCTTATCATTTGCAATTGAAACCGCAGCTAACTCAACCTCCATTGCCTATTGAGTATTGCACTTTGTGTCTAATAAGTAATACAATAGTGTAAGTTGTGTGCTTGATTATTGTGGAGGTTGCATTATGTTGGAAAGTGTCTAAGGGAGGTTTGGTTGTCGTAGTACTTAGACCGGAGGACTTGTTGGTATATGTAGTATATCATAGGGAAGACAACGTAGTTGATAACTTTTGACTTTCTAACTACCTGTCCATTATTTTTAATGCTAGAAACTTCTATTTGTGATCAGTAGACCTAAAAAGTGGAACTTGACAGATGGGAGAGTAAGTGCACACGGAAGTTTAACAAATAGTCAATACTTCAATGGAAGATAAATACGAACGTGCAAATTTTGTTAATGATATAAAAAACAAACCAAAAATTTGAAAGCTTGAAGCCTCTCTCATCACCTAGAATGCTGTTTCTTCAAGGTTCCAAATTCTTTTTGAAAGTTGAACAAAGAAGTCTACGTTGCTCATGTTATTTTAATTGAGCCGTTCTACCATTGGCAATTAAAGATTTCAAATCACGGCAAATTATAAAGATATCTGAAAATTTTCATGGAACGAACCAAAAATTTACTGTGTACTATATGGATTCAAAAGAAAATGTTCATATGTTATGAAGGTACTATTTCACTTAGAAGGTATGATTTTTAGAAAGTGATCCTAATTAATGTGACTTTCCTTATTGAAGTTTTTGTTAGACATAAGAAATCTGCATTGACACTAGATGACGAGATGGTATTAGAGCCATCGTTGGTTACTATGATAAACTTCGTCCTTAATTTCTTGAAAATCAAGTTCCTTTCTTTGTTATCAATAAATTATTTAATGTTACATCTGCATCTTATCGAATATGTCTTTGACCATGTTGATTTTTACAACGTTCAAAATTTGTCTTTTGATCTTGAGCCAAAAGTAAACCACTTTGTTGATTTGCTTAGAAAATTTTTATCCCTTCCCTAGGAGTTCAACACCAAGAATATGAGGAAGTTTTGCATATATATCGGCTAACCCAATTGGATGAGGCAAGATTGAAGCTTGAGGTGAATCCTTCAAGCATATGCTTAATTGACCTAGACTAAGAAAATGGAGTGTTGAAAATCCCAAGCTTTACCTTGGAAAATTATTGAAATGAAGATATGTTAAGGATCATTTTATTCTTTTGAATTTTCTTATCAAAATGTGATTTACTTGATCAAAAGGGGATCATAATTGATAGGTTAGGTGAAAAGGATGCAACTTTTGTCAATAGTCGAGGCAAAGTGTCTTGTATCTAAACATGAGCTGAAAGAACTATTATCTTGGTAACATTTTGAGAGAATTTTATGAGAACCCTTTGCATGATTGGTGAACTTGTAAGAAAGTGAAAAGAGGGAGAAAGCCAGGGAGATTGTGAACATGAATGTTGTATTGTGTTAATTATTCTTTACAACATAGAGTTTGAACTTATAGACCTAAGCTACTACCTAAATATGGAAACACAATAATTACAAATATTATAGGGAAATATGGCATAGAATATATAAGGAATATGCTAATAGCTATAATGGTAATATATTGGCAACTGAATATTTATTAACACTCTCCTTTAAGTTGGAGATTTGAATAAGTCAAATACTTTAAGCTTGGAGAGAAGATGCCAATGTTGTTTGTTGTTCAATGCCTTAGTCAACAAGTTTGTTGGTTGCTCCTTGGTAGAAATGTGATGTGTCATAATGATACCTTGTTGGAGTTTCTCTCTTATGTAGTGAAAATCAACTTCAATGTGTTTGGTGCATTTGTGAAAAATTGGGTAGCTTGCCAGTTATGCAAAGCAAAGCAAGCTGTTTCATGTGGAAACCAAAATCTTTGAGAATGCCTATGATCCATACTATCTCACATGTAGTGACTTGCATTGCTCCATAATTTGCTTCGGTTAATGATAATGAAACAATATGTTGTTTCTTCAAGTGCCAAGATAATATAGAATCCGATAGTAGATTGCCTCGTCATGGGTCATGTACTATAATCAGAATCATAGAAAGCATGAAGTTCAAACTTGGAAGACACTGGAAACATGAGGCCAAGACTTAGACAACCTTTCAAATACTTGATCACTTTTAAGGCAACTTCCATGTGTGATTGCTTGGGACTATGTATGACTAAGAAGCCAAACTAAAAAAGTAATATCAGGTCTAGTGAGAATTAAATAAATTAGTATGCCAACCAATCTTTGATATACAAAAGGGTTTTCAAAGGGCAAATCATTAATTTTTTCTTTTGATCTAGCATCATATTCCAAACTTGTGAATTTCTTGTTTTGCTCCATAGGAATGACTATAAGTTTTGAATGAACTAACCGAGCCTTTGAGATTAGCTTCAATGTGTATTTATGCTAACATAAAAAGATACCACATGGTAATCGAGTGATCTCTAAGCCAAGGAAGAATTTTGAATGCCTAAGATCCTTCATGAAAAATGTGGCATTGAGATACTGCTTGAAGGCATTAATTCCAACTTAACTATTTCCTGTGATTAGTATATTATCAACATAAATAAGTAATGCCATAAATGAGTTATTGTGAGTCTTCATGAATAACAAATAGTCATGATGAGATTGAAGAAAACTATGTTGAATTAAGGCAATAATAAATTTGGCATTCCATTGGTGGGATGCCTACTTTAACCTATATAAAGTTTTTCATAGTCGACATATTGATTGCTCCCTTTGAGTGTGAAATTCGGGTAGAAGCTCCATGTAAACCTCTTCAGAAAGATCACCATGTAAGAAGGCATTGTAAACGTCCATCTAAAAGTGGTCAACCATGAATAACAACAATGGTGATGATCAGACAAATAGTAACATGCTTAGCAGTAGGAGATAAGGTGTCTTATTAATTAAGGCATTCTCATTGAAGCCCTTAGCCATGAGTTGAGCTTTATAATGATCCAAAGTGCCATTAACATGGTACTTAGCTTATAAACCCATTTACATTTAATAGGACGACAGTGAAGGGCAAGGGAACCACATCCCATGTATGATTAGCCTCAAGGGTGCAATTTCATGTTACACAACAACAACCCAGTAATGGTTAGTGATGGCTTCTTGGTAAATGGTAGGCTTAGGAATGGTGGAGATGGAGGTGATAAAATGTCAATAGTGGGGATGGCAGTTGTTTAGACAAACATAATCAGAAATCAAGTAAAGACTGGCACAAGAGATAGAAGGTAAAGTAGGACAAAGATAATTAGAACTCCAAATGGGAGGTTTGGAGGGTTTATTGGACCAATGCAAGGAGGGATCAATAGAGCTCCAAATGGGACAAAAATTTTTGCAAGAGCAAGATTATAAAGACAATAACCTTTTTAAGATGCAGGATAACCTATAAAAATGCAAGGGGTCACACAAGGACTAAATTTATCACGCGTACCAAAGGTGGTAGCGTAACAACGACAACCAAATACACAAAGATAAGGGGGCTTCCCAAGGGGTTTCTCAAAGGAGGTGAGGCCCTTGAGGGATGAAAAGAGCAGCCAGTTAATGAGGTAAGTTACCGTGAGAAGACATTCAGCCCAAAAGTGGAATGAAATGTGAGCTTGAAACATGAAGGCTTAGGCAATGTCCAGTAAATTGTGGTGTTTACATTCATCAATGCCATTTTGCTAGGGGGCATGGACATAGGAACTCTCATGAAAGATCCCGTGATTAGTAATAAAGGATCAAAATTCCCTCGAAAAAAATTCAATGCCATTGTCCAAACGAATATGTTGAACAATGGAACCAAATTGAGTGTAAATCATAGAGAGGAAATTTTGAATATAGGAAAAAACTTTTGATTTTGATTGGAGAAGAAAAGTCTGGGTAGCTCAAGAGAAATCATCAACAATCATGAGGAAATACTGAGCACCATCATGAGTGGGAGTGCGATGAGGGCCCTCAACATCCATGTGAACAAGTTCAAAAATAGCTTGAGTTGTCGTGATGTGTATTGGAAAAGCATTGTAAGTTTGCTTTGCTAGTGGGAAAATCAAGTAAGAAAAATTTTGAGGACAAGAAATTGAGTGCAGCCCCCAATCAGCCTTGCTAAGCCTAATCAAGACCTTAGTTGTTCAACCCTAAAAAACAAAAACAAAATCGTTAAAAAATAGGGCCACACAATTATTATCACCAGTGAGTTTTGTGATGGATAATAAATTGTGTCAAAAATGTGGAACAAATAAAACATGGTTAAGATGCAAAGTTGGATAAAGGCAATAGTGTCCTATATGGGTGATTGGATTTCAAGATTTATCGGGTAGGGTTATGGAGATAGGTGATGCATAAGGAGAAAAAGAATCTAAAAGATGCAAATCACACGTAATATAGTTACTTGCCTCGAAGTTAATAATCTAAGTGGAAGAAATAGACTTAGAAGAGAGGGAAGTACTTGAGAAGTTGGTAGTAAAATCATTTGGACTCATCTGATTCGAGAGAAAGACCAATTTAGTCTACTGATTAATGGTAAGTTGGAGTCTAGATGGGCCACCATAAGTGCTGCCATGACTAGGATTATAAAAGCCCAATAAACCTGCGATTAAGGATAAGGGTGAGTAAAAAATTAGGCCTGTTGTAGGATTTAAAAGGTGAGTATTGGGGTCCCAATCCAAATGGATTAGAAGACCCAAACCCAATAGAAAGAGGCAGGTTGGTAATGGCAACATGATGGGCTAAGGGCCTAGCGGTTGAAGACCTCTTCTTAGAAGAGCCTTTTTGCTTGGGCATCCAATTAGATAGGTAGCCCACAAGTAGGAAGCAAGCCTTTTTGACATGGTCGGGCTTTTAGTAATGAGAGCACATTGGGCGCTGTCTAAAAGGCAAATATGTGTTGTTGGCTGAGTTGGACCCACCTGGTCTAGTGGGCTGGGAGAAAGGCGCTGGGCTCAACAGCCCATTAGGCACCCATGTGAGAGGCCTGTTGGTGGCGTGTTCAACCTATGCTGAGAGAGAGGAGCTCACTATTTAGTAAAAGTGTTGTTGTCATTGGCACTAGAAGCATGGCCATCAGAAGCTTGTTGATGGAGGTCTTACTTAGCAAGTGTGTGAAGCTTCTGCAGAAGGGAACTCTTCATAGGATAGAATGTTCAAAAAAAGTTTGAAATTCCTCTGGGAAAGAGACAAGAATTTCATTGCACAATTCTTAGTTTTGTGCAATTGGAGTTGCAAATGATGTCACAGTCATAGTGGCCACACTTGAGCAAATTGGAGATTAATGAGCATCCATATTACTCCAAAGATGTTTCAAGTAAAGGAAAAAACTAGTAAGGTCCTAACTTGAAACACTAGCATTGAGGTGGAGGTCATTGATGGCTTATTGAATGGTGAACTTTTTAGTGCGAGTGATGCGATCATAGTTATCCTTTAAGGTGCTCTAAATTTTGGCAATGGTGAGCCTCGAAAGCATCAATTCCAAAGAGTGTTCGGTAGAGTGAGTGAGCCACATCTTAATGGTAGCCTGGCATTGGTCCCAACGGAGAGTGTTGTGCCATTGCTGCTAGGTTGAGGCAGCTTGCTAATTAAGAACCTCATCTTATTTTGAGCAAGGAAGATGGTTTGGACTTGGTTGTTCCAAACCTGCCAGTTTGCCTTATTGGTAAGCTTGGAGGAGAAAATGCTTGTGGTTTGAAGATCAGCTAAAGAGAGATAATAAGGGTTGTGAGTCACCAACGAAGTGGAGGCGGAGACATTCAGTGTTAGAGTTGGCCATGATGGTTAGCCGTGACAACAATCAGAAAAGAGGCGGCAATTAGGGTTAGTGTTAGGGTTTCAAATTAGGGAAAATGAATGGGGTAATTTCAAAATTAGGGGATAGGATGAGGGCAATTGTAGAAGAAGAAAAAAATAACTTAAACTACACCATTTAGCAAAGTGATGTTGTATAAAGGGACAATGTCATGTGAGAGGGATCATGTTTAAAATGTATAAGGGAAATAACTCCATATAGCGAGGTGATGCTATACAGAGAAGTAACGTTGTGAAAAAGGGAGGGTGGGAAAAAGAAGATGGAAAAAACAATAATAATCTCTAAATGATGGCTTGGAAAAAAAAAAGGTAGGAACAAAATAAGCTTTGGATACCATGTAAGAAAGTGAAAAGAAGGAGAAAGCTAGGGAGATTGTGAATGTGAATGTTGTATTGTACTAATTATTCTTTACAATATGGAGTTTGAACTTATAGACCTAAGCTACCAAGTAAATATGGAAACATAGTAATTACAAATATTATAGGGAAATATAGCATAGAATATACAGGGAATATGCTAATTGCTATAATTGTAATATAATGGCAACTGGATATTCATTAATAGAACTTCCTTGAAATGGGATTATCTACTACAAGAAAACATGCCATGTTAAAGAAGCATATTTCCTACTAGTGAGGTATCCTCCAAGATAAAAGCCCAAGAAAAAAAGAGGAACTAAATGAGATTTAGTGGCACTAGGCCTTCAACCCATAATGTAACTACTAAGAGTACTCAATCACATAACAATCTATGCTTTTGGCCACAATATCATAATCAGGTTTATGTAGTGGGTGCCATAGTAGACCTTCTTTCTATGGTGGGTTGCCTCTACCTCCCTATCCTAATATGGGCTTGTTAGGTCCATATGGTGGCTCTAATGGGCTGACCCTAACACAAGATCAACAACACAAGCTAGTAAACCTTCTCAATTTGATGAACCCATTTGATCTAAGTGTAAACTCCACAAGTATGCTTCCTACCTCTTAGCCTTTTACTTTCACATGAATTATTGATTCAAAAGTAGCAACCATATAACTTGTGCCCTAAGCATTTTACACTCATCTTATCCATGTACATCACCTATATTATCAGATTACCTGACCAAACATGTAGCCTAGTTACCCATATAGGACATCTCAAGCCTAATTCAAAACTACATCTCAAGTACATCTTATTTGTTTCTTGTTTTTGGCACAATCTTTTGACATTTTGACAGAGGCATCTTTTGTGAGAAATGGTAAGAGATTCTCTTAGAAAGGAAAGAGAAGCGCTTAGATAGGAACACCTAAACCAAAATTGTATTTTAAAGCCAAAACTAATAACCAAGACTATCCTTATAGGGATCATGTCTTTTTAAAGAAAAGAAACCCTAGTGGGCTTGATTGACCCTACTTAACTAACTTTAGGCTAGATACATAAGCCTAGAGACATAACACACCACCCTTTTTTAAAGAAAGCTTGTCCTCAAGCTTTTTGAATTTTTAAAGAAAGCTAATAACTCAAAATTGAAAAAAGAAACCTAAACCTAACTTAGTCCAAAACAATTTTCGTTTGAACAAAAGGAAACAAACAAAGCCTCAATAAAAAAATAGTCCAATAAGATTCGATGGACACAAAAGGCTTGGTTGACCTTAACTAACTCTAGACTAGGCATTTAGCTCATGCCAATCGGTCTCATCCTTAATCTTTTGAGATTTTGACAAGGGCATCTTTTGTAAGGAACAGTGAAAGATTCTTTCACAAACGAAAAAGTAAGGCTTAGATTGAAACATCCAAACCAAAGAGTAAGACTTAGATGGAAACATCCATATCAAAACTATATTCTAAAGCCAAAACCAACAACTAAGATTGCCACCCCTCAAAGGGATTATGTCTTTTTAAAGAGAACAAACCCTAATAGGCTTGACTAACCTTACTTAACTAACTATAGGCTATACACCTAAGCCCAAACCCATAATAGCCTCCTATAACGTTGCCCAAGCTCAAACTTCTCATCACATGTAAACAAAGTCTATGCATGCCTTTTTGCCAACTTTGAAGAAGAGAGATTCTAATAGGTAAGTTCACCTTACTAGACGTTGTCTGGTTGCTAACCACTTTCTTCTGCTGGAATGCAGAACCACCAAAATACAGCTGATTTCATGACTCTTACAGCTTGGCCAACCTTATGGCTGGGGACAATGTAGCTGGTTTGTAGGCTTGGACATCAATCCTAATCGTCTCCTTTGAGCCGCTCATGAATCCCCCCACCTGCTACTCCTTAGTTTACTGGACTGCAATAATAACCTTGGTATACTAAAGCTGATATTATTCAATAGTTCTTGTTTGCTTCAGCTTTGTAAGGTCGCCATAGTAGTTCGAGTATTAACTTGGCCCATAATGGTTGAAAAGTTCCTTGGTGAAATGCTCCCATTGAATTACATCATTTGGGCATTTCTCCTGCACCAATTGTAACCGTAGTTGTGTCTCTATCCAAATTCCATGAAGACAACAAGACTCTCCTCTTCCTATGTCCCATTGTGACAAAAGAATTGGTTGGCGCAGCACACCCAAACTATCAGGCCCTCCTTTCTGCCACATCTGGGGAAGTAAAGTTTGATGACTCGAGATCATACCATAGAGTTGGAGTTGTTCGACTGTCCACCATTGGCTCTAGCCAAGGGCCCTAAAGAGTCAGAACAAGAGCCTAACTAATCTAAAAATTCATGGCCTTTATCTGGACTTGTATTTGTCGTCTACCCTTCTATTTATTACCGTAGCTCCCCACACATGTTCTTCATGACACCAAGCAGCCCTTGACTCCAACCTCCTACGTTGAGCTTTGGACGCGCCCTGACTCCTAATTCCTTCTCAAAACTACGCTGCTGCCCTGGTTAATAGTAGCTTCGAGCTTCCTACTTCAAAACGTGGTGATCCACATTGGAAGGTTATATTAGACAAAAGTCCTTCCTAGGCCCCTGTGGAGCCTACATGGTGACCAAAATAATGCCTATGATGCAAGTCAGAAAGGAGTAGAATCGACGCAAAAGCGTGGTCCACGTGGTTGGAGGAAATACTGGGATGCAGATGAAGCTTTAGTTCCCATTGGTCCGAAATCTATCCATGATAGTTAGCCTAGATTTCCTCTCTAGATTTCATTATCCGACATGGCTTCTCCGAGTGCCACTTCTAGATTCCCTCACCATCCCTGTCTTCTTATTCAGTTGATAAAACCACCAAGATATCCATTTAGCTAGGGAAGCTTCAAGCATCATCTGTTCTTTCTATCACCAGCCTGTTTAGTTTTCTTCCAGCGACCGAGATATGGCTGCTACCTCTGGTGCAGTGCTAAATGGGTTGGGATCTTCCTTCCTCTGTGGAGGAAAGAGAAGCCAGTCCTTGTTGTCTGCCGGCGCTGGAGCCAGAGTGGGTGGGGCTGTTGCGCCGAAGAAGTTGATTGTAATGGCCGCTGCTCAACCGAAGAAGTCTTGGATCCCTGGTGTCAGAGGTGGTGGCAACTTCGTTGATCCCGAGTGGCTCGATGGCTCGTAAGTCTCACTCTAAAGAAATTGAATCCCGAATTCTAGCAGAGTTTGTCTCTTGTACTCCAATTGTATTTAACAGTGCTTTATGAAAACTCCGATTACAGGCTTCCAGGTGACTATGGTTTTGACCCGCTAGGACTAGGAAAAGACCCAGCGTTCCTTAAGTGGTACAGAGAAGCTGAGCTTATCCACGGCAGGTGGGCAATGGCTGCGGTGGTCGGAATCTTCGTCGGGCAGGCATGGAGCGGCATCCCATGGTTCGAGGCTGGAGCTGCCCCCGGCGCGGTTGCACCTTTCTCCTTCGGCTCGCTGCTGGGCACTCAGCTGCTTTTAATGGGTTGGGTTGAGAGCAAAAGATGGGTGGACTTCTTCAACCCCGACTCGCAGTCCGTGGAATGGGCCACGCCGTGGTCGAGAACCTCCGAAAACTTTGCCAACGCAACCGGGGATCAAGGCTACCCCGGCGGCAAATTCTTCGACCCGCTGGGCCTCGCCGGAACGCTCAAGGACGGTGTTTACGTTCCGGACGTGGAGAAACTGGAGAGACTGAAGGTAGCTGAGATTAAGCATGCTAGGCTTGCAATGGTAGCTATGCTTATTTTCTACTTTGAGGCTGGGCAAGGGAAGACACCTCTCGGTGCTCTTGGCTTGTGAAAATAACGAATTCTAAATGTAGATAATTGAATTAGAGACGACATTCACATCCCTGGTTTTAGTGAGCTCGAGTTCCTCCATGGATCTTCCAATTCTATACTTCTTGGTTTGATGTGTGCTTGTGAGAAAATAAATTTTCGTAGCTTATTTCACTGTGACTTCCTTTCTTCCTTTTACTTGTGATGGGGATATGAACAGGCAGACCAACATTGTCTCAAATCTGCTATTGATTCAGATATCTGTAAACTTCAAACCAAGAATAGCTTGTAGAAAAGAATTATTAGGTAATAAAATGGTAATGGTGTGATGGAACCAAACCATTTATCCAATAATATTCTACAGCCATGTACTAGAATTGACAAGTAACTCAATAAAAAATAAGTACTGTTTGAGACCTTTTAGTCTTAAATTCAACACTTGAGTGTGTGAATTTGAGAATGCATAATCTACTGGATGAGATCCCATGTTTGAGCAGATTTAGCATCACCCTCGAATGACTATCCGTTCCTCCAAAGTTGCCGATTAAAATGCACTTTCCATCCTTTCAATCTATATCATCTCAGAAAGAAAATCTTTTGCCAAAACTAAGGCAGAAGATGATCAGATGTTCCTGGTAGGGATAGAAAACTCATCTAGAAACGGTCAAATTCAAACACAGCACGCCTAAAGCATAGAATTGCCACAGTCGCGTCAAATGAAAGTCCAACTCTTATCGAGATTACAACTACCTTCTTTTTTCCCCTTTTGCTAGGCGAGAGAATAAAATAAAATACAACGAATGGCAAGAAAGTTAATGGTATGTGGATTGTGATGAATTTTCCAGAGAACAGATGCTCACGCATAACATCAAAACCAAATGATGCCCAAGAAAGTTTGTATTAAAAAGACCCAATTCTGGGTTAATAGGAGACTGAGCAAAATTAACCGGAGGTGTTGGTGTAAAAGGCAAGCGAATTATTCACTGCCCATAGCCATCAAAAACTCGCCCTCGCATACAACCTCGCCTCCAACATATGCCTTCCCTTCCATCTTGGCAATTCCAAACCGTTTCTGCAGCTTGATAAGCGTCATTCTCATAACTAAGGTGTCACCTGCAACCACTGGCTTTCGGAATCTCACTTTGTCAATACCAGCAAAGAAGAAATTTTCACGAGAACCTCCAACCTCCGGTTGCAGCATAACTAAGCCACCAACTTGTGCCATTGCCTAAATCCAACAAAATCATCCATCATGTGATTTGCCGACAGTTAAACTTAAACTAAATAATGGAGACAGCTTTTACTAAGACTGATTCAAACACGAAGGCATGCTTGATTCTGGTTCTGGTAACCAGAACCTAGTTACCAGGTTTTATTTTTCTTTTTAATTTTGTGTCTCAGGTGGGTGGAAGGAAAACGAGAGAAGAAGGTATTAGCTTATCTTCCACGAGAGATGGAGGCAGTGCTTATTTCTTTTCTATTAAAAGGATCAAGACATCATCTTCCTATGCCACTCCATAACCAAACTTACTCAATGAAACTCGACAAAAGCAAAGTGAGACAAAAATGAAATGCTTTACAGCTATAAGCACTAAACAGCTTGCATTGCCAAAGCGTTGTAATAACCAGTTTCAACACTTGTAAAAGTTCAAGAACATAATTTAGGGAAGCACAATCTCACTTACAGATTCTCATCTTTGGCAAAATTCTATTGTCAACACTTACAATGGGCTTAAAACTTTAAATTTGAGCAATTATCCCATAAACTACAAATAGTTGTAACGTTCCTTCATTGTCAAAATTCCCCAAATTTCTTGATATTTAACTTCAATTTCTGAAAATTTATCATGAGATCATGTGAAAAAAAAGAAAAGAAGGAAAACAAAGAGGAACTAATAATTATGCGATGATCTTATGAGCACATGAATTTTATGGTTAAATACAATAGAAATCAGATAAGTTTAACTGCATGGAAATATGGTGATAAACCGTATAATTAAGAGGTTGATTGTTCAAATTCAAAGTATGAATCTTCATTCCATCATGATGACAAAGTGCAATTTAGTCATAACCTCTAATATTCAAGCCAAATGTAGCACAGTAGTTCTGTCCTGATTACCCCAACAACAAGCTCAAGAATGATGCCCAACTTGAAGTAAACATTAAATGTATAAAATAAAAAATAAAAAAGAGAGAGGGGGGAGAGGGAGATTTTCACAATATTAGAGAATATCTAATCAGAAGTTACTATTTCAGAAACACGGCCATCCATGTTGACATTATGAAAGCAAAGAGACAAAAATATTGTTTACTATCTTGCTCTATATCACCAGAAAATCTGGTAAGTATATGAAGCTAAATTACAAGTTTCCCTTCCTTCTCTTCTGTGTATCTTTATTTTCCTGTTATCAAACTACTTCTTCCTTTATTCAGATAACATCCCCTGCTAAACCGTAGTTCTTGGACAAAAGGATACTATAGTGTTCAGATACATTTTCTTTGTAGAGAAAAACATCTTTAATACTTTGGAGAAATGAAAATTCCAAAACATCCGAGAACATTTCATTTCCTAGTGCTTCAAATTTTTGATTTAACAATAGAGCAGGGTGTTTTAAGACATACTGCCATGGGTGGTTTCATTTATCACCATTTTGATTGTTTCCTGCATTCAAAGCTGAAAACCATCTTCAGAACCCGATCCAGACTTGCCTCTTCATGTGCTTAGTCTCCCTTAGAAATCTGATGTATTAGGAATACCTCAATCTCAGGATGTATCTGTTTTCACAATAAAACAAGGTACTCTAGAAACTAGGCTATGAAGCATCGATTCATAACTCAAGTACATGGCCCATCAGCCACTGAACCATTGGTACTTTTATGTCTATAGAATGTTGCAAACTTTATTTGTCTGTTCCCAATAAAATAAACCAACATGTTTAGACCTAACATAATAATAAAGGCATTGTCTGTGTCCCGGCCTTGTCTTTATCTAATGTTATTTACAAAGCTATACTGTTCGGTCACCATTCTTCTGAAAATTAATTGGAAGACTAGGGTGGCTACACATTAAAAAGGTACAAATGTAACCAAGGACGAAGGGATATTCTTTTCAGAATCTCTGTGGGACGTTTTAGCTGAGTTATTATCAGAAACCAGACCTGGTGTTTTGTTTGGGTCTCTTGAACCTAGATTTAGGTTCCAATTAAAGAAAACAGACATGTTGACTTATTTGGGCTGCTTGAACCTAAATTCATGTACCAATTCCACTAATCTTTGGTATAGATGTGATATATATTGCCTTTGGGAAATAAGCATTCCCTTATAAGGCCCTGCAACTCCAGTTTTAAGAGAACTCTTCACTGAGGTAAATCTTTAGTCCATTAAATCTATCTAACATTTCCTCAGATATTCAGTTTCTTTGGCATTTTAGATGCACTAAAATATTCACCAGCATCAAGTATCACCCTGCCATAATAAATCATCAGTACTCACTGGACACCACTTTGCCAGTTTACATCCCTCTCAAAAGAACACAATATCCATTTGTATATGCAAATAATAAATATATATATATCACAGCATACCATGTGAGAAGTTTTACTCAATCCTTTCGCACAGAGGAAGAGTGGTAGTTCAACTTACAAACTTAATCTAATTATGACCTTCAAATACCAAAGGATCACTGCTGGACTTTCAATACTGGAATGCCTAACATCAAGCCATTAAAACAACCAAAACAAGTTTGATTCCAAAGAAGAGCATTCTGATCAAGTAGTTTATTAGCAATCAACAATAGCATTTTGAAGGGTAATCAGCCTTTTCTGCATCCTAAGAGCAGAAATTATATGTATACATCACCAAGCAGCACCTTCATCACTTGCCTGAATAAAGCCCAAATTGTTAACTATAGAACCGGAAACTCTGCTTTACTTGGGCTAAGAAATGTCAAGAAACGTATAATCTAGGTCACATTGGAAAATAAACATCAGCCAGAATAAGGGAATCCGCTTGAAAGATGTAGACAGATTGTTAGTAAAGTGATCTACCTTACCTCCTCTAGTTTACTGTCCTAGGTAATATTGAAAATCAAAGCACAACAATGAATATAAGGATATCACTTAGAAAAATAAGCTGTAATCGCTATGAAAGGGTTATCAATGCACCAGCAATTTCATAATTTTAACCAAAAAGATTACATTCTTAGGTCCCTTTTGAAGTCCACCTTAAGATGTTGACAGCAATCAACAAGAAAATAATCCTTCATTTTTAAGGATCTTGATAAAACAAACTCATAGCTGTGGAAGTTTAAGATAGGATGACCGAGCACGGTTCAATCAAGGGTCATCAGCAACAAAATAAATCTTCTCTAGAGTCATATAATCTTGTTATAAACATATAACACAGCATCACTAGAACCTCCTGTTCCAAATGCAAAATCTTCACTTTGAAAAATGCTGACAATTTTTGTTGTGTTTCTCCCCATATTTAGAAACTAAAACTTATGCAATTCATAAACAATCACTTGAAGACTAATCCATGGGGAAAAAGAAATGGAAAAGAGCAGTTACCTCAACCATGAGAACACCGGGCATTATTGGCCTTTCAGGAAAATGACCAGGGAAAAAGTTGTCATTTATTGTTACATTCTTAATGGCAACAGCTGAAACTCCAGGATCGTACTCAACCACTCTATCAACTAAAAGAAATGGAAACCTACACCACAGCCAAAAGAAAAAATACAAAATCATTCGTATGTACAAACTTTCAACAGGCTCCCGCTGGTCCAAAGTGAAACAACTTTCATTAAAGCTAAGATTCCTCATTATATAAAGATTCCAAAAAGCTTTAATCAATATGATTTTCTTTTTTTTTTTTTGGTGCTCTTCCCTTAGTAGGGGTAATTTCTTCCCATTTTCTGCTTTTGGGTATAAAGAAAGATTGAAAAAATTTTCTATCAAACGAACCAAATTTGGATAGCATTGCATGAAGAGAAGTCTAGAAAATATTTCAGTTGAAAGCTCTCAAAGAAAAACTCACTCACCTGTGAGGCAGAATTTCACGAATCTGGTTGATATCCATCACCGTGGGAAATGCTGGATATCCTGCAAAAAAAAAAAGAAAAAAGAAACGATCAAGTTCGTCATTCCCCCGTAAGCGAGACAGAGAGATAAAGAGAAAGAGTTGCGAAGGAAAGTTCACACACTTAATTCGATAGGGACGTCTTCCTTTGCATCTTTTGCAGCTTCCAAAGAACAGTGGGTAGTGAAATGGCTTAGCTTCTTCTTATTCTTCAATTGGATCGCTACAGGATGAGATCTGAAGCCACCAATGCAGATTTGCGATCGTAACGGAGACAAAACGCTGCAGGGTCGATGAGAGCGGGACGGTTGCGAACTGAGGGAAGGAGTTGAGAGAAGAGAGTTGGAGAAAGCTGACGCTGCCATTGCTCTAGAGCAGCAGAAAACGTTAACAAGGCTTTCTAAGGCAGGCTTCGAAAAGAGAGAATCGGAAAGTATGTTCGAAAATGGCTGCAAAAGTCACTCCAGGTCGGCATTTGTAAGGGGGGCAGGCGAGAGTTACGAGGCAAAAAGAGAGTCTTCGAAGTGGTTCGGCCGTTGCAGAGTTGGTAAGAGAACCAACGGAGCTTCCAATGTTTCTTGCTTGGGCTTTTGGAACGCGATCCGCATAAACTGATGGGTGTGCCTAGACAAGCCAAGGGGTGGGGTGGGGGGCTTTGGTTTTGGATTGGCTAAACAAGTATCTATCATTGAAAATGATAATTGTCCCTTATGTGACCAGGGGTAAGACGATTCCTATTTTTGAAAGAAATTATGAAAAATTATTTATATTTCATTAAAATCTTAAGACATTGAACATACAAAATGTCTATTTACTTTTTGTCTCCCTTAATGGATAACGTGAAAAATGTCTTTCTATCATTGGGACACAATCATTATCTTCTATTAATGAGAAGAGATTGATATCTTTTCACTGAAAGAGAGGGGTTTGGTTTTTCCTCCTCTATTTGGTCTCTTTGGCAAATGTGCAAGATAAAAGGTTCTTGATTTGTTATATGCTTAAGCTAGCAAGATGTCAAGATTAAAACTATGTTTCATTAGAGAGAGATTTATTTCGTAAGCCGCATTTTAAAGAGATTTTACCTCCTAATAATTGAAATAATTTAACTATAATTTTTAGAATTCAAAATCTACTTACAAGAAGAAGAGCATCCATTGAAATATAAATTTACTAACTCAAAGCTATAATAATAAACCAACTACCTAAACTTCATTGACCCAAAACTATTATTAGAGACTAATTATCAAATCTTAATATGATCCTAAGCCATTATTGTTAAAATCATCAAGTGCTACCATTAAGGCAAAAGCTTAAATTAATAGCAAGGGTACTATTTTATTATCTTAACATTTCCATATAGGTCATGCTAATCACTTGAGTTTGGGTACTCAGGCTAACCTGGGGCCTCGTTCACACTAGGTCCACTTGGATTCCCTTTTGCAACTAACTCTTAGTAGCACAAGCCCCATACTAAGCAATGGGTGGTCATGAAGTATTACACTTGATTATGCATTAGGTGTTGTAGGTTGGGCCGTTAGTCCCATTTAAGTTCAAGGAACTTGTGACCTCACTTTGATACCAATTATTAAGATCATCAGGTGCTATCACTAAGTCAAAGCTTAAGTTGATAGTTAGGGTGTTACCCTATTATCTTAACATTTCCACATAGGCTATGCTAACTACTTGGATTCGAGTACTTAGGCTAGCCCATGGGACCCCTCTCACACATGGTCCACTTAAACCTCCTTTTGCAACTAACTCTTGACATTACAAAGCCCCACACTAAGTGATAAGTGGGCATGAAATATTGTACCTAACTATGTGCTAGGAATTGCAAGTTGAGCAATTAATCTTATTTGAGTACAATAGAAATGTTGGGCTAAATAAACCAATAATTTTAACCAATTAATTAAATAAATCAAGCTATTATAATTACCTAATTAAAGGAAATATTTAAGATTGTTACATTCAACCTTTTTACAAAAACTACATCTTTAATGTTGAGGGGGGCTTATAATAAAAAAAATATAATAATAACTAATTTAAATAAAGGATAAATGACCTTTTTTTTTTGTCCCTTTAAAATTGATCACAAAGAAAAAAATTTTGGTGGCCACCCTTGATGTGAAAGAGGTGTCCTTTCGCTTATTTAACATTGCCTATCCAACAATCTTCCTTTTACTAGGAGATTTGACTTGTCTCCTAACATAAGATCTTGACTCTATAGGTCAACTTTTTAAGGTGTACATGGAAGGAGGCATGCTAGTTTGCCCTAGTCACCACTCCCTAGTTTCTGCTCCTAGTAACTCTAACCTCTATGCTACCTTTTTTTTGTTTTTTTGGGTGTGTAACATGGACCCTATGTTGTCTTCTCCTTGTTGTAGACTAGCTTGGTTTGTAGCAACAAGGGCAACTTAGATTAGGAAGCTGGTTTTGCTTTGCAATTTGTCCCTTCATTAGGCCAAAAACCCCACCCCCCATGCTAGTGCTCTTGGGTGATAGTGTTTTTGCTTGGACTTCCTTGACGAGCTTAAATTCTGCCTTTGGCTCAGCTTCCACCATTGCCTCCTTACTTTGTTTCAATTCCAACTTGATTCGTGGTAATGACTATGAATCTAGACCTTTGACTTCTAACACTTGGACTTCCTCTTTTCAATGGAGATCCTTTTCTTTTTACCTTTGGCAAGCTTTTTACAACTTCCAAGAGTCATCATTGATCTCGACACATAAGGCAAGCATTTGGTGCAAAAGTTCCTTGATCTTCCAATGAGTCTTTTTCGGTATACAATGGCCTTCCATATCAAAACAGCTTTGATGCCAAAAAGTTCAAGTCCTTTCTCAAAAAGGCCTAATTCAATTCTGTTCTAAAAAGGCTGAGATCTTAGTTCTATTTTAATTCTTGTTGTTTTTGATATTTGCCCATGCACTCATCATTTGAAAGAAGAAGTTTAGTTATTGAGATGAGTTTGACCAATCCACGTAACTTGCATGACCTTACTCATTTGATAACCAATCCATTGAGCAATCCAAATCCACCACACTATAATCTACATAAAGTAGTAAAATGGTGAAATCATTTTTTGAAAACTTCTAGACAAATAGATAATGATTAGAATTGATCTTCTTGATTCATTCCCATAAAAAACTCAGATTTTTATACCATTTCTAATTGGAGTAATGTTGTTGTGTAACTTCTTGTCAGAGAAGTTGATTCACAATGAAGGAAAGCTTTGAGATGGGACCCACTATTGATTTGATACACATGCTTCTTATGTGACTTGCAACTTGCAACCTTTTTTAAAAATGAAGCTTGAAACACACTATGTCCTTAATCAATCCAAAATGCACTAAGGATGCTTTTCTCTTCAACCTTACAACAACCTTTAAGCAAAGGGACAAAAATTGGGAAAAGTAGTTAAGGTTTCACGAAGAGAAAAATCAAGTTCTAAAGAAGGAATATTGGAGCAAAATGGTTGATGGGGGTTGTGAAGATTCATGGAAAAGGTTCAAGAATGGGAAATTAAATTTGAAATTCGAAAAGGAGATTGAAATGGAGTAAATAGAGAGAAGAAAAGGAAAGGTATATATTTGATACATTTATGCAATTGACAAAGGAAGAAATTCAAAATTAGTAAGGATTAGTGAGAGCAACAATGAGATTGGATATAGTAAAAAGGAAAGTTTTTGAACATATTCATGCTGTAAATTCAAATTTGAATGAGAAAGGAAATGATTTATGGTAAAATTCACAGAATAAAATATAGGCTAAAAATCAACGTTGATGAAGATCCAATAGTTACAAAGAAAAAGAAGAAAATCACTTAGAAAAAAAAATTATAAATAAAGTAGGAAGACTTTAAGAAAAATAACCAAGAAATACATTCATACTAAAAAATGTTCAAGTCATTCATTTTGTTGCAATGTGCTCTTCAGAGTGCAATATTATCGAACATCTCTTTACTCTACTACTTTGATTTTTATTATTAATTTGGTTATTAGGTGTTGTTATTACTTGCTTAATTCTCATACTATTGGCAAGTAGAATATATTATATTGCTTTATTCACCATTTGATTATGGTGGGATTGAGATTAATCTTTTAGAGGAAAGATTAGATGCAAGATTTGGTGTACTCTTGTATAGAATACTAAAGAATAATAAAAAAGGCCTTTTAACTCATTGGTTAAAAGGTAACAGGGGATTCAGGTAGTTTTTTTTTTTTTTGGCGAAACCTCTTAAAAATCTCTTAGTCATTGTATGCTTGTTTGTATATTATTATTCATTGTTTTGATTTTCTAATTGCTAGAAAATTAATTTTTAATAACCCAATCAATTCAACACCTTAAAAAAAAATTGATTAGGGAGATTAGAATCCTACAAGTGGCATTAGACCTTCATGCTCTAGTCTCTTAGAAGATAAGTTTAACAGCTTTGAGTATATCCATGGCAACCTCCATAAAACCATATTTAGCCTATAATAGGCCACCTTTGTTTAATGGGACCAATTATGGCCATGATGAGAACATTTATGATTGGCGAAGATGTTGATGCACGGAAAATCATAAAGAAAGGGGTAAAGGTATCTAAGTGAAAAGAGGAAACCTAGTCAAAATATGAAACCCTAGAGATGGCACAAAATTACAAAGCAATGACTATGCTATTTTGTTCTTTCAGTGCTATAGAATATAATAGACTTTCCACTTGCAAAACTGCATAACAAGTATGGAAAAATTAGAGGTCATCCATAAGGGAACCAAGAATGTTAAACAATCGAAAATATATATTCTTGTTTATGATTATAAGTTGTTTCAAATGACACCATGTGAAACAATAGGAGAAATGTTTGCAAGGTTCAATGACATTATCTAATTCATTCAATACAATTAAGAGCATTCTTGCTTTTAGATTCCATTTTATTTTTTGTGATTTCATTCTTTAATTTGGTATTAGTTAAGCATTTAGCAAAAACCTCTATTTTATTTCAATCCAGATTTCAATGGCATCTCAATCAAGCCATGGTTTGGCTATAACAATAATATGACCACAAGGCTGAAAATGGCATGTGAGCATGGCTGGTAATATGTAGTACAACAGATGGCATGCATAACAACTATTGTACAAGCATGGTAGAAGACATGCAAGTAGGCAAAGGAACAAGAGTTGTAGGCTTAATTTTGTGCATAGTTCTAGTGAAGGACATGGTCATGATAGGCAAGTTGTTGTTATTTATTTTAGGTAGTTTTCTTTATTTGCAGTAGGTAGCAACTAACACTCATCCTAAATGAGGGTTTGTAATTTGCTTTAAGGGTAGGACTAGATACAAGCTTCCATGCTATTAGGAGACATGTAATCTGCATGGTAGAAATTTTGGCAGTTATGGTTTAGGATATGTCCAAAACCAAGGCTTGTATCTAAGTTATGAAACATAAGAATGAAGCTAGCAAGTTTCTCCCAACAATTGCCTAGGAGGTCCAATTTTCTCTTAGAAGAGGTTGACTATCTTTCTCTCATTACTTACCTTCTCATTATCTCTTTTACTGCAGCCACCATAACTCATAAGAAGAAACACATCAACTTCCAACTAGAAGATTGTCTTATTAACCATCCTCTTCCACATTCATATGTTGAGGCTCTTATCAACTTGGCATTAGAGCCTTTCGAACTAGAGGCACCTAACCACCATGCATTTCCCATGGTTGATGAACACACTAGCTTTTCCAACTCCCATTGAGACCACTGTTTCAAAAAGTTGCTTGAAGCCATGCAACAAATGTTTGTTGGCTTTGCATCTTAATTGGCACACAACTTTTATACATATTGTTTTGCTTTGGGCAATGGAAAGGTATAGGTCCTAGCATGAGGGATGGATTGATGAAGAACTAGCCTATCCATACTAAGGTGGTGGCCTCAAGTTGAATATATGACTTGACATTCCTTGTTCTTAGGGCAATGATGATCCTACCAATTGGATTCTAAGGGCTAAATAGCTTTTTCTATTCAACCATGCTCTAAAACATGACAAGGTGAAAATGTCTACGTTGAACTTGCATTCTAACAACCAAGCTTAGTAATAGCCTATCAAGAATCACCCTTTTGGCAAACTTGTGTCCCAGTCCCATCTCACCTTTAAGTTAATGGATCATTGTGATCATAACAATTTCTCTCACCATTTTGGGGAGTTGACTCATCTCCAACAAATTGGTGGTGTAAAAGATTACTATAAGGCCTTCTTCACAATGCTCTTAAAGGCTATTCAATTAACTCTCAAGCAAAAGGTAGGCTACTTCCTATACGACTTATGGGAGCTTATTCGTGTGGAGGTTTAATCTTAAAATCCTATCCTAGAGGTTGGCATAGCTTTATGAAAATAAGGTTCAATATTATTGAGCATGCAACCCTTCCTCATAATGGAGAAGCTTTATGTTTGTAGGTTTCTCTTCCAGTAAGCTTTTCCTGACATCCAACACTATGTCTCCTCTAGTGAGGTGTCTTTCTCCATAAGAAATAAGAGATTGTCATGCTTATGGACTATGTTACAACTGTAACAAACAATACAGTCTTTCTCATTATTGTAAACATTTTTTTTTTTTTTGTTACAGGCCACTGTTGTGGATAAGCTTCATGATGATGAGCTTTATTTGGACAATGTCATAGCATTTAAGCCAACTCCCAAAATTTCTCTTAATGCCATTTATGGCCTTACCAATCCTTAAACTATGAAGGTGTTAGGTACTATAGCTAGTGACAAAACTTAGGCACTTTTTCTTATCAATAGTGGCAAAACTCATAACTTCATTGTAAAGGATGTAGCATAACAAGTTGGACTTTCTCCTTTTGAGGGTGTTTTAAATATCAAGGTGGCCAAGAACAATGAAGCCTTTATGTAACATACTTCATTCTCTCACATTGAAAAGGCAAACGGGATGATTTGGCCATATAAGGAAACTAGCTACTCCTCATAATTAAGGTTGAGATGGAACCTAGGTCCGTGACACGTGATATCAAACCACAATATAACTTGATGGGCTTATAACTATTATCCCCCTAGTATGGGATAGGCAATGGGCCCATCTAGTGGCACTTGCGACTACTATCCCCTAGCGTAGGGTGAGTAGTGGGTGGACCCTTAATATAGGGTTGGCAGAGGGCCCTACCCACATCGAAAGTAACATAGATTTGGGTGGGAAAAAATGTAACAGACTTCATTCTCTTACATTGGAAAGGCAAGTGAGATGCTCTAGCCATATAAAGAAACTAGCTACTCCTCTTAATTAAGGTTGACTTTTTAGGATGGAACCTAAGTTTATGACATTTATCTCAAGCATCTATTGAAGGTCTCTATTACCTTCCAAGGTAATGTTTTTTTTTTTTTTTCTATTGATCTTCATGTTATGAAGTTAGAGGGTACAGACCTCATCTTGAGAGTGTAATGGCTTTATTCACTTGGGAAAACTCTTTGGGACTTCTCCAACCTACGACTTGCATTCAACAAAGATGGAAATTGGGTCGAGTTGTAAAGGATAACATCTTCAAGCCACCAACTAGTGAAAGACAATAAGTTTAGTAAGGTGTTATGTAAAGAGGGATTACTCTTACTATAGATCTTAGTAGTTAAAGTAGACATTTCCCTTCCCCAAGAGGAACCCATATAGGAGACTCACCATGAGTTGCACTAACTACTTATTGAGTTATTCTAGTTGCTTTAAGAGTTTGCATACTTGTTTCATGAACCACATGACTCACTGTTTTTTTAGGCTCACAATCATAACATCCTGCTTTGGGATGACACCAAACTAGTCATCATTCACCTATATTAATATTCAGACTTTTAAAAAGAAGAAATGGAGAAAATTGTTTGACTTGCTTTCTTCAAGGGTCATATGGCATAATAAAAGCCTTTATTCATCCTATGTCCTCTTAATTAAGAAAAAGGATTACTCTTAGTGGATGTTAATGTTCTATTGCACCTTTAACCAAGAAATCATCAAGGATAAGTCCTTAATCTCCACCATTGATAAACTTTTAGATGAATTGCATGGTGTAATGGTTTTCTCCAAGCTAGATCTTTGCTCAGGCCACTATCAAATCCACATTAACCCCCATGACATCCCTAAGAATGTATTCTACATACACCATGGGCATTTCAAGTTTTTGGTTATGCCTTCTGGGTTGACTAATGCCTCTTTCAAATTCCAAGCTACAATGAATATAGTATTTCAACCATTTATTTGCAAATTTTATGCTTGTGTTTTTTAATAATATCTTGATATATGGCCCGAGTTGGGAAGCACATTTACATCACTTGAAGTTGATTTTTAATAAATTATAGAAGCACTGCTTGTTCATTAAGCTACTGAATGTGACTTCAGCAAGTCAAAAATCCATTTCCTTGGTCACATTGTGAGTATGGCAAGTTTAGGCGTGGAAGATGACAAAATAAAAGCCATAGTGGAATAATTGAGACCCTTAATTGTCAAAGCTCTTTAAGGTTTCCTAGGTCTTTCGAGTTATTATCAGTGGTTTATTTGTCATTACGACCTCATTACTAGACCTCATTAAAGAATAATTAATTTTCATGGAATGATGCAATTGATGTAATCTTTCTTTAACTCAAATTTTCCATTACTATAGCACTGCTGCTAGCCCTTCCAAATTTTGGTAAGCCATTTGTGGTAGAATGTGATTCTTTCAGCACTAGTATTGGTGGCATCCTTCCTCAAGATAATTGTCTTATTGCTTTCTTTAGTCAATCATTGAGCACATGACACTAGCTTTTATTAACATACAACCAAGAAATTTTAGTGTTGGTCCTCATAGTTCAAAAGTGGCACCATTATCTTCCTGGAAGACATTTTACTATGTGCACTAACCATCCTAGTTTAAAGTATCTTTAGAACCAATGCCTCTTCACCCCCACATAGCAAAAAGCTCTTGCCAAACTCATGGGCTATGATTTCATCATCAAATATTGTCTGGGAAAAAGAAATACAATGGCTAACATGTTGTCTTGATGTGGGGAGCTTTATCTCAATGAGCTAGCCACTTTGATTCTCATGGGCACCAATTCATCTCCCATATGTTCCCACAAAGGATTCCCACAACGTGCAACTATTTTACATGCCCTTTCTCTTTTCAACACCTCATTAGTCTCAACTTCCCTGGACATTATTTTCAATGCCACATGTTCCCCACAAGGAGCTCTCCTAACATGCAACCACTCATGACATTCCATGTCCCTTCATTGAAGCTTTTGCAGAAGTTGACCAACATCAAGTACTTCCACATCTTATGGCAAACATTTCTATAACATCCAAAGTCATGGGCATAAAGGATGAAGCAAACAAGTTTCCCCCAATAATTGCCTAGGAGGTCCGATTCTCCCTTAGAAGAGGTAGACTATCTTTCTCTCATTATTTACCTTCTCATTATCTCTCTCACCATAGCCACAATAACTCATATGAAGAAACACAATGACTTCCAACTAGAATATCATCCCATTAACCATCCCTTTACACTTTCATATGTTGAGGCTTTTATCAAATGATAACTCTAATTCTTAACATTTTGTCAATACTAATAGTTGGGGTCAAATTGGAAGGGAACAACTACCTTGTCTAGAAGCCAAGGATTGTTCCTTAACTAAGGGCAAGTGGTTTTCTTTCCATTTTGGATGGATACCTCCCTTGTCTTTATGAGTTTGCTACCAAACCAAATAAAGGTGGATCCATTGTTTGAATGACAAATCCTACCTACACTAATTGGTAGTTTCATGACTAAGCTGCCCTCAATTGGATACTAAACAGTAATTCAAATCAATTTGTCCCTACATTATCCAAATACAAGAACTCTACCAAAGCTTATAGCACTTTTGCAACATAATTTATGGCACAAAGCTAAGCCTACAATCTATCTAAAAAGGCCACCATTCGTTAAGTAAATTTCTTTAAGAAGTCAATTACATTCTTGATTAGTTAGGTACAATTGGTGAGCGCATCTCAAACAAAAATCCATGCCAATAGCTACCTCCAACTCCAATGATGTATCCATCAACTATAATCCTATTGGTCCATCTAACATAGGTTCTTGATTTCCATCAAACATATACTCAAGCCCACATCACCCATGTGACCTTACCTCTTGATGGTTATTTCATTCTAAACAATATCAATTGGTAATGCCAAGTTGTCTACTAGCTCTACCAATTATTGTCCATCTTGACCCATGCCTAACCATTATCGATACATTACTCCATAGACCAATCATGTGGCCTATAGTTTTCCAATGTCCAACACCAACCTTATGATGCTACACAAGCCTTGCACATAGCTTATGGTTCAAGAGCACCTCTGTTGGCCTATATTTTTGGAATGCTTTAAAATTTGTTGCTATAGGCTTGCTCCTTTGTAGCAATGAATGAGAGAAAGTACTATTGTAACAAATATAAACACTTTACATATGGTATCTTCCAACAATGCTTTAGCATCAACTTTTTAATTTGTCGTTGCTATATGAGACCCTATATTAGAGGTAATTTGGAAAATAATTGTTATGACCATGTATGATAATGAACCAAAGAATTGTTTGTGTAGATCAACTTGTAAAACAAATAAAAAAAAAACGTAAAGAATAAGGTCTCATAGTAATTCCAATAACCTTATACGATACTAAGAGCTAGTTGCACTGAGAAACTACTTAAATGGTAGTCACTAAAATTACTTAAATTTTCTTAACTCAAGTGCCTTCACTTTAACTCTTAGCCCCTTTATATAGATCCTCTTCATCTCATCTTCTATTTTCTAGAATCCTTTTGTATCTTTTATAAACCTCATCTTATCTTTAACTTTCTAAAAGTTTTATTCAATCTTTCTCTTTTTAGAATATTACCTTATCCCTCTCCTTCAAGAATTCATACCTTATTTGCTTGGATTATGACATAATTATTGCAAAGGTTTTTTTCCTTACTAATTAGGGACCAAAAAAAGAAAAAAAAAAACCAAAGCTAAAATCAATATATCTTACGGAATTGTTAAATTCATGAACCATCTTGTGCATTTTATTTTATTCTTTTATGTATCGTACTGTTCTATTTATTGTAAGACATGCAACCACAAAAGGAAAAGATGATTAAGACTTGACTTGTATCATTTATCGAAAATGAAATAATTGGAAAATGCTTTTTGTTTGTTATAATTACTTAATTCATGTTGCATCACTTTAATGTTACCAATTTTTCTTTATTTAATTTTTAGCCTTTTTCGTTCTTTATTAACTTTCGTTTATATCTACTAAATTAATAGGTGGTTGACCAAGTTATTGTTTAAATTTTTGTAAGAACTTTGAAAATTTTCAAATGCAAATTTTGAACCTAGTCCATGATGTTATAAGTGAACAATCTTATATATCATTTGGTAATAAATAGTACCTAACATTTCACTCATAAAAAAAAAAAAATTTTTTGTTTATGTCCATCTTCTCTTATAAAGAAAACGGCAAACCTTGGTAGTTCCGGATCGCCGGAAGTTGGTGGAAATTTAACGGAATAAAATAAAACGAAAAGAAAGAATAGCATTTAGGGAATATGCTAACAGAATATTATTAGGTATTTTCTAGGATGCTTTACGTGGTAAATTGGCCCTACTTATAAATGAGTGGTCCAAATTATTTAGTGTAAGCAATAAATGGTTCTTTTTTTTTTTTTTTTTTTTATTATTATTATAAACTCACACACCCGGGGAAGGGGAGGGACGGGATTCGAACCCCTGACCGGTGGGACGGCCGGTCAGGGTTAGGCTCAGAGAACGCCACTGAGCCAGGGCCCCCGCCCCGTAAGCAATAAATGGTTACATTATGGCTTTCTAAACTACGAATCATGAATTCTGGGTTTGTTGAGGCTGACGTGGCCGGCCTGTCAGGCACTCACGATGGCTCGCAAGATAAGTTTTAGTAATTCCACTCCTTTTCTTTGGGTCTTTTTATTTGGGGCATAAGAAAAAATTGATGTCTTAATTTTGTGTATTTTTTTTCTTTTCTTCTCTTTAGGCAATTCATCCAAATAAATTTCAGTTTTTTATTTTTATAAGTTCACCATAAAATTAAAAATAACAATAGTATTTGAAAAAAAATATCCAAACACATCATAGAGTAACAAGACTTGTTACATTTTATATAAAATCTTAAAAGAAGAAATTCAATAACAAGTATGAGTGCTATATTTAGGGAAAATTCTTTGAATCCCAAATCAAACATTGCCTACTTTAAAGAAAATATGGATTTGATGTGTGTGGATCCAAGTTAACTCAGTTAGGTATACTAGTTGACTAAGAAAGAGGGTTGAATTGCTTATTTGGTTAATTGACCTTTTAAATTTGTTTTATGGTTTTCACATGAGTATAAGGAAGGTCAAAAACTTAAAGCACAAAGGACACACAATTTTTACCATGGTTGCTAGGCCTTCACATCTATATTCACCTTCTTCTTCTTTCAATCCAATCAATTAAAGTATACTTTACTCAAACTGAGGAGAAAATATTCTTTCACAAATTACAAATCATTTCACTAAGAATTACAACATAATGTGTGTCTCAACACACACTACTTACAACTCAAAGGTTTTTTCAACATTGTACAAATTCAAGCAACTCTCTTAAGATATAAAATGTGTAAGAAATTGGTAGAATTAAGGTTATCTAATGATCAATAATAATAACTTGAGCTCTAATCATAAAAACCCCAAATTATAATAAAACTAGGGTTTTGGATTTACAATCAAATATATGTGTACAAGAATGATATGAGTTAAATTAGCATGTTAGATTTCACAAGGTATGAAAATAGGACAACACTTCACCAAGATTTTGATTCTGCTCAAGCTTACCGGTATTTCTTTTTCTTTTCTATGCATATATTCGAATGTGCGTTAGAGCTTTCTTACTTATACAAAATAGTTTTCTTACTAAATATCTCATCAAAAAATCACCTCTTTCTGCCAAAATAAAGTTGTTCTAAGCTTTTCTAAGAAGGATCTGACTTGATACCCATTAGAGAGGATTTTCTACTTGTTTTCTACTTAAAATTTCAAACTATTGAGAAGACAATGTAGGAGCTAGCTTTGTATGTCAAACTTGTTCAAATCCCCTTTCTAAAGGCCACCATTTTTCTGAGATCTTTTACTTCTCATTTTCAGGTCTTCGTAGGTCACTTCTCGGGTCCTGGGTTGAAGTTGCAAGTTTTGCCAAAATCTTACTCAAATCTCCTCGTTCTTGATTCAAATATTTCTAGTCATGTCTCTTATGAATAAACCGTTTCTTCTTTAACGAAATATGAGCTTTTAGCTTTTGAAGCACACTATTTTGTTCACTTACTAAAAGGAAGTATGAATTATATAGATACCCTTTTATGCATAGTTACATAATTTATCATGGTCGTTAGTTTCATGCCTCTCCCCTTCACATGGGAGAATGCTTCATGAATCATACCACGTGATTTATTATGGAGACAATGATTAAAATAAATTAAGTGTCTCATTAACAATTTTTTTTATAAAAAAAAAGACACAATATTTTTCTAATTGTTTTATTGTGTCCACCTACCATGACAACGAACTCTCCTATACCTAATACTCTTGTATTTTGTTTCCAAACCATCTAAAACAAAACTATTGCTAATGACTAAATGCTAAGCAATTTGAACACAAAGTTAACACTTTTACATTGAAGACAGATCTATTATGAATATACCAACAAATTGACTTCTGTATTTATTAATGGAAATTGAGCTAATATAATTTTGTTTGAGTAGAGAATTTGTTTGTGATAGTTTTTATACTTCATTCTAGATCTGATGCTCTACTTTGAATTATATTATGAAGCACAATATTCACTAAGGATGTAAGTTTTACAAGGGATGGTTATTTAACGCAATCTTATTATGAAAAATAAAATTTGTCAAGATATATCCTATTACATATAAAAAAATGTTGAGACAGGTGATAGCTTTTACACCTTGAATTCTGCCTCGTAAATAGAAGAAATATTAATTATTTATTAACTTAGTGGTAAGTTAGTAGGACTTAAAATAAAAAAAAATTCTAAATTAGATAACCGTGAAATTAGGTGAGTGTATAAAAATAAAAAATCTTTATCACTAAGAAAAATAGCCAATTTTGTTGAAGGCAAAGAAACAGAGAGGACAATTAGTAATCAGCACATCGTTTTCGAGAGCCAACGCAATGGAACGTGCCTAAATAGACTTGGCATTTTCTATTCTTCAACTGTTATCCCGGTTACTTTTTCGGAAAAGATAAATCAAGTAGCTGTGATGCTCTGGTGCAGAGATCGCCGCGAAAGTCAATTCCCGGCTCTCTCTCTCCTGAGAAGACTCCATGAACACGTGAAGCTGTCGAATTGTTTACTGCTACTGCAACTACTCCGGTTGCGGGAGTAGACGGTCTGGTGAAGGCCAATCTGCCCAGGGACTTCTTGGCTTGAAATCGGGGGTAGAGAGTTTTGAAAGAGACGTGCTGCGCCCCCATTCCAAGATCAGATCTTCTTGGTTTAGTTTTTGTGGCAAATCGACGAAGACTCGGTCTCATTTCATGGTATGTGTGGTATTGTTATCTCCCTCCCTTGAAAGCATTGTATGCGTTTTGACAGATTCACGAGAGACCCAGTTGTTTCTCTATTTCTTTCGTCCTTACCTTAAATAGCCAATGGGGTTCTCTTGCGAGATTCATTGCAAAATGTTTTGGGTATTTTCTAAATTGTTCGTAACTTGGACCGTGGTAAAGTGAATCTACTTGAATTAAACTGCGATAGAGACTAAATCTAGAGGTTTTCTTGTCGAGGAGTCGCTTGGAGTTTGTCAGTTCTCTAGTTTAATCGTGGAATTTGTGGGTACTTGCTTAAATTCATTCCTGGGTTAGATGTAATACTTAATGCAAGCAAAGTATCTTTGGAACCTTACTAGAGATCTGGTTCGTTTATCCAGGCAGATTTTGATGTGTGCTTGTCCTTCGGAACTCTTTAGGTTTTACCAGTTGCTTTCTCGTTATAGATATAGGTTGCCTTGGTTTGTGGTTATCTATATAATGCAAGGCAAGTATCTTTGGTTTGGGCTAACGCAAGCCAAGTATCTTTGGAACCTCACTAAAGATCTTGCTCGTTTATCCCCATGGTACCGACTCAATGAGGATATGTTGTACATAAAATGCTGCATGAGTTGCTGAGGCAGGCCTTGTTTTTTATACTCCGCACATTGCAACTTAAAAGATGTTATTGCAGGAGACACTCAACTAAAGCCAATACTGGATCTAACTCATTTTTTTGACTCTCGAATACAAGCTAAATGTTACATGGGAAGCTTCCTTACAGCCAATCCCAATTCATGTTAATTGTTTTAGTGCAGTTGAAAATTAATGTGTTTGCAAAACATGTGTTGTTTTTTCATTTTTGTATTTAAGCTTTTTTTTATTGGTGAGGCTGTTTTATCTTTATCAATGCTTCTGTTCCAGGGCTATCATATTATCTGTTGTTTCAATATTGCCTTAGTTTGAACCAGTGTCCTTGTTCAGTACTATATCGATGTTCTACTTGATTTAGTGTCAATCCCATTCATACTCTTCTGCCTCGTGTGGACTTTATACTTGTGGGGTTGACACCTCTAAATTGGTCTGAAATTATGAAGCTGCATCTCATGGACACACTGGTTAATGGTTTTGGGATATGTGAAATCTTTTTACTGTCTGATGGTAACTGCAGTTTTGGTCATTAGACGCTTGGGATTATATGGCCATCCAGTAGAATGAGATGAAATGTCCCAACCAAAAAGTTACTTTCAGATTTTCATATTGGGATAACATATAATTTTAAGTTGGTCTGTTTGTTAATTTGTCCTTGTTGACTTATGAAAACTATGTTGATTTTTTTTTTGTTTTTTTATCTGCTATGACATAGGCACAAAGTTCTGCCACGTTTTCTGAACCACTTGGAAGTAGATAAAGAGCTGTGTAGACACTGGCTCATTTGGAGGACAGTTGGTAAGGTGAAGCATGCGGACAATGAAATTTCCAAGGCGATACTGGATTGTCATTTTGACCTTCATCTGCACGTCTGTTTGCTATATAGAACGTGTTGGCTTCTCTATTGCATATACGGCTGCTGCTGATGCTGTTGGTGTAAACCAATCTACTAAAGGAACAATACTTTCTACGTTCTACTGTGGATATGCCTGTTCGCAGGTGCCTGGTGGATGGGTGGCCCAGAGAATCGGGGGAAGGAAGGTCCTCCTTATTTCATTTCTATTATGGTCATTGACTTGTGCATTAGTCCCGCTAGACCCTAATAAAGTCCTAGTTTTAGTGATTGCTCGCTTGCTTGTTGGTGTGGCGCAAGGCTTCATCTTCCCCTCCATCCACACAGTTTTAGCGCAGTGGGTTCCACCCCATGAAAGATCCAGATCTGTTTCTCTGACAATGTCAGGGATGTACCTTGGTGCTGCTGCAGGAATGCTTTTCCTGCCGAGCCTTGTAAAGTATAGAGGGCCCCAATCTGTATTTGTTGCTGAGGCAGCACTGGGTGCCATGTGGTGTTTGCTATGGTTCAGGTTTGCAAGTGACCATCCACGGTCTGAGCATCCAAAAGCCAATGCTGCTGGTTTTGGTGAATCTTTGTTGCCAGTCAAAGGAAATCAGAAAGTGAAAGTGGAGAACGGAGGGTATTCTGGTAAAACTGTCAACATCCCATGGAAGAAAATTTTTTACAGCTTGCCGGTTTGGGCTATTGTGGTAAATAATTTCACGTTTCATTATGCTTTGTATGTATTGATGAACTGGCTGCCTACATACTTTGAACAAGGTCTGCAGCTCAGCCTACAGGATATGGGGTCATCTAAAATGATGCCTTATTTGAACATGTTCATATTTTCAAATATCGGTGGGGTGATTGCTGACCACTTGATCGTCAAGAGAATCATGTCAGTGACCAGAATCCGGAAGGTGTTGAACACTGTAGGATTTTTAGTTGCTTCTCTTGCATTGATGGCTATTCCCATCTTCAGATCTTCAGGTGGAGCTGTCTTCTGTTCTTCCATGGCTCTGGGTTTCTTGGCACTAGGAAGAGCTGGATTTGCAGTTAACCACTTGGATATTGCTCCACGATATGCAGGGATTGTGATGGGAGTTTCTAATACTGCTGGTACATTTGCTGGCATTATAGGAGTTGATCTTACTGGCAGGCTTCTTGAAGCAGCAAAAACTGCTAATTCAGATCTTTCTAGTCCAGAATGCTGGACAGCAGTATTTTACATACCAGGGTTGCTCTGCATCTTTAGTTCTCTGGTGTTTATAGTGTTTTCAACGGGGGAGAGAATTTTTGACTGAGTCAACTTTGTTCGATGCAAAGGTTGCATCCTGCCAATGCTCTTGTCTCTGTTAAGATTGAGTTTTTCTTCATCATGTCTGCTGATGAGCCTTCTGGTGCTTGTTGAACATACCATTCTCTCTGGGAAGGGCATGCAATGATCAGCTGCCCATAAAAAAAAAACGTTGAAACGGTCGCCTGGCCTTAGCATAGCTAGCTGCAAAAGTATATTCTTTAATTCTCCGATGTGAAGAATCTGTAACTCATTTATTTATGTTATTCAATCACTGTGCCATAATCGAGCTGGCGTTTTCTGGCTCGTGAAAGATTGCATCTTTGTGACATTTTCAAAATGTAATTGACTTCCCACAAAGAAGAAAGGCTCCAGTAAAAGAGCCGCATGGTGATCGTCTTTTGCTGTTTGGTTAATAGAGTTTTTTTACTTTTTTTGCTACCCCTAGTTTTCTTCTTCTTCTTTATATACATGTCCACTCAATTGGCTTTGAACATGAGACTAAGAGAGACAGTATTTATTTTCCAACTTAGTCTTATTGATACCTTGTTACGAAGTGTATATATATATAAAACTAGTGTTGAATTTGAAGATAATACTTACTTTTAATTGAGGCAAGTGTTCGTTAATATCTTATTATTAATTGAATAATATATTTTATATGTATATATAAGCACTGATGCAATTGGTATTGAATGTAAAATTAAAAAATTTGAAACATTTATTAGTGTACTTTTTTTAATATAAATATCACGCAATTGAAATTGAACCTAAAATCAAGAGATTTGAAACAACAATTATTCTCAACTGATTTAGTTGCATTTGGATACCTTACCAACTTAAAGAGTTAATTATCTAAATTGGCTTTCATCCATTAATTTGTTGGCCTTTAGTCCATAGGATAGGTTACTTGGAAAATCTCACTGTTAAAACCAATGAAATCTCGAGTCATAACAGAAAAGGCGATGAGATTTGCTGGACAGGAGCCATTGAGAAAAAGCTCAACTTTAATGGCCGACGGTTTTGGCAGCGACGCTGACGTGAAAGCGTGGACCAAAGCCCAGTTGCGGATTAAAGTTAAAAAATTAAATAAAAACGGTGCCCGTTGGAAACGAAGGTGGGTCCGTGTCAACCCATCACCTCCGTCCCGTTGCTGTTCTTCTTTTCTAGATCTTCCAACATTACAATTGGAGTCGAGCAGGGGGTGTTCGGCCGGCCATGGACTTCCGTCTTAATCACTCGCTCCGTTCCCCTTCCTCCTCCTCTTCCTCCTCCACCTCCACCCCCAAGCCTGCTCCCACCACCACTACCGCCACAACTACCACCTCTACCACCAACACCAATTCCAACACGATTGCCAGTGCCAGCGCCAACGCCAACGCCGCGGACTCTGACCCCATGCACTCCTGGTGGGAGTCCGTCTCCAAAGCCCGCTCTCGCATCCACGCTCTCTCCTCTGTCCTCCAAGAATCCTCCAATTCCCCTGATTCCTTCGATTCCTCATCCTTTTCCTTCCCTTCCCTCGCCGACTCCGACCGACCTGCGCTTTCTCTCCTCTCTTCGCACTCTGCCTACTGTCTCATCTCCTCCGCGCTCTCGGCGCCGCAGTCAGGATCGGGCTCTGACCCGCTCTGCCAATGGCTCTATGATACCTACCTCGCCTCCGACCCCCATCTACGACTTGTCGTCCTGTCCTTCCTGCCTCTTCTCTCCACCCTCTACCTCTCCCGCGTGCACTCGTCCGAGTCCCCCTCCCTCGCTGGATTCGAGGCCGTCCTGCTCGCCCTTTACGCCGCGGAAACCAAATCCCGCAATGGCAAGCCTCTACTCATCTCCATTCCCGACCTCTCTCAACCCTCCCTCTACCACACCCCCCGCCGCCTCGCCGTCAACAACAACGGCAGCAATAATTCAAGCCCCTCCGTCGGGGTTCTCTCGCCGCCTCTCGAGCCACAGATCGCCGTCAAGTCCACAAAACGCGCTTGCATAGTTGGCGTCGCCCTGGAATGCTATTTCAAACAGATCTCGCAGATGCCGAGCTGGTCCAAGCTCGAGTTTTGCCGATCTGTGGAGGGGTGGGCCGGGCAGGACTGTTCTTGTAAACGAGAGTTCGACAAGGACGATGATGAATTTGAGAACTGCACATCGTTTTCGGACGGTGCGATTGGGGTTGAGGTTGTCGCCGACGAGATGGGCAAGAAGTTGATGATTGAGGAAAATGGGGAGAATTCTGAACCCAAGGGGACGAGAATTCCGCTGCCATGGGAGCTATTGCAACCAGCGTTGAGGATTCTGGGACACTGCCTGCTGGCTCCGTTGAATGCCCAAGATGTTAAGGACGCGGCAGCATCCGCAGTGAGGAGCTTGTACGCAAGGGCGACGCATGATTTGGTTCCGCAGGCGATCTTGGCGTCACGGAGTCTCATTCAACTCGATAAGCGGGGGCGCGCGGCTGCGAAGGCAGAGGCTGCGGCCGCGGCGGCCAATGCCAGTGCGTCTTCCAATGCCAACACGCCTAGCAAGGCCAAGAAACCTGAAATCCTGTTGGTTTCCAAGTGACTGGGGATGGGGGATTTTGCTTTTCAGGTAATGGTTGTTGTAAAGTTTAGTTGAAGTTGTTGAAAAGAATTTTTTTTTTGTAGGTTGATGTTGTATTCCAAAATCAGTATTCCATTGGTAGTTCGTAGTGGTTATGTCTTCTCAAGCGAAAAGTTATACCTATGCGTTGACATTTTCTTTGGTTGTATTGGGATATCTTGGAGAGAATTCTTGGAAATGGTTTGTAACAGCTGCTTGTGTGGTGCGGATTTTCTCATTTGAAGTGTTGTTGTACTTGGTAAGAATTCTGATTTTTGCAGAATGAACTCATTTCAAACGATGTCATTTGCTTTTAATTCAATTCTCGAGGGAGGGGGGTGGGGATTGGGTGTGGGAACTAGCTCTGCGTTTGGCTTTTGTTGTTTTGTTTCTTTGCTTTTTAATGCCTATGTCTCTGCCTTACTTCTACAAGTTAGATTTGTCCTGTTGTCTTAATATATGAGATGAATGGAAAGTCTTAAATCACTTTTTAGTTATTATATCTTTCTCTCTTTAGTTAAAATCCCTCTCCAATTCATAATTGACCTGAGATGAGGACTATTAAGTTCCTTTAAACCATTTTATATCTTGTATCTGTGGCTTTATTAGAATTTGTTTTTAAATTCAGCTGGATTATGCCTCTTGTTTCCTTCAGCTTAATCAGATGGGTGAAAGAAGGAACTTGACAGTGGCAATTTTTCCGTTCTTCCTGCAATCTGAATCAATATAATGTTTATGCAAATAAGGCGTGAAGGTTTGTAACTAGTAGAGATGACATACCTTAAGATAACTGCAACAGGTGAACACTCACGCAAATATTGATCACAGAAGAAATTTTGTTCTTGGTGGCATAGAAGTTTCAGAATCAAATTACGCACTAAATTTCTAATGAAAAGTTATTAACACATCTTTCTTTTCTTTTCTTTTCTTTTTTGGTAGATGTTTGTGTCTGTTGGTTTGGAAATAGAGAAGGGAAATTATGGTGTCATGGATGTTGCTACTGAAAACTGACAAGGGGCAGCCCTTATTTACATTGCTGATTGAGTTGATATTATGTTTTAGATTAAGCAGGCTCGAGGGAAACAGTGTAGCATTTGGGGAGTGATTTTCGTGGTTGAGATGTGTGAAATTTTAAGCTTTACGTACAATCATGATGTGATCACTCATCCCTGGAAATATTATACTGGTGAAGTAGTCCAACCAAGAGCCATGTACTCCTACAACATGTTTCTCTCAGGATCGTGCTTTCCATGTCATGCTAGTTTCTGTAAGATCCAATTTGTGAGCTTTTCAGGTTTAGCAGTCCTTATCTTTTTTTTATTTGTTTAAATTTTATATCAATTTGGTGATTCATACATGTTCTACAATTGTATTAGGGTTTTGGTAGTCAGTCATATTTAATCCTAATATTGATTGGTTTGCAAGTTTTATGTAGAACTGCAAGATTGCATCATATGAGGAAGACAAATTTTTTCAGACATCCGATCAATTAAGAATGGCTCTAATTTATGGAAAGGTCCCTAGGTCCTACAACTTTTAAAAGGTCAAAATAATCTATATGGTTATAAAGGAAAAATTATAAAACAAGTGAATGCATGAGGATGGAAAAGAAAACTTTAAAAAAGTGTTAGGAATATAAGAAAGACATTTGACAGCAAGTTTTATGCATGAGAATGGTCTATGGGCGTTTGTGGGCATGATGAAAGGCGGAAGAACATAAAGAAAAGCGAATATTACAGAACCGTTATTGTAGTTCTTCGGCCTATTCAGGGTCAAGAAGCATGTTAGTTGAGTAAGAGAGATCAATATCAGTATGCTTTTATTAATTTCGTACATTACTTGATGTAATTTACTTGTGTATAGCTGTGATGAAGTTTTGTTGCAATTGAAGTTTATATTTCTTTGAATATCTGTTATGTTGGTTGGTTAATTATAGATGAACGAAATAGTGAAGGTGAAATTGTTCAAAACATGGTGTAATATAAGCACCAAACTTTTAGCTGGGATAATGAACCTTCAGATCATATAATTTGTAAACGGAGTATATGTAACATATGTTTCTGAATCACTATTTGTAAAATGGATTTTCTGACCTCTTATCTATGGTTTATTGTTGTTTACTGGGGGATATCTGATAAATTAGATTTTCTGATTTATGAAATGAATTCTTCCTTTTTTTCTCCTGTTTTTGGTTGGGGTGGGATTGGTGGGAGTGGAGGACTCTGAACACGATGGATTAGGTGATGCTGAATGTTTGTCATCTTCTTGTTCACTTTTAGTTATTAGACTTTGTTATAATCCTGATGGTAGCGTGGCTATGAACAAGATGGGTATGCAACGTTTTGGAAGATATATAACCTTCAGTATTGTCAATGCCTCCTTCCATGACTGCTGGACTCATGTGTGCCTACCTTTACATCTGCTCCATATTAGTACTCAAATATAGCTAAGACTTGTTATTTTGTTTTTCAAACTCGTATTTCTGATACATGATACTCAAAACTTTTGGATAGATTTTGTCTCTTGAGGGTTTATTAGTTTGGATGCTATTGTCCAAAATTTGTAACCAGAGGAAGTTGTGCTTCAGTGGTAAGTATTTCCTTTTGGGAAATGCTACTGGTAGTATCTTATAGGGCAATGATATTTTTGCTTCAGCATGTTTTTCATGCTCGGTTCAGGAAATTTATGACTACATGAAAAGTGGACTGTGAGAAATTGAAGTGCCAATAGGGTGATATTCTTTTTATTAGTGGTATCAAATGGTTTCTAAATTCTTGTTAGGTTGGAGAAGTGGGTGAGTATATTAATATTTGGTTTCTAATTACCTAGACTATCTTAAGTGTTGTCCGATAAGCTAACTTTCTATATCTCTATTTCTGTCCTTTATTGGTTTAAATTGGTGACGATAAAAAATCCTTTTCCGGCTATAATTCCTGGCATAGGTACTGCCAAACCTTTTTTCACCCATTAAAATAGACAGACGATGTTGAATGCCATCGAGAGTCTTTTTTGACTAAACCCATAAACCTGCCTCTCTCTGCATGTAGACAATTGCATCTGGGTATAATTCCAAGTTCCTTAAGTGAGTTGTTTAGATGCACATGTGGAAATGTAGGGAACTGCTTGGTATAGGTGGCTGGTTGGATGTTAGTAGAGGTTTTGCAGCGATTTTTCCGAATAGCAACATTTATTGTATGGATTAACGGCCAGCAGGGTGGTAGTGGAGGTTTACTTTCTTGATTCTAGCCTTAGGTGGGGTCTTGAAGGGTCCATTCCACATTCAATTACCATCATCGTTGATTTTTTAGCTATTGAGTAAACCGAATGTTCAACAAAGTTGAGTTTTCTAGTGTAGTTTGATTTTTGTCTCTTTTTTTTTGTGTTAATTTTTAATTTTCAAGTTTATATTATAAATAAAATTGTAAACATAGATTTGATACGATAAATTACTACAACGAATTTAAAGCTAAATTATATACCATAGGTATTCATTTTGCCATAAAGATCAATATAACAATTATTTTTTTACTCGTAACTAAGGAGTAATACGAAAAGGGACATATTTTAACGAAATGGAGAGAGGAATTGAAAATAATCAATGCTTAGAAACATTAGTTGCTACTATTTCTACTCTATCAAATTATCTATAAACCCTAGTTTTTATAGACAAATTCACAAGAGAAACCCTAAAAGGAAAGTCAACAGTTAAAATCGTCTGAAGGAAGAAAATCAAATCAATCCCAATCGAAGATAAATTTGAGCGATTGGATCAATTAGGACGAATGTGGTGGCATCTTTATGAAAGGGTTCAATGCATCGCACGGGATCCCCAGGCTTTTGCTCGAAAAGGACGAACATCGCGGGTCATAATTCATAAAGATGGACGGCATCTGGGGGGCATCCATGGGGTCCTTCATCGGTATTACCCCGCGGGCATACCTTGATTATACCTTGAGGCTAAAGATTTGTTGAAGACACAGTGAATGTGGTCTGAACACCAAGTAGTGTTGGCAGAATTTAAATTCTTCTGGTAATTGAAGTAATGAGTTTTATAAAATGAAAATTCATATTTTGGCAAAAACCTCGTAGTTCATCTTTATTGCAAACGTTAACCCCATAATGGTCCTTCTAAAAAGTTAAAAATGGAAACATTTTATGGGTTGAATTTATGTGCTGGAGCAGATGACGGTTCTCCTTTTTTCTTTCCCCTCTTTGATCACAATCTTGAGGACACAAATGGGTATATAGGGTTTTTGTTTGAAAATTTAATTCAATAAAAATAAGAAATCTGATTGAAGTCGAAGGAAAACAAGAAGTATTTATTGATAATAAAATTGAAAAAGCTTGCATAATTTATAAAAATGGACCATAAACACTTAGACTGAGCCATTAACCGTAGAGCATACGCATCGTATTTCACCTTCAGTACCAGTTTTGACGTCAAGTTTGCTCATTTTCAGCATGGACCTTCTGAACTCGTTATTGAAGCTTAACCTAGCCATGTCTCCCGAACCCATGAAACGATGAACAAAAGTACGGGGAGAGGCATCAGTTCATAACTTTTGATCCAACTCCAGGACCCCTCGGCCTTTTCTCAAGTTTGTTAAGAAAGATGCATCAAATCTGTTTGCGCTACCTACGTCCAGTGCAAAACGCTTTGCTTGGTCACCATTTGGTGGGCAGACTGCTTGTAGCTGCGGAAGGAGGGCGGAATCAATGGTAGGATCAGCACCAGTTCTGTTCGTTGTAAAGTTATTTAGTCTGTAACTGAAGAACAAGCATTCTGAAGTCCCAATGGTGTGGCCACCTTAGGGCAGGGGCCTGGCTCAGTGGTTAAGACACTGAGCCAAATCCTGACTGGCGAGTCCACCCGGTCGTAGGTTCGAACCCCGTCCCCCCTCCCCCAGGTGCGTGCGTAATAAAAAAAAAAAAAAAATGGTGTGGCCACCTTATCATCACATAAGTGCACTAAGTTTAGTTTGGGGTAAATTTATGGAAGATAAAAGCTGCTCAAATTTGATAGACACAATAAGTGTAATACAAATTGTTCCAAATGTATCAAGCCAAGTAAATTTTATCTTCAAGCTTTTATGCTAGACTAGAAAATCTTTATTTAGTGTTATCATGGCTAAAGTTAGAAAATAAACTTGACTCTCCTTAGCTACGGCGAGGACCAAAGGGTGGGGCTGAAGAGGTTATATAGCTCCATCCACTTCCCTCACACTAACCTCTCGTCCCTGTAAAAGAAACTATTTACATTGACCTTTTTAAAACAAATTCTAGCTACTCCTTTTTACGTGTAAAGTTTTTTTTTTTGAAAAAAAAAAGAAAAAAAGGAAAAAAGAAGACTTTTTAATGCACAAAGAACAAAAGTTTAGAAGAGATTCAATATTTTTCTAATCTCTTGCTTTTCTAATACTTGTGGGTGCAAGGTCACAAGTATTTATATAGGATATTGTGAGGATGAATGCAGGAGAAGAAGCCGGTAAAGCCGCCGGGAGGCGGCCGGAAAATGTAGTTTCAAATGAAGCGGGATACAATAGCAGCAAGCTCACCTTTGTCTCCTAATAATTGGGAGATTGCATGGTACTATTCCACGTAAGAAAAAATCCTTGCGAAAAAATTGTCAAAGCTGCCTCTAATCCTCCTCCATGAATGTTGAGGCTGCTTGTCACGCTCAAGCATAATGAATGTCGTTTAACACAATGTCGAGTGTCCTCATATGACAGGATCTTTGAATATTGTTGCTTAATGTTGAATTCTATAATTCTGGTTCTACAATAAGCCCTAATTACATTTAGAGACCTTTTCTAGGAATATTTATGCTTTTTAGTCGAGAGATTGGAGAGGTTGGATCATTGTGATACTTTGACATGAGAACTCAGCAGTCATGTTTTTGGGCATTCGTATGGATAAACATTTACAATATTCGGAAAATTTCAATTTTTATCCCTTTTTGACTTTGGAAAAAGGTCAAATTCCAGTCATCCACGGGCTGGAATTGCCAATGATTCTCTCGACTCGTTCAAAAATGCTTTTCTTTTTTCAAATGCATTTTTGGTGAGTTTGTGGAAGAAAAAAAAATTGATGGGATTTCTTTGTCCTTCGAAATATTTAGTCTTCATAACTACTGTTCACCAAGGACTCTAAACGAAAAGGAAAAATAAAAATTTTGACACCTTCTCCGACCACTAAATTCAGTGTAATGGCACGGTTAATAGTTTGTAATTGTAAAATTAATGTAAAATTCGGTTCACTTGACGGATCAACCATTGGCTTCTTGATGGCTAGCCCGGTAACGTGAACAAAATTTTGAAATGCAAAAAGCTTATATGGTTTGACACGAACATCAAAGCAGTGACGTTAGAAAATCAATCTTGTACACTTTTTTTGTTTTTGGGTTGAATTGTCAAGTAAAATATTTATATCAATATCTATATAGATATAGATATAGATATAGATATAGATATAGTTATAGTTATAGATATCACAAAAGTTTCATGTGTAAAATAATTCAACCCACCATTAATCACTACAACAATTCTAGCTAGGTTCAAAGATGGTGCTAGAAGATTTTAGATTTCCTACAAATACCTATTATGATTCATATAACTTATACTTCTATATGATGAGATTTTGTTTCTAATATCTTTCTTGATCTTGGTAAGTATGACAGCTTAAGTGAATCTTCTTCTATTTATTTTATATTAGTTGTGGTATATTGTAACTTTGAAGAATACACTTAGTAGTATTGCAATAAAAATCTTACTTTTACCATTAAACTTATCCAACTCATTTCCTTCTCCCATGGTTCAAACCTACAAATTAATCTATTTATTGCCTGGATTGTAGTTCCTGTGCATCTAGTGAATAAGCAATTAAAGGATAAATGTTCATATGATTTTTGTTGTTTCAACATATGTTACATTGTTGGTCAACTCAATTATTCCATATAGCTACTTGATTTACTATGTTTAGCTTGCCTTTCATAGTGATCTAATAGATAAAACTATTCTTACTGTCCATTGTAGTCACGCCACTCAACTTCTTGCTTGTGCTCTTTCAACCTTAAGTAACTTTTGGTGATATTATAATATGAATTAGTAATTACCTGTGAAAGTTCCTTTCTTACCTGTTGAGGAGGGGATCAAAATTAGGTTGTAGTTTTTTTATTATGTTTTGTCCCTTCTAAAATGTTAATTGTGTGTTTAAGGTAATTAAAATATAATTGTAATTGTAAGAAGAAATTCAATCTCAATTCAATAAATCAAATAAACATTCAATTGGTCACTAGCCATGTTGTTTGGTTTTTCCTGCATTGTTGTTAAGGGGACACATTTCTTTTCTTTCATTCTAACTATGTTCCTTCCATTGATAGGCCAATCATCAATCTTACTTTAGTGAGTAGAGCAAGAGTTTGTATTCTTCAAGAAAAACAAAAGTAAAAGTATTAAAAAGAAAACAACTAACTCTTTTGTTGCCCAAGGAGTTGTGCATTGTACAATTTGATCATTAGGAGTTCAAATGAATGAAGGTTAATAGTTTCTAGTTCCTCCTTGCATTTTAATGTTATTTAATTATTTCTTGTTTTCATGGCATTTCATTTTTGTCAATTTACTCTACCTTTTAATAATTAGTGCAATACAATTGCTTATTCTTTGATTCGTTTCTCTTTCTATGAAATGTCATGTTTTGATTTATAACTTCCATTTGTAATTCACTCCTACATGTTTATAAGATCAATTGATATAAAATTTGATTGGATGTAAATGACTAATACTTGGTTAAAATTAGATCATAGTACATCACATGTTCTTTTAAACTAATTTTTTCTCATATGTTGGACTTTATATACGAGCCAAGTATTAGTTTCTTAGAAAATTCTTGTAAAGTCATACTTCTTTAGCCAAAATATTAATTGAAGGTTAAAAAAAAATTTAGTAGTATACTATCACACTTCCAAAAGAGAGTGATGTTAATTTAATATTTTTTATAACTATTTCATTTAGAATGATTTTAGGCTATATAATTGTATGAAAGATAAGAAAAGCACTCTATATAGGTAATTTTTTTGTGAGACGACAAGAAAGAACAATTTTTAGAGGAAAAATTTTAAATTAATGGCTACAAAACCCATCAGCAAAGTTATTATAGTGATGGAGTTTCTAATCCTTGTAATTGTCAAAGTACATGTCAATGGCCTTACCCTTTTATTTTCCACTCTCATATCATTTCCTACTATCTTTGACACCATTCAACAAAATGAGAATCACAACCATCATTGCCTTGAAACTGTACTAGAATTCTGTAAAGAAGCACAAGAGTTAATGGGCAAGAAAGATGTGTTTTTTCTCTTCTCACTACGTGCCTCTTTGAGAATCCAAAATACATGCATCTTACTTACCGTCAATTTTTGTCAATTGGCGAAAAATGCCTATTGCAATGTTGGGGAAAAAAAGGATATAGAGGTTTAGATATTGGGAGTTGTTTGTTAAAGTGTTTTGAAACACAAATGGAGAAGCATTAAACGAAGACATTTGGCATCACAAAGCTGTGATATTTGTGAAAGGTTCTTAATCTCTTGTTAGTTCTCTTCTCTTAGACACAAATATAAACATTTATGAAAACGTATCAGGGACATTCTTGTGAACTCATTTGTGTAAGTTAGAAAGCACTTTTGAAGATTTCTCTATAGGTTTAGGATTATGATAATGAGTTTGTTACTCATTTTTATTTTCCATCACAAGATACCTTATTTGCCACTTCCCTTATTGCATAATTTGTGTAAATCAAGTTTGTCTCACATGTTAAGTTTGTTTTGTTGGTTTCAGGGTAAGTGACATGGCATCACATGCAAGAAAGTCAGATTTCATGGATAATACTCCATATTTTAGAGTTGTCTTTGTTTATGTATGCCTTGAGTTATGAAATAAATACATGAGAGTACTTTTTTTTTTTTAACTTCATGTGATCTTTGTATTTGTTTGTAAGAGTGGGTGATATTCAATGCAGGAATTGAGAGTTGTTTATAGAATTAAAGTGTCCTTCATCGTTGGGACTATGTCTTTTTTGTTTTTGTTTTTGTTTTTTTTTTCTGCTCATGTCGGGATCTAAGATATTTAATAAAATAGAATACTGAAACCAACATGGATTTGGTAAATATATGTGTGACATTATTTAGTGTTTGTTGAACGCTTTCTAACTCAACCAAGATTCCAATATAATCTTAGCAATATGCGATTATTGTCTATGGTAAGACTTCTACTTACCACATTGGGTTAATAATTAGCATACATGATATAATACTACATAGATGATACATGAATTCAAATCAATCAAGGCTCATAATAGTGCTAAGGAGGAACCTAAACTTTGATACCATGTTGATGGGTCAATGAATAAACTTAAAAGCCAACTTAAAAGTTAGTGGAACCACTTATTATATAAGTAGAAAGATTATGAAGGTGAAATCATGGCCCACATCATAATAGACATGTAACATGCCTCCTTACCATGATGATACCATTTCATTATCACATTTGTGAGTAATAAGTTGGTTCAAATTAATGAGAACCCATAGAAGTGATAAAGAGGAACCTTAACTCTGATATTATATTAAAAAGTTTATTATTTAACTCAAAAGCAACCTAAGAGTTTTTGAAACTGGTAATCATATAAACAAAATATTAATATATTCTTGAATAATAAGGAATCATTGCCTACATCATAACATCCATGTGTCTTATGCCCCTTACATTGATAGTCAAAGCTTTAGACCATTATGGTTTTGCATTCATGGGCAACTCTTGGGCTTAAATCAATAAAAGTTAATAAGAGTTTTAAGAGGGATCCTACCAATGATACATTTAAAGGCTCATTATCCAACCCAAAAGAAAGCCCATGAGTTGAGGAATCCATTACCATATAAGTAACAATTTCAATATATTGATTAGTAATGTGAGATCATTACCCCTATTATAATAGTTACAATGTAATATCTGTAGTAAAGAAAACCCTAAAGGGCTATGTTTACCAAAAAGAATATTTTTAAATATAATAGAAACACTAATCAAGATCATACTATCATGTTAATAAGCATAATTATAATCATAAGAACATAGTGAAAAATCCAACCTTAATATTTGTTAGAAAACTAGCTAGACTTCTAGAAAGTCATTGACAAGATTCATAGTTTTAACTTTTCTCTACCTCTTCCTATACAAATACCAATTAAATTGAAATAAATTTTATGTACACTATATAAATAAAAGAACCTAAAATCTTTTAGATGAAAGTAATCCATTATCTACTTCATCTATCATAATCCATGAATTCTTTGTTCCTTAGATCAATTGCTAAGATTAGTTAAGATGACACTTTTACTTTATCTAAATTTTCTTACTTGATCTAAAACCTGTTTTTATTGTAAAAATAGAAAAAATTATTCAATGATCTTTTAAATAATTTTTAAGAAAACTATTAAAGTTTAGATAATTTCACTATTATTTGCACTTTGATCTCTTCACTTTAGTGTTGGAATGATGAAATTAATTGAATAGGAAGAATGTAAAAAGGAGATTAAAAACTATGAAAGTTGCTTCTCTATTCAACTTAATTAAAACAAATAAGAGTAGGAAAATTCAACATATAATGCTACAATCTTAAGAAGTATACAAGCCCATGCATATTCTTTTATACACAAAGTCCAACAACTTTTCTTCCTTGGTTCTTCACTCAAACAATTAGGTCTCCTTTAGTTTTTTTCCAAGCTTTCATTATTGACATCTTGTTGCCTTTGCCATTTTGAGCTTTGCTTTTGTTGTGTTTCTAGGAAGGTTTCAACCTTTCTTGAAGTGGCTAGTCAAAGCTTACCTGGCACCCATGTGGCATCATGTCATCTCATCTTCGATAAATAGCAATGAATTCCCATCATCATCCTTAATTAAAGAGAATAGAGAGCACTATTTACTAAACATCATCCTTTGGCATAACATTTTCAATGAGGTTTTAGGAAACAATTCTTGCATTAACCATGGCCCCAGCTATCATTGCGGAAGGCCTTTCATATCTTGCAAACCATCTAGAAAAGATGGTTGACTTCTTCTATTGCTTGCAAATAGTTGTCAGAAATCTTTATTGGCTCATAGTGGTGCGAAGTTTGTAACAAAATGACCATTAAGCCTTTCTAGGAAGATTCATTACTTAGCTTGAAATCTCTTCTCTTGTGTTCATAGTTTCATGTTCTAGCAAAGAATTAATTATAGTATAATAAGACAAACAAGGAGTGATAGAATAAGGAAATCTTGTTTAATTCTAACTTGTCTTGTTAGGGTATTTAATATGGAGCCAAACACACTGTTGAGGTAGATTTTAAAGATCTAGTAGGGCCTCTAACAAAGAACCATTTTTCAAATGATTTCTTTAAAGTTTCAAAATCCGAGCTTGTAAAGATCTTGCAAAGTGGAGAAAAGCATAACAAAGTTGTGTAGCAGCTTATGAGACCACAATAAGTGTTTCAAATTTATTATCCTTTAGTGTGGTTCTCCATAAAGAAAAACTCTCCTTGTGTACTTTAGTAAAAATAATTTTGTAAAAAGAACTATTAGTGTTGTCATTAAAACCGTGACTAAGTTATAAGTTAAATTTATTAGTTTTTGAGATATTAATATTATTAGACAAGGGTCTTGTGTACTTGTGATTGATGAATCATGGTTATGCAATCTCTTAACTTTTAAGTGATTAGAGTTGTGTTATTGAAAGTCCTATGTGTATCACTAATCGGAAATTAGTGGAGAAAAAATCTAATAGAGTTGATTAGGGGATAATGGATGTATGCACGGTTAGCTAAACCATTTAAATATTATGTTGTTGTCTATGTTTAATTTCCACACCATAGTTTTGGATTTTATGATTGAATTGTTCACATTACCTTAAATTAATTTATAAGTCATTAACTACACTTATTTTATGGATAAAACAAACCATTTAAGTCATATTGTTAGTTTTTTAATGCTTATTAGCACTTTGAAGGAAGACTTTTAAAACACCAAAAATCCTTAGAAAAAAATTTAGACTCAATTCATCATTCTCTAACCTTCTGGTGTTAAAAGGCCACATCATCGCCGCATTAGTAGCATAGTTATGTCAACCTCACTAATACAAGCAACACCATGTTAGGTTGAAATGCCATAATAGCCCTTGCCCCTAACTAAACAAGGAAGATTTTTCCTCATAAAAATATTGCCTAGGCCTCCAAAATCACACATATTTTTGTCCAAGACATATTTGAATTAGTTTGGGAAAGATTCACTTGTTATTTGTCAAGATTCTATTAATTAAGTTTCCCCCTTTGTGAACTGAAATCTCCCAACAATGGAAACGACGGCAACCTTAAATGCAAGATTAAATTGTAAAGTTTTATTATCTTGTTCTTAATGTTACCTAGGTTTATAAATTGTAGCAAAAAACAAACAAACCAAATTCTCTTACTTTACTATTGCCTTCTTAGGTTTCTCAAGTTTGCAAGGTTCTATCTTGGTAACAAATCAAGCCACCAAGCACAAGCCATACCCTTTTTTCAAGCCTAACCACACTTGAAATGACCTACCATAATGCTACTAGCCTAAACCCTATCGACAGTTTGTCATGGACCTAGTTTGGGTTTTGGGTATTTAGTGGAATGGGCTTGGGTTTTATCCAAACCAAGAACACTTAGGAGAATTCTATAATAATAAAAGGCATGATGGTCATGTGATGTGATTGTCTTCCTAAACAAGGAAGCAATCCTTGGTGGGGACCTTAATAGAACCTAGTCATTAGAGAAATCCATTGGTATTATGTCCCTTGATGTATATATGCTATTTTTATTATGATGCGAATGTATTATGTCCATTTTGATTCAGGTTGTGTGTGTGTAAAGATGTGCCATTTTCATTATGATATAAAGGAATGATATTTTGACTTGTTTGGGAACCTAAAAATGCTCCTGCATTTTCTATCCTTTTCCCATGAGACTTACAGTTTCTTAGGAAGATGGCTCCTCTAAATCCAAAACAACCCTATTCAATCCAAGATCCAAATACGTTCTTAGAAGACTATAACACAATTACTCCTAGTTTGCTACCCCCATTGGAACTCTTTGTCTCACTTATTAGTTTGTGCCTTGAAGGCCCTAGTTATTTAGGGTGGAAGGCACAAATTATAACTTATCTCAAATCTACTTAGCTTCTTCCCATATTGGACAAGACATATCCTTGTTTGCCAACATTTCTTTTCAAAGTTGATGAGGATTGAGTGGTCTACACTACTCTAAATCTTACATATTTTGACTAGGTAGCTCATGACCAAATGGCTCTTAAATGCCTTCGATCCCATTGCCACTAGTTTTTCTAAATATAATTGGTTAGTGGATGTTATGCAAGCACTTGCAACAAAGTTCACCTCCTAAAGAATTGTGAAGGGTTTTTCCCCCCATTTAAAACTTCAGACCACTATTAAAGGATATTAGATGGTCATTAAATTCCTACAAGGGATGTTGAGGTATAGGATCATGCATCAACCAAATCCACGCACGCTAACACCAAATATACAATGGTTCAAGCTAAAAAAGATACCTTACTTCCACTTTGGGGGTAGCTTCATTCCTTGTCTTCTCTAGTAGCTTACAAGCACACAAAGTCTCTATAGTTCACACACTCACACATTGTTCGAGCACTCTTTCTATTACATTGTCCACACACTCACACCATGTGTCAATATAGAAAAGTATATCAGTCATCCCATTTACAACATAATGGGATAACAATCAAGTCCTTGCACTACTTTTTCTTGGAATGAGTAGTGCAACATCCTTGCACCATAGGAATAAGAACTACCACTAGGAAATGAAAAACTACCCTGACCTAAGCTCTAGCTCTTAAGCCTAGCACAAGTTAAGCAAAAACTCAACTCGTCTTTGTCCACCACTTTGGTCAACATGTCTGCCAAATTCTCTAAGGCATGTATCTTCTTTAGCTTTATACGTCCGTCCTCCACCACTTGCTTGATGAAGTGATATCTTCTCTTGATATGCTTTGACTTAGAGTGAAATATTGCATTTTTAGCAGGATGTATAGCATTTTTGACAAGATGTATAGCATTTTGGCTATTTGTCCACAATGCACTATCTTTTAGCTTTTGACCAAGCTTCTCCAAGAATCCTTACAACGAAATGAACTATTTTGCCCATTTAGTAGTGGCTATGTACTTCACTTCCATGGTTAACAATGCTACCACTAACTATAACTTGGACATCTAACTAACAACTATTCACCAATTGTAAAGATATAACTTATGGTATTCCTACCATAATCATGATGTCCTAACAAGTTTACGTCAACATAACCCAAAAGATTGAGTTATACACCTCCAAAGTGAAGAAAATAAGAAGAAGTCCTTTGTAGATATATGAAAATCCACTCAATTGCGTTCCAATATACTTTCCTAGAATTGTTCATCGTTGGAAAAGGATATGTTTTATTGTTACAAATTTTGTTACTAATTGTATAAAAATGTTTTTCATTTATGTATGTGCAAAAGAGAATTATGGGAAGTAGAAGGTGTACAAGTTATAATATCAATCGATAATATTATAAAGTAACCAGGTTCCTACATCTTAATATATTGCAATCTTATTCATGTGGTAAAAGAATATTTCTTGTGCAATAAGGAGGAAGAAAGAAAATATTAGTTGCAAATTATTCATAAGTTGCATGGTATTCATATAAAAAAGAATATGATGCTGGTGTTTATTTTTCTTGTGGGGAGTTTATGAAAAAATGGTTTAATGTAGATGATAAGCTTATACAAGCTTGGATTGAGAAGCTTAGGCCCAAGAAACTTGATAAGATTGATCCAAAATGATCCAAGCCTACATGGGTTTAAAGGTGATACAAGCCCATAAGTTTGATCCAAGCTTGCAAGTGATACCGATACACACCATTTAACTAAGAAGAAATGTGCCTTAACCTACAACATTCCGATTAGAAACCCTAGCTTTTATCTACCAAGACAACCTCCTAACTTCTCAGCAACTGAATGCCCACACTCCCGACTAGAATAAATAGAGATGAAACTGAATGCTAGAAAAGCTAGTCTATACAATTTCATGATGATTGTGGCTTTTAATCGAAGTCCTAGAAGTAGAATGATGGAACAACTTCAGTTTCTCAATGGGAAGAAATCTCTGATTTTGTCAAGTTTGATAAAAATCTCAAATCAGATACTTTTAACTTGAATCTCTTATAAAAGCTCCCATTTTACGGTTCAAGAGTAGTTCTTGCATGAGTTCATTGTGAAAATCAAAAGAAGAAATTAGATTGATTCAAGTATTACGATTTTGTGAAGAGCCTCAATGATATTAATTAAAGATTGTACTATTATGATTCTATATTCTTGTATACACTTATTTATATGCTGATTGAACTTTGATTATTATTTACACATAAACTTTGTTGTAAATCTAAAACCCTAATTTGTTGAAATATGAGAGTTTCGTGATTAGAGCTTGGATTTGTATTCTATATGCTAGATAAGCTCTATGGTTAACAAAATCCCTCATAAACTATAAATCATTTAGGGATTTGCTCTTGTAACAAAGTTGAGTCAACCTTTAATTGTAACCCATGGTTTTTGTGATTCCTTTAAGGAGGAATTAGGAGGATTAGGAGAATATTTTCTCTTAATCAATGAGTAAAATGGACTTCAACTGGTTGGGTTGAAGGAAAAAGAGGGTGGATGTAGGTGTAAGTACTGAACCATCATGAAAAATTTGTGTTTATGCTTGCTGTTTGTGATTATTTTGACTTACTATTTATATTCTTACTTGGTGCATTATCTAAGCTTGTTGTGGGTGTAAAAATCAGGATTGATAGACATATTGTTAATAAACCAATTCAACCCCCCCTTCTTGGTTGGCCATTATACCTAACATTCATATATCTACTTACCTCACTAACTGCTTATGTAATATTTAACCTTGTGTGCTGACCATGACGTACATCAAGCTACCCACTACTGATGTATAAAGAGCATTCTCCATGAATTTTTATTCCTTGGTTGTGTATCTACAAACAATCTCCCATCAACAGCATGAAATGTCTTGCAAGAGGTTAAGCCACTAGCTTTGCATTTTCATATTAAACCTCTTGATCAAACTCTCAACATAATCCTATTAAGATAGCTTCAAAACATGCTTTTCTCTATTTCAAGATATTTTCATACCAAAGATCTATTTTGTCACCCCAAGATCTTTCATTAAAAAATAGTTCTTGAGTTAAAGAATCAGCTCATTTATATCCTACATATTTGCTCTACAAACAAGTATTTCATTAATAGACAAGATCATGATAAGAAAATTAGCTTATGGCTCCTTGAAATAAACATAATGGTCACTTAAGCATCTCTCAAACCTTTGCTCTCTCATGAAATTATCAAATTTCAGATGCCATTGTCTTGGAACTTGTTTTAAACCATATAGACTTTTCTTAAGTTTACACACCAAATTTTCTTTTCCTTTAACTTCAAGTCCCTCAGGTTGATATATGTAAAGATCTTCCTCCAAATCACCATGAAGAAACACTGTCTTCACATCCAACTGCTCTAGATAAGAATTTAAATCAGTTACCAAACTCAACATAACCCATTTTGAAGTCATTTTAACAATTGGAGCAAATATTTCCTCATAGTCTTTTTTTTTTTTTTTATGCATACCCCTTAGACAATAAGTCTTGCTTTATAGCACTTGCTTCTATCTACTTTATTCTTGATCCTATAAATCCACCTTGAATATAATGTCTTTTTATCTTTAGGTAGCTTAACCAAATCCTAAGTTTGGATAGATATCAAAGAGTTATATTCTTCATTCATAGCTTGTTCCCACTTCACATCCTAAGGCCTCTTGCCTAATCTTAGGTTCACCTACATTATTATATATAATATAATTCAAAGATGAAGACTACTTGGAAGGAGCACGTTTCTTCCTAGTGATCTTTTCAAAGATGGAGCAGTAAGTGGATTTTGAGATTAATCATTCCATAAACTCTCTAAAGATGAGGTTGGGGAATAGGGTTCCTAAGAATTATCACTGCCTGATTTCTTTGAAACATTCAAGTTTATATCAATCGCATTAGATTTCTTTTGCATTTCCTTATCTTTTCTATCCTTATATAGTTTGTCCTTATTAAACATTTTATCTTTGAATCTATACATCTTGATTCCACCATCCCATAATTTATAACCATATTCATCTCTACCATATCCAAGGAAATAACAATTTTGAGCTTTGGGGTCTAGCTTACCCTTATCTTGATCCTTTATAAGTGTATATGCCTTACACCTAAATACCTTAAGGTATGAGTAGTTTGTAGTAGGGCTTCTATTCACAAGAATATCGTTGTGTCAAAAGCATCACCTTAACAATTTTGTGAAAGTCCTACATGATAAATCACAGCTTTTCCTTCTTCTAGAATTATGTAGTTCATTTACTCTATAACTTCATTTTCCTATGGAGTTTATGGGTTAACCTTACTCCTCTTAATTTCTTCTTGTGAATAGAAGTCATCAAACTTTTTGCTACAATATTCATTCTCATTATCAAATTTAAAAGCCTTAAGCTTCAAATTGGTCTAACTCTTAACCAATGCCTTCCACTTTTTAAACATTTCAAATACATCAGACTTGTTCTTCATCATATAGATCCAAGTCTTTCTTGTACAATCATTTATGAATGTCACAAAGTACCTCAAACCCCCCAAGTGAAGCAACCTAGGCTGGCTTTCATATGTCAATGTGCACCAACTTCAATTTTTTTTCTTCCTCTCAAGCTTATCTTGCAAGAATCTAACTCTTTTCATCTTTCCCAATGTGCAACCTTCATATAATTCAAAATCAACATCATGCAAGCCTTTGAACTTCTCCTTGGAATGTAATACCTTGAGGTCTTTTTCTCATGTGACCAAGCCTTAAATTCCAAAGTCTTGAATCATTTTGAGTTGCAACATTAATTAAGTTATACTACACATTCTTAAGTACATGCATTGTGCCATCTTTCTTACCCTTTATCATCACCAATGCACCTTTAGTGATCATATCAAAGATAGTGATTGAGATTAAATTCCTTTTAAGTTTTAGAATATGCCTCACATTGTTCAAGATAAGGTTACAACTACTTGACAATGTTAAGATAGTTTTACAAATCTCAACAATCTTGCAATAATGATCATCTTAATAAAACGCCATCATAATAAGCTAAAGAATAGCTTGTGAAGAGCTCTTTGCATAGTGTAGCATGATAAGAGGCACCTAAATCGATTACCCATGAGTTGTATGTTGTAGCAATAGCAGATGATAACATTTATTCTACAAAGTTTGCTAAGCCACTATTTGATGTCTCATTTAAAGTATGACTAATTTGCTTCTTAGGGTCATAACAATCTTTTTTGATATGTCCAATCATGCTTACCTTGTCTTCTACCCTATCTACCCCTACAACAATTAGTTGACAACATTGCGAACGTTTTAGAACTATAAGCTTCTCTTGAAGATCTTCTTCTCAAATCTTTTAACATGAAGATATTCATAACATCATTAAATTTTAGCTCCCTTTCAGAACCTTGAGCATTGGTTAAAGATATTACCAAAGGATCCCTAACTAGGCAATAGAGAAGAAGTATGATAAAGCTATCAAGTGATCATTATGAAATTGGAATATTGTACCTTGCAACTAAGCAAGAATTGAGTTAAACTCATTCAAGTTATCCTTAACAATCATTAACTCATTATGTTATATCTTAAAGAACCTACACAAAACTTTAACCTTATCCTAGTCTGGATTCAAATTCAAATTTGGCAAAGAAGGAGCTTCATAAATATTAGAAAGGGCTACCATCATACCCTTAGTCGATGTATGATGAAGCACATGACTTAACATTGAATCATCTAAACAAAGATGGATCATACCAAGAGCTTTTCTATCAATAAGTTCAAATTCTTTTATTGACACTAATGGCAGACAATTTTCCCATCCTTGTAGTGTAATATACAAATTTTTTCTTTCATACAAAAATTCCTTTCATCTTTATCTTCCATATACAAAAATTTTCTTCATTGAACTTTACAATTTTAAGGTTTTGACAGTTCCATCATTTTGACAGTCTCTCTCTTAACTCTAATTTTAATGTGTTAAATGGCCAAAATGCCTTTCTAAATCTACCCAAAAATAATTAAACAAACTCCATAAAACCCTTTAAAAATACAAGTATATAAGAGCTTGAAAAACTAACCTAAAAATGTCTTCGGCACATGTAATTCACATGTGAAATAATGTTGCATCTGTGGTTGTGTGTTGGGGTTTGGTGTGTGTAAGTGCGTGAGGTTCTGGTGTATGCAACTCATGCACCATGAATTAGGGTACAAAATCGGGTCAAACTTGGGTTAGTTAGATCAGGTCAATTGTAGGCAAACTAGATTAGGTCTTAGGTTTAGTTCAATTTCAATAGGTTAGACTCAGGTTGGATTAGGCATTACATGGGTTGGGTCATTTTCTTAGAAATGGGTCAAAATATACCCAATTTCTCTGTAGTAGGCTTTCACCAAAAGGCACGTTTTGGCAACATAAAAGTCACCAAATTGTAGATCTAGCCATTACAAGTCCAAAGACTATGGATTTGCTTCCAAAATCCATTCAACAAGAGAGAAATCATGAATTTTCTCTTCAGCCACTCGGGTGAATAGTAACCCATGAACTTCAAAGTACTTCTCCAATAATATTCAACCACCATTAGCACTACCAAGTTAGATAACTCAAAGAGGAGCTAAAGAAGAGAAAATGCAAACCTTAAACACCCTTTTTCGTTGTGAAATATCTCTAGTTGAAAAATCACTCAGTTGAAACTAAAGTTTCAATCTAGCTCTAATACCAGTTATAGAGATATAAGATGATGCATTAACCAAACACACGCATGCTAGCAGAAGATATAAAGTGGTTTAGGCCCAAAAAGATATTGTACTTCCACTTTCAGGGTAGCTTCATTCCTTGTCTTTGCAATGGCTTACAAGCACACACACTCTCTATAGTTCACACACTTTCACACTATTTGAGCACTCTCTTTGTTACACTATCCACACATCTGTTGGTTTTTATGGCTTAACAAGAAAGGGGTTGAATTTTTTTATAGGCTATTTGAAAATAAAACTAACTCTTGAAACTGTTTGTAATGTTAACAAAAACACAGAAACAAATGCAGTATGGCATAATCAAAGTTCAAAGCTTCAATACTCTTCTTTCAAGTCAACGAAGATAGTATCACAATTTAGCACTTCAAATACTCTTATAAATTCAAAGACTAATAATAACACAACAAGTATTCTAAGGAGATTAACGCAATAATAAGCACACAGATTCACACTAGATTTACCACGGTGGTTCGGCACTCACGCCTTGAGTCCTACGTCCACCCTCTTCTCCTTTAATCAAACTGATTGAAGTCTCCTTTACTCAACTAAGTTAGGAGAAAACGTTCTCCCTAACTTAAACAATTCCTCTTCAAGGAATCTCTTGTACAAGATATTACAATGTGATCAAAAGATCATCAATTAATTACAAATCCCAAATAGTATGACAAATAGTGGGATTTTGTAATCAATAGGAGCTAATATGATGTAAATATAACAGTTCTCAACTCCTATCACAAAAACCCTAAAGTGGAGTAAATTAGGGTTTCGGGTTCCTCTCAATGCTTATGTGCAATAATTGTATTTTTAATGAAATCAACACGTAAACAGAGTTATACAAGGTTGAATCGATGATATAAGCAAACAGATAAGTATTTAATCACAATATCACCGTAGCCTTGAATATCACAGATTCTCAAGTAGATTGCAAGATCAAGGAATGAGCTCAATAATAGAATTTCTTCTCGATAAAGACTTCAGAATCTTGTCAGTTTTTCTAACCCTTCTTCGTAGAACAACTTCTCTTAAATAGAAAAGTTAGGGCTAGGGTTTCAAGCACATCAAACCTCAATCATGAGCTATCTTCCCATTGGAACAGTAGATTAGCCTTCAGATCTTCCTTCTCCATCTTGAATCAGACCGTTCTGACACCGGTCTCATCAGAAATCCTCCCGTTGAGGATTCGGTCACCAGCGGCGCCGTTTTCCTCTTTCTCTCGCTCTCTCTCATATTGGCCTCTCTTCGATACTCGTCTGCTTAGGGCATCAGGTACATAAGTGAGAGCATGTTAATGAAACGGTGAGTTTCATTCTTAATGCCTGCAAGCTGATTTGGACTGGGAGCAAGCCTGACAGCGCGAGCTAATGTGGACTGAGCAAGCCTGATAACACGAGCTAATATGGACCGAGAGTAAGCCTGATAACGCGAGCTAATGTGGACTGAGAGCAAGCATGATAACATGAGCTAATATGGACGGAGAGCAAGCCTGATGAGCTGATATGGACCAAGAGCTTAAGAGGTCCGAATACTACAGACCCGAGAACTTAATATCCAGTCCAAGAATATTAACCAGGCCAGGAACATAGTATACAGCCTTAGAGCATTGTATTAATCCGAGAATAATATAATACATGTCCTTGATAGAAAGATTTATTCCACATGGCAAGGCCATATATTTCAACCTTCATCAAGACATAAGCAAGCATCATTTTCTTAATCACAATATTTGTCATATTCAATTTCAATTTAATAAACATTATACTCAAGACATTTTGACTAATGCAACTTAGATAAATATCTTCTCAAATATCACTATATAGTAACATTATATTAAGAAATGTAGGAGCTCGGTTGCTTTATAATATCATTAATTGATATTATAATTTGTACACCTTTTACTTCCTATAATTTTCTTTTGCACTTATGAAAAACATATTTTATGAAATATCTTCAAAAATATATTTTGTCACACACAAAACCTTATTTTCCAACAACACCCACACTGTGTGTTAATAAAAAACAATATACTGATCATCCTACTTACAACACAATGGGATGACCATCAAGTCCTTGCACTCCTTATTACAATATAACAATAGATGTGTTGGATTTTGAGCTCCCTCATCAATCAAGAAAGGGGTTTGAATGGATTGATTTGTAAATTAAAACTTTTTCAAGCAATTAATAAATAAAAATAACTAAATATAAAAGCAAACACAAGCACACAAAACACAAGAATTTGTTAACAGGTTTGGCTCAACAACAATTGACTACATCCTTTATTACCTTTTAACTAGTGTGGTTAAAAGGTTCCTTCCACTATTCTTTAGTAATCCTTACAAGAGTATATCACTCTTACATTCAATTTCTTTTCCAAGAGATTAATCCCAATCCCACCACAATCCAATGGTGAATAATGTAATACAACATAATGTACTTGTTGGAAAATAAGGATTTTGTTGTGACAAAATGTATTTATGAATATATTTCTTGAAATATGTTTTTCATAAGTGCAAAAGAAAACTATAAGAAGTAAAAGGTGTACAAATTATAATATCAATCAATGATATTATAAAGTAACTGGGTTCCTACATTGCTTGATATAATGTTACTATATAGTGCTCTTAAAAAATGATTTATTTAATTTCATTATATAATGTCTTGAGAAAAAGGCGTACTAAATTGAAGTTGAATATGTCATATATCATGGTTAAGAAAAAATGATACTTGCTCTTGCTTGGATGAATGTATGAAGTATTTGGTTATATTTTTGGAGCAAACTTTAGTTTTACTAAGAACTTATATGCTATCACTCTTGGCCTGCTCATATCACTGGGCCTGCTATCACTCTCGGTGTGGTATTGCTCTCAGCCTGCTTCACGGCTTGCTTATTTGCCCATCAGTTAAATGAGCCCAGCTTGTGTCAAATGAAACTTACTGTTTCACTTAGGCACCGTCTCACTTAATCACACGCGATGCCCTAAGAGCATATGAACGCCAACTGAAGAAATGAGAGAGAGAGAGTGAGGAATAGCGCCGTTGGTGGCCAAATCCTCAATGGGAGGATTCTTGAGAAGACTAGTGTCAGAATAGTTGGATTTATGACTTAGAAGGAAGATGTAAAGCTGATTTAAAGGTTGATTTGCTATTCTAACGAGAAGAAAGCTTCATTACTGAGATTTGAGTGTTTGAAACCCTAACTCTATTTTTTCTATATAAGAAGAGCTAATCTATGGAGAAGGGTTTGACACGGATGATTATCTGAAGTTATCTTTGAGTGAAGAATCGATTATTGAGCTCATCTGTTTGATCATTCAATATCATTCACTTTAGGTGAAATACAAGACTACGGTGATATTGTGGTTAAATAATTTCTTATTCGGATATATTATCAATAGTATCTTGTATAACTCTGTTTATGTGCTGATTTCATTAAAAATATTTATTGCACATAAACATTGGAAGGAATCTGAAACCTTAATTTGTTATAATTTAGGGTTTTCGTGATAGGAGCTTTGAGTTGTTATATTCATATCTGAATAGCTCCTTTAGGTTACAAAATCCCACACTTTATTATATCATTTGGCATTTGTAATTGAGTTGTGATCTTTTGATCATATTCTATAAGATTGTTTAAGAATTCGTTGAGATGGAATTGTTTGGATTAGGGATAACATTTTCTCCTAATTTAGTTGAGTAAAGGAGACTTCAATCGGTTTGATTGAAGGAGAAGAATGTGGATGTAGGACTCAAGGATTAAGTGTCGAACCACTGTGGTAAACTTGGTGTTAGTTTCTTTGCTCACTATTGACTTGAATATCTTCTGATATTTGTTGTTTATTATCCTATCAATTATTTGATACTAACTGACCAGTTCATTTGATATATATATAAGTGTGGAAATATTCTTGATAACTTACTGTTTCATCTAGAAGTAAAGCATCATTTGGTTGAAATTTACTTACTTCATATTGGTGTTATTCGTGTGACTTGTTTATATAATTGGATTGAGATTTTACCTAAAATAATAGCATACTATAGTTGATTCTAACAATTCAACCCCCCTTCTTGTTAAGCCATAAAACCCAACAATACTTGGTAAAGATATGATAATTAAGCAAGTAATTACAACACCTAATAAGAAAATCAATAATGACATCAAAGCAATAGGGTTAAGAAATGCTTAATGATGTTGCAGCTTTGATGAATACATTATAGCAAGAAAGCTTCAATGATTTGATCTTTTGATTACTTGTAAGTTCTTTGGGGTGGTCTCTTTCATGCATCTTAACTCCCTTTTTTATAAGTTATCAAAGCATATTAATCTTTCTATAATTTCCTTATAGTTGTTAGATTGTTACGTATGCCGCGAAAGTTGTGTGTGCTGGGGTTTAAGATAATGGGATGAACTGAATTGGACCGTAGATATGCAAAATACAAAGAGCTTTTAAAGGTTTCTTTCCTATCATACACAATGCTACAGAATGAAAATAAAGATGTCCCTGCTAGGAAATTGAAAAAAACAAAAGAGATAAATACATCAACACCAACACAAAAACAAAAAAAACAAAAAAACAAAAGAGATAAATACACATCACCTCATTTTATCTCTTTTTTTTTTTGTTTTGTTTGTGTTAATTTTTATTTTTCAAGTTTATATTAGAAATAAAATTGTAAACATAGATTTGATATGATAAATTACAACAACGAATTTAAAGCTAAATTATATACCATAGGTATTCATTTTGCCATAAAGATCAATATAACAATTATTTTGTAATTCGTAACTAAGGAGTGATATGGAAAGGGAAATATTTAAACGAAATAGAGAGAGGAATTGAAAATAAAACTCATCTGTCTATCCAAATAATCAATGATTAGAAACATTAGTTTCTAATATTTCTACTATCAAATTATATATAATCCTAGTTTTTATAGACAAATTCACAAGAGAAGCCCTAAAAGGAACGTCAACAGTTAAAATCTTCTGAAGGAAGAAAATCAAATCAATCCCAATCAAAGATAAATTTGAGCGATTGGATCAATTAGGACGAATGTGGTGGGATCTTATGGAAGTGTTCACTGGATCGAACGAGATCCTCAGGCTTTTGCTCGAAAAGGACGAACATCGTGGGTCATAATTCATAAAAGATGGACGACATCTGGGGGCCATCCATGGGTCCTCCATCGGTATTACCCCGCGGGCATTCCTTTTTTTTTTTTTATCACTTTTGGGCTGGGCCATTAACACTAACTCATATTCTGAACCGAAGCAGAAAGGAAGAGATGCGCACTGGCGTCTTCGAAGCCTCAGGCAAGCCCTAGCCAGAGCGCTCGTAATTTCTCGAAATGGTCGGCAGAATTCAGTTCTCGTCTTCTCCGCTTCCTGCTGCTTCTGCTGTCTTATCATCATCCTCTTCTGCAGTAACTGCTTCTTAAGGTAAAATTTCCTCTTTATTCACTGACCCACTTATAAGTAGGTTAGCAGCGGAAGGACGGCGGAATCAATGGTAGGATCAGCACCAGTGCCGCTCGATGTAAAGTTATATAGTCTGTAACTGAAGAACAAGCATTCTGAAGTCCCAATGGTGTGGCTACCTTATCATAACATAAGTGCACTAAGTTTAGTTTAAGGTAAATTTATGGAAGATAAAAGCTGCTCAAATTTGATAGAGACAATGAGTATAATACAAATTGTTCCAAATGTATCAAGCCAAGTAAATTCTATCTTCAAGCTTTTATGCTAGAGTGGACAATCTTTATTTAGTATTATCATGGCTAAAGTTAGAAAATAAGCTTGATTCTCCTTAGCTACGCCGAGGACCAAAGTATGGGGGGTTGAAGAGGTTATATAGCTCCATCCACTTCCCTCACACCAACCTCTCGTCCCTGTAAAAGAAACTATTTACATTGACCTTTTTAAAACAAATTCTAGCTGCTCCTTTTTATGTGTAAAGTTTTTTTTTTAAAAAAGAAAAAAAAAATATGGACTTTTTAATGCACAAAAGCACAAAAGTTTAGAAGAGATTCAATATTTTTCAAATATCTTGCTTTTCTAATTCTTTTTTTGATTCTTCTCTTAACTTATCCAATTTGTTTATGATACTCCAGTTGATGCATATGATTTCTTACCCACAAGCGTTACAAGACCCGAGTGTCGAGACCTTTTTTTGCAAACCTTTCCTTGTGCTTAGCAATGGAGTCGGTGACTAGAGGCAAAGTGGCATCAGCTTCAGAGGCCAACGATATACAACCATCTCTGCTTCCGGTTGGCACCTGCCAAATCGGTCCCTTGGTCTGGAGAGAAATGCAGGAAATGATTTCCGGAAGATAAATTAGTAGAAACATGACGACTGATATCGTCTAATGTGTATGGTAAAGAAAGATATGAGAATTACCAGAACAATAGCATCGCGGGCAGCAAGTGCAACAATATCAGCACAAGAAACGACCCTAGGACATTCAGCCTCAAGTTGTTCCTTGGCATCTTCAATAACTTCAAATCCTCTCAATGAAAGGTTAGAGGTGGCTTTTTTCTCAGTTCTGGGCTCGTTGAGTAGCACAGAAGTGTCGCAGCCTCCCGCGAAGCAGTCATGAAAGTGCAGCCTTAAAAGTGCAGGAGCGACCAACGGATCCAAGCGGGCATGAGCTTCAGCTGTGTTGAGCGAACAATGGATTCAGCTAGAGGGCAAGTGCTTGCGTAGAACCCGATACGCATGTCTGGGCGATGCACCAGGGATCCATCCAAGCTGAGCACAAGAAAAACCAGAAGGAAAATTTTGCTGGAAATTTTACTTGCCGTGCTGGTATGGTCAAAAGGAAAATGACAAGGGGAGTGTACTAATACTGTATAAGTTATCAACGAAAAGCTATTGGGTTTTGCTGAGTTGGAGTTGCGAATTATGTGTTATACATCTATAATAAAGAACCCTAGGAAGCGACTGTATTATATGGTAGTGGTTGACAAAGAGAAAACCAAGAAAGACCAAATCACTTTGCTTTGGCTTGTGATCTTGTGGGTGCAAGGTCACAAGTATTTATATAGCATATTGTGAGGGTGAAAGTGAAGAATTTAATAAACTCTTGTATGTTTGGAAGAAAAGCTTGTTTATTAATCAAGCAAAACCAAAACTAGTTACAAGAGAATCCAAAGCCGTAGAGAAAAGAACTCTTAGTATGCGGCTAGGTTGTTTTCAATGTTAACCTAAGAGGCTATATATAAACAAGAATAAAGCTTATACAAGGAAAACACTAGTATCTTATAATATAGGGAAATATATGAGGCCTTATTCTAGGCTCAATATAAGGTAACATAGAGATAAAATTATCAACCTTCAACACCCCCCTTCAAGCTGAAGGTGGAAAGAAGTTCAAGACCCCAAGCTTGCTAAGGAGATGATAGTGTTGATTTGTCCCTAAAGCCTTGGTCAGAATATCTACAGGTAAATCACCACTCCCAACATGTGTTGTGCTAATTAAACCATGACGTATTTTTTCTCGAATAAAATGACAAGAAACATCTATGTGCTTGGTCTTCTGATGAAAGACTGGGTTTTCTACCAATTTTTGCGTTGCTTCATTATCACAATATAACAACACTGGCTGTGAAACATTAATTCCCATATCTTTTAACAGACCAACCACCCAAATGATCTCACAAGTAGTGGTTGCCATGGCCCTGTATTTGGCCTCTGTTGAAGAAAGAGTCACAACTGGTTGCTTTTTACTTTTCCAAGAAATTACTAAATGTCCAAGTGTAAGACAAAAGCCAGTAGTGGATCGACGTGTCATAGGGCATTTTGCATAGCTAGCATCACAGAAAGCTTGCAAGAGAAAATCACCATTTGAAGGAAAGAATAAACCAAGTCCTATTGTTCCTTTAAGATACTTAACAATGCGGAGAGCTGCCTCCTAGTGGGATTGCTTGGGAGCATGCATGAATTGACTTAAGAGGTGTACTGGAAAAGCTATGTCAGGGTGTGTCATATCAAGGTAATTCAGCTTACCAATCAATTGCTGATAACTCAAGATGTTCTCAAAAGGTGGATCATCTATTTGTGGACAAACTCGTTCATCATATTTCAAGCTAGTGAATAAGACATTTGTCTCCATCGAATTTCCAACAGGCTTGACAGCTAATAGTCCCAATTCAGAAATTAATTCTAAGATATACTTACGTTAACTGAGATGCATGCCATTTGAATCTCGAAGGATCTCAATTCCAAGAAAATATTTGAGTTCTCCCAAATCCTTGATTTAGAATGAAGATAGGCTTGTAAAGCCTCAATTTCTTGTATGTCATCACTAGTAATTAAGATGTCATCCATATATATGAGCACTAAAACAATATTACCATCTTGTCCTTTAGTGAAAAGAGAATAGTCGTACAGTGACTGTCGATAGCCAGCAGATACTAAAGCTTCTGTAAACTTCTCATTCCACTGTTGTGAAGCTTGCTTTAACCCATATAAAGATTTTTTCAACCGACATACTTTGGACCCCCCTTTAAAAGGACTCCTAGGTGGTGGTTTCATATATACTTCCTCATCTAAGTCTCCCTGTAGAAATGCATTATGGACATCCATTTGTCGAATAGTCCATTTACATTGTGAGGCAATAAATAATGCAATTCTGACTGTCATATATTTTACTGTAGGAGAGAAAGTCTCATGATAATCGATACCTTCTGTCTGACTATAACCCTCCGCTACTAGACGAGCCTTAAACCGCTCAATACTCCCATCAGCATGATACTTAATCTTGTATACCCATTTACATCCTACGGGTTTTCTCTATGGTGGTAGGTCTACAAGTTCCCATGTTCCATTCGATTCTAATGCTTTCATTTCCTAATCCATGGCATCTTGCCATCTAGAATCCTTAACTGCCTCATGATAGAACAAGGGTTCTATCTTAGGTGAAATGGCTGCTATGAAATGTTGATGTGGAATGGGTAAATGTGTATAAGATACATAGTCAGATATGGGGTATTGTATGGATGACCTAACATTGTTGCAAACATAATCTTAAGTCCATATAGGTGGCCTGGAAATTCTAGTAGAGCATCTAGAAGGTGATGAAGGGACTGTGGGATTATGTATGGTTGGTGAGAAAGGATCAGCCTCTATCTCATCATAAGTGAAAACATGAGGTGATGTGGAAGGAGGATCTATAATCTCCAAGGTAGAATCATTGGGTTGGTTACCTGATATATTGGAAGTGGTAATATCTGGTGTAGTATGAATGGTTGTATCAGGAATGGAATTTGATTGGGTAAGAGAGATTACCTGAGCATCTGAATTAGGGTTAACTCTGACAACTTGTTGTGCAGGCTCCTCATCTTGAGATGACATCATAGGGAATTCTGAAGAATGGCACCCAGTCTCTATGTTTGTAAAAGGGAAAAAAATTTCATAAAAATGAACATCACGGCTTACAAAAAATTTCTTTTTTTCAATATCATAAAGTTTATACCCTTTTTGCCCAAAAGGGTATCCCATGAAAATGCTAGGAATAGCTCGAGGGGCAAATTTGTCTTTATGCCCCACCACTGAAGCATAGCAAAGACAACCAAAGACTCGAAGTCTAGAGAGGTAGAGAGGTAGAGAGGTCTGGAGCTTTCCCATGAAGCATCTTATAAGGAGATTTTCCATGTAAGACTGAAGAAGGAATGCGATTGATAATGTGTGTGGCAGTGAGTATACACTCACCCCAAAAACATGTAGGCATGTGACTTTGAAATTTTAATGCTCGTGCAACATCTAATAAGTGACGATATTTACGTTCTACCACACCATTCTGTTGTGGGGTATATACACATGAACTTTTATGCATTATACCCCGTGATGAAAATAATTTGTCACATGAGGAATTAAAGAAATCAGTTGCATTATCAGAACGAATGCGTTTGATTCCAATGCTAAAATGATTGTGAATTGTGTTAAAGAAACGTTCCAAATGTGATATTGTTTCAGTCTTATGTTTCATGAGGAAAGTCCAAGTCCCTCATGAAAAATCATCAACAATGGTTAGAAAATATTTCGAACCATCATAATTTGGGGCAGGATATGGTCCCCAAATGTCCACATGGATTAAATCAAAAAGATTTTTGACATTCTCAGTGCGAACAGTGAATGGATCACGTGTTTTCTTAGCAAGAGGGCAAACTGAGCAATGGAAATCAAAAGACAGAAAATCTTTGAAATCATTTAAAAATTTAAATTTAGATAAAGACATGTGACCAAGTCTTGAATGCCATAAATGAAAATTAAGGTCATTACATGCTGAAGTAATTGAAAGGGCCGGTGCAGTACTGAAAAATTTGCTAACATGCTTATTCCTAGGGTGCAAGAAAAAATAAAGTCCATGTCGCATTCTACCAATTCCCTTGACGTCACCCGTCGAGAGGTCCTAAAACACACACAAATCAGCATAGAAAACCACTAAACAGTTATTCTCGGCAGTGAATTTAGCTACAGACAACAAATTATATTTGCAATCACGAGAATAAAGAACGGTATGTAATTTTAAACCGTCAGCTAGGGTTATGGAACCAGTGTGGGTGACTTGGGTTAGTTCCCCATTTGGCAGTTTAACAGATCTAGACTTAGACATGCATTTAACAGGAAATTCTAAGTAATTAAAATCGGCAGTAATATGATCACTGGCCCCACTATCTATAATCCAAATGTAAGGAAAAGATTATGAAATACCTGCTCCATTAGCATGAGAGTTCCTACCATAGTCTTCCTTGATCAGATGGATAATGCGCTCATACTGCTTTGGTGTAAAAGTGTAGTGACTAGGCTCAACGGTAGCCAAATTGACAGTAGAATTACTAGTAAAATTCTTGTGACCCGGGGGATAGCCATTAAGCTTGTAACAAGCTTCCTTCTTGTGTCCAAAAAGCTGACAATGCTCACATTGAGGCCCCTTCAGATGATAACAACTTTCCTTGCGGTGCCCTTTGCGTCCACAATGCTCACATTTGGGTTTGCCAGAAACCCTAGACGACACGTCATTTTGCCCTGCTTTGAGCGAAAACGATGTGTCATTTTCATTATGCAGAGATGTTGTCCCAGTTGATCACTTAGGCCCTGGTGCCATAATAAGTGGCTCAAATGCAGACCAGCTTGTTGCGTCAGTCCCATATGTCGCCATAAAAGCCTGAGAATCACTAGTCATCTTCTCTGGTCCTCTATATTGATATTCAGCATTGTTGGTGATGGAGTAAGCTTGCAAAACGTCAAGAAGTGGCTTCATGAGCAGAATCTGGTATCTGAGATGAGAAAAAGGGTCATCTAGTCCTCTCAAGAATTGATAAAACTTCATGTGTTCTTGATGAAGTTTCCAACTGTCAGTTTTGGACATTTTTGGTGAATCCAAAGCCATCAATGCGGCATATTCATCCCATAATGCTCTCAATCGATGAAAATAAGAAGCAATTGATCCACTGGATTACTTTGTGGAGCTTAATTCATTTAGAAGGTTGTAGATCTAGGTCAGGTCAACTTGGTTGTAACGAGTACAAAGCTCCTTCCAGAGATTGGCAGACTGACCGTGTAGATAAGGCCCTCATGGAGCTGTCCAGATAGTGAATTGAGGATCCAAGAAAGACAAATTGCATTACAACGCTCCCAGACAGGTAAATATAGTGAATATTCAGCCGGAGTGGGGTATTTGCTATCCACGAATACCAACTTGTTCTTGGAAAGAAGAGCAAGTTTCATAGCACGACTCCAAACAGCATAATTACTGGAGCCATTAAGTTTGAAACCAACCAAAGGAGCTCCACTGGTGTCACCAGGTGGTAGATATAGGGGATCGTTCGGGTTTGTGATGATCGGAATTGGGGAAACATAGCCCTCATGATGATCCGATTTAGAACCTAATTGATCCCCTTCTCTTGGTGAGTTTTCCGAGCATAAGGAGCAACATATGGAGTAACCGGTGGTTGAAAAGGATCCAACTCAGTAGCCATGACAAAATCAAAAAAGTCTCCAAACTACTCATACTAGGAAATATCCAAAAACTAATTGTTTGACAAAATATCCAAACCACAATAGCAAACCACAATAGCAAACCAAAATAGTCAGAAAGCGCTGAAGCAAGAAGAAAATAAGGAGATACCAAGGATCGTGTGGCTGCTTGGTGTAGTCGGCAAAGTTAAAACCATATGATTTGATACAGTGCCAAAGAAAACCCACAAAACAAAGGATAAAGCTAACGACAAAGAGAACCTTTTTCTTTAATTCAGAGAGAGAAAGCCCATTGCCGCACCTTGTTTTGGAAGTTGGAGAGAGAAAAGCATGCACCTTTTTGCTTGGAAGAAAGAGAAAACCACCTTTACGTTTGAAAAAGCCAAAAGAAAACACTTAGCCGAGTGTTTTACAAGCACACCGCACCTTTTTTTTGTAGTTTGAAGAAAGAAAGCCGAAGAAAGCTGTCCTCGTTATGCGTAACCAAAGATGAAAAAACTTGGATCGGCCAAATCACAACAAGAAATCCCGAAGTGTCGGATCAACAACGTGAACAAAAAACTAACCAAAGAATCGAACAAAATCGTTGGCTCTCGATACCATGAAGAATTTAATAAACTCTTGTATGTTTGGAAGAAAAGCTTGTTTATTAATCAAGCAAAACCAAAACTAGTTATAAGAGAATCCAAAGCCGTAGAGAAAAGAACTCTTAGTATGCGGCTAGATTGTTTTCAATGTTAACCTAAGAGGCTATATATAAACAAGAATAAAGCTTATACAAGGAAAACCCTAGTATCTTACAATATAGGGAAATATATGAGGCCTTATTCTAGGCCCAATATAAGGTAACATAGAGATAAAATTATCAACCTTCAACAGAAAGCAGGAGAATAAGTCAGCAAAGCCACCGGGAGTCGGCTGGAAAATGAAGTTTCAAGTGAAGCGGGATACAATAGCAGCCAGCGCACCTTTGTCTCCTAATAATTGGGAGATTCATGGTACTATTCCACGTAAGGAAAAATCCTTGCGAAAAAATTGTCAAAGCTGCCTCTAATCCTCCTCCATTAAGTGGGTATTCTGTGAGCGAAAAGGATGAGGAAAGATAATGATAACCGTCCGGGAAAATGTTGAGGCTGCTTGTCATGCTCAAGCACAATGAATGTCATTTAACACAATGTCGAGTGTCCTCATATGACAGAATCTTTGAATATTGTTGCTTAATGTTGAATTCTATAATTCAGCTTCTACTATAAGCCCTAATTATATTTAGAGACCTTTTCTAGGAATATTTATGCTTTTCACTTGAGAGATTGGAGAGGTTGGATCGTGTGATACTTTGACATGAGAACTCAACAGTCATGTTTTTGGGCATTCCTATGGATAAACATTTACAATATTCAGAAAATCTCAATTTTTATCCCCTTTTTTAACTTGGAGAAAGGTCAAATTCCAGCCATCCACGGGCTGGAATTGCCAATGATTCTCTCGGCTTGTTCAAAACTGCAATTTTTTTTTCAAATTCCTTAAACATTTTTGGTGAGTTTGTGGAAGAAAAAAAATTGATGGGATTTCTTTTTCCTTCGAAATTTTTAGTCTTCATAACTACTGTTCACCAAGAACTCTAAGCGAAAAGGAAAAATCAAAATTTTGACACCTTCTCCGACCACTAACTCAGTGTAATTGCTACGGTTAATAGTTTGTAATTGTAAAATTAATGTAAAATTCGGTTCCCTTGACGGATCAACCATTGGCTTCTTGATGGCTAGCTTGGTAATGTGAACAAATTTTTGAAATGCAAAAAAAATTATATGGTTTGACACAAACACCAAAGCAGTGACGTTAGAAAATCAATCTTGTATACTTTTTTTTTTGGGTTAAATTGTCAAGTAAAATATCTATATCTATATCTATATAGTTATAGATATCACAAAAGTTTCATGTGTAAAATAATTCAACCCACCATTAATCACCACAACAATTCTAGCTATGTTCAAAGATGGTGCTAGGAAGATTTTAAATTTCCTACAAATACCTATTATGATTTATATAACTTATACTTCTACATGATGAGATTTTGCTTCTAATATCTTTCTTGATCTTGGTAAGTATGACAGCTTAAGTGAATCTTCTTCTATTTATTTTATTTTAGTTGTGGTATATTGTAACTTTGAAGAAAACACTTAGTAGTATTGCAATAAAAATCTTACTTTTACCATTAAACTTATCCAACTCATTTCCTTCTCCCATGGTTCAAACCTACAAATCAATCTATTTATTGCATAGATTTTACTTCATGTGCATCTAGTGAATAAACAATTAAAGGATAAATGTTCATATGATTTTTGTTGTTTCAACATATGTTACATTGTTGGTCCACTCAATTGTTCCATATAGCTACTTGATTTACTATGTTTAGTTTGCCTTTCATAGTGATCTAATAGATAAAATTGTGCTTGTCTATTCTTACTGCCCATTGTAGTCACACTACTCAACGTCTTGCTTGTGCACTTGCAACCTTAAGTAACTTTTGGTAATATTATAATATGAATTAGTAATTACCTGTGAAAGTTCCTTTCTTACCCGTTGAGGAGGGCATCAAAATTAGGTTGTAGTTTTTTTGTTATCTTTTTGTCCCTTCTAAAATGTTAATTATGTGTTTAAGGTAATCAAAATCTAATTGTAATTGTAACAAGAAATTCAATCACAATTCAGTAAATCAAACAAATAGTCAATTGGTCACTAGCCACGTTGTTTGGTTTTTCCTGCATTGTTGTTAAGGGGACACATTTCTCCTCTTGCATTCTAACTATGTTCCTTCCATTGATAGGCAAATCAACAATCTTACTTTAGCGAGTAGAGCGAGAGTTTGTTCTTCAAGAAAAACAAAGGTAAAAGTATTAAAATAAAAAAAACTAATTCTTTTGTTGCCCAAGAAGTTGTGCACTGTATAATTTGATAATTGGGAGTTCAAATGAATGAAGGTTAATAGTTTCTAATTTCTCCTTGCCTTTTGATGTTATTTAATTATTTCTTGTTCTCATGGCATTTCATTTTTGTCAATTTACTCTACCTCTTCATAATTAGTACAATACAATTTGTTTTTCTTTGATTTGTTTTTCCTTCTATGAAATGTCATGTTTTGATTTCTAACTTCCATTTGTAATTCGCTCTTACATGTTTATAACATCAATTGATATAAAATTTGATTGAATGTAAATGACTAATACTTGGTTAAAATTAGATCATAGTACATCACGTGTTCTTTTAAACTAATTTTTTCTCATACGTTGGACTTTATATAGGAGCCAAGTATTAGTTTCTTAGAAAATTCTTGTAAAGTCATACTTCTTTAGCCAAAATATTAATTGAAGGATAAAAAAACTTTAGTAGTATACTATCACACTTCCAAAAGACAATGATCTTAATTTAATATTTTTTATAACTATTTCATTTAGAATGATTTTAGGCTATATAATTGTATGAAAGATAAGAGAAGCACTCTATATAGGTAATTTTTTTGTGAGACGACAAGAAAGAACAATTTTTACAGGAAAAATTTTAAATCAATGGCTGCAAAATCCATTAGCAAAGTTATTGTAGTGATGGAGTTGCTAATCCTTGTAATTGCCAAAGTACATGCCAATGGCCTTACCCCTTTCTTTTCCACTCCCATAGCATTTGCTACTATCTTTGACACCATTCAACAAAATGAGAATCACAACCATCGTTGCCTTGAACTTGTAGTAGAATTCTGTAAACAAGAACTAGATTTAGACTTAGTAGCGAAAGAGAGATGTGTTTTTTCTCTTCTCATTCCGTGCCTCTTTGAGAATCCGAAATACAAGCATCTCACTTACCGTGAATTTTTTTCAATCGGCGAAAAATGCCTATTGCATTGTTGGCAAAACAGTCCCCATAGAGGCTTAGATATCGGGAGATGTTTATTAAAGTATTTTGAAAAAAAAAATGGAAAAGCATTAAATGGAGACATTTGGCATCAAGAAGCTGTGACATTTGCGAAAGGTTCTTAATCTCTTGTTAGTTCTCTTCTCTTAAACACAAATACAAACACTTATGAAAACTTATCATGGACATTCTTTGGAACTCATTTGTGTAAGTTAGAAAGCACTTTTGAAGATTTCTTTGTAGTTTTAGGATTGTGATAATGAGTTCATTACTCATTTTTATTGTCCATCACAAGATACCTTATTTTCCACTTCCCTTATTGCATAATTTGTGTAAATCAAGTTTGTCTCACATGTTAAGTTTGTTTTGTTGGCTTCAGGTAAGTGACATGGCACCACATGCAAGAAAGTCAGATTTTATGGATAATACTCCACAATTTAGAGCTATCTTTGTTTATGTATGCCTTAAGTTATGAAATAAATACATGGGAGTACTTTTTTTTTTTTTAACTTCATTTGATATTTGTATTTGTTTGTAAGAGTGGGTGATATTCAATGCAGGAATTAAAAGTTGCTTATAGAATTAAAGTGTCCTACATCGTTGGGACTATGTCTCTTTTGTTTTTGTTTTTTGTTTTTCTAGCTCATGTTGGGATCTAAGATATTTAATAAACTAGAATATTGAAACCAACATGGATTTGGTAAATATATATGTGATATTAATTAAGAGACTTAGAGGAAACAATAAAATTCTAAAAATCTATTCCTTTTCTGCCACAAAAATATTAGGCTTTTATATTGTGCAAAATTATGAGCTAAACAACAAACATATTCTTTTAAGTGTAGCCTTGTTAATGTTAAAAGGCCTATTATCCAAAACCAAAAGCCTACTTTAGTGTTTGTTGAACCCTTTTTAACTTAACCAAGATTCCAATATAATCTTAGCAATATGCGATTATTGTCTACAGTGACACTTCTACTTACCACATTGGGTTAATAATTAGCATACATGATATAATACTACATAGACAATACATGAATTCAAATCAATCAAGGCTCATAATAGTGCTAAGGAGGAACCTAAACTTTGATGCCATGTTGATAGGTCAATTAATTAACCTAAAAGTCAACTTAAAAGTTAGTGGAACCACTTATTATATAAATAGCAAGATTATGGAGGTGAAATCACGGCCCACATCATAATAGACATGTAACATGCCTCCTTACCACGATGATACCTTTTCAGTATCATATTATGTGAGTAATAAGTTGGTTTAAATTAATGAGAACCCATAAAAGTGATAAAGAGGAACCTTGACTATAATATTATGTTAAAGGTTTATTATCTAGCTCAAAAGCAACCTAAGAGTTTTTGAAACTCATAATCATATAAACAAAAATATTAATATATTCTTGAACAATAAGGAATCATTGCCTACATCATAACATCCATGTGTCTCATGCCCCTTACATTGAAAGTCGAAGCTTTAGACCATTATGCTTTTGCATTCATGGGCAACTCCTGGGCTTAAATCAATAGAAGTTGATAAGAGTTTTAAGAGGGATCCTAGCAATGATACATTTAAAGGCTCATTATCCATCCCAAAAGAAGGCCTAGGAGTTTAGGACATTACCATATAAGTAACAATTTCAATATAACAAATCTCTTTCTTGGAACGAGTAGTGCAACATCCTTGCACCATAGGAATAAGAATTACCACTAGGAAATGAAAAACTGCCCCTACCTAAGCTCTAGCTCTTGAGCCTAGCACAAGTTAAGCAAAAACTCAACTCATCTTTGTCCACCACTTTGGTCAACATATCTGCCAAATTCTCTAAGGCATGTATCTTCTTTAGCTTTATACATCCGTCCTCCACCACTTGCTTGATGAAGTGATATCTTCTCTCGATATGCTTTGACTTAGAGTGAAATATTGCATTTTTGGCAAGATGTATAACATTTTTGACAAGATGTATAGCATTTTGGCTATTTGTCCACAACACACTATCTTTTAGCTTTTGACCAAGCTTCTCCAAGAATCCTTACAACTAAATGAACTATTTTACCCCTTTAGTAGTGGCTATGTGCTTCATTTCCATGGTTGACAATGCTACCACTAACTATAACTTGGAAATCTAACTAAAAACTATTCATCAATTGTAAAGATATAACTTATGGTACTCCTACCACAATCATGATGTCCTAACAAGTTTGAGTCCACACAACCCTAAAGACTGAGTTCTATACCTCTAAAATGAAGAAAACAAGAAGAAGTCCTTTGTAGATATTTGAAAATCCACTCAATTGCATTCCAATATAATTTCCTATATTTGTTCATTTTAGGAAAAAGATATGTTTTATTGTGACAAATTTTGTTGCTAATCGTATAAAAATGTTTTTCATATATGTATGTGTAAAAGAGAATTATAGGAAGTAAAAGGTGTACAAATTATAATATCAATCGATGATATTATAAAGTAGCTGGATTCCTACATCTTGATATATTGCAATCTTATTAATGTTCTAAAAGAATATTTCTTGTGCATTAAGGAGGAAGAAAGAAAATATTAGTTGCAAATTATTCATAAGTTGCATGGTATTCATAAAAAAAAGAATGTGATGCTGGTGTTTATTTTTCTTGCAGGGAGTTTATGCAAAAGTGGTTTAATGCTTATACAAGCTTGGATTGAGAAGCTTAGGCCCAAGAAACTTGATAAGATTGATCCAAAATGATCCAAGCCTACGTGGGTTTAAAGATGATACAAGCCCACAAATTTGATCCAAGCTTGCAAATCTAATCCAAGTCCACAAGTTTCATCCTAGCCTGCAAGTGATACCGATACACACCATTTAACTACGAAGAGATGTGCCTTAACCTACAACACTCTGATTAGAAACCCTAGCTTCTATCTACCGAGATAGACTCCTAATTCTCTGTAACCAAATGCCTACACTCTCAATTGGAATAGACATAGATGTGACTGAATGTTAAAGAAGCTAGTCTATACAATTTCATGATGATTGTGGCTTTTAATCGAAGTCCTAGAAGCATAATGATGGAACAGCTTTAGCCTCTCAACGGGAAGAAATCTTTGATTTTGTCAAGTTTGACAAAAACCTCAAATCAGCTACTTTTAACTTGAATCTCTTATAAAAGCTCACATTTTATGGTTCAAGAGTAGTTCTTGCATGAGTTCATTATGAAAATCAAAATAAGAAATTAGACCAATTCAAGTATTATGATTTTGTGGAGAGCCTTGATGATATTCATTAAAGATCGTACTATTATGATTCTATATTCTTGTATACATTTATTTATGTGCTAATTGAACTTCAGTTATTATTTGCACATAAACTTTGTTGTAAATTAAAAACGCTAATTTGTTGAAATATGGGGGTTTCATGATTAGAGCTTGGATTTGTATTCTATATGCTAGATAAGCTATCTAGTTAGCAAAATCCCTCATAAACTATAAATCATTTGGGGATTTGCTCTTGTAACAAAGTTGAGTCAACCTTTGATTGTAACTCGTGGTTTCTATGATTCCTTTAAGGAGGAATTGGGAGGATTAGGAGAATGTTTTCTCCTAATCAATGAGTAAAATGGACTTCAACCGATTAGGTTGAAGGAAGAAGAGGGTGAACGTAGGTGTGAGTATTGAACCATAATGGAAAATTTGTGTTTATGCTTGCTATTTGTGATTTTTTTGACTTATTATTTTTATTCTTACTTGGTGCATTATCTAAGCTTGTTGTAGGTGTAAAAATCAAAATTGATAGACATATTTTTCATAAACCAATTCAATCCCCCATTCTTGGTTGGTCATTATACCTAACATTCATATATCTACTTACTACACTAATTGCTTGTGTAATATTTGACCTTGTGTGCTGACCATGACTTACATCAAGCTACCCACTACTGATGTATAAAGAGCATTCTCCATGAATTTTTGCTCCTTGGTTGTCTATCTACAAATAATCTCTCATTAATAGCATGAAATGTCTTGCAAGAGGTTGAGCCACTAGCTTTGCATTTTCATATTAAACCTCTTGATCAAACACTCAACATAATCCTATTAAGATAGCTTCAAAACATGCTTTTCTCTATTTTAAGATATTTTCATACCAAAAGATCTATTGTGCCACCCCAAGATCTTACATTAAAAAATAGTTCTTGAGTTAAAGAATCAACTCATTTATATCCTACATATTTGCTCTACAAACAAGTATGTCATTAATAGACAAGATCATGATAAGAAAATTAGCTTATGGTTCCTTGAAATAGACACAATGGTCACTTAAGCATTTCTCAAACCTTTGCTCCCTCATGAAATTGTCAAATTTCATATGCCATTGCCTTGGAACTTGTTTTAAACCATATAGACTTTTCTTAAGTTTACACATCAAATTTTCTTTTCCTTTAACTTCAAGTCCCTTAGGTTGAATATATGTAAAGATCTTCCTTCAAATCACCATGAAGAAACATTGTCTTCACATCCAACTACTCTAGATAAGAATTTAAATCAGCTACCAAACTTAACATAACCCATTTTGAAGTCATTTTTAACAATTGGAGCAAATATTTCTTCATAATCTTTTTTTTTTTTTTTTGCGCATTCCCCTTAGACAATAAGTCTTGCTTTGTAGCATTTGCTTCTATCTACTTTATTCTTGATTCTATAAATCCACCTTGAATACAATGTCTTTTTATCTTTAGGTAGCTTAACCAAATCCTAAGTTTGGATAGATATCAAAGAGTTATATTCTTCATTCATAGCTTGTTCCCACTTCACATCCTAAGGCCTTTTGCCTAATCTCAAGTTCACCTATATTAGTATATAGAATATAATTCAAAGATGGAAAATACCTAGAAGGTGCATGTCTTTTCCTAGTAGATCTTTTCAAAGATGGAGTAATAGGTGGATTGTGAGATTGATCCTCTTATAAACTCTCTAAAGATGAGGATGGGGAAGAGGGTTCCTAAGAACTATTACTGCTTGATTTCTTTGAAACATTCAAGTTTAAATAAATCACATTAGATTTTTTCTGCACTTCCTTATCTTTTCTATCCTTATACAATTTTTCTTCATTAAACATGTTATCTTTGAACCTATACATCTTGATTCCACCATCCTATAATTTGTAACCATATTCATCTCTACCATATCTAAGGAAATAGAAATTTTGAGTTTTAGGGTCTAGCTTACCCCTATCTTAATCCTTTATAAATGCATATGCCTTATACCCAAATACCTTAAGGTATGAGTAGTTTGTAGAAGGGCTTCTATTCATAAGAATATCGATGTGTCAAAAACATCACCCTAACAATTTTGTGAAAGTCCTGCATGATAAATTATAGCTCTTCCTTCTTTTAGAATTATGCAGTTCATGTACTCTATAACTTCATTTTCCGATGGAGTTTATGGGTTAACCTTACTCCTCATGATTTCTTCTTGCGAACAAAAGTCACCAAACTTTTTGCTACAATATTCACTCTCATTATCAAATTTAAAAGCCTTAAGCTTCAAATTGGCCTAATTCTCAACCAATGCCTTCCACTTTTTAAACATTTCAAATACATCAGACTTGTTCTTCATCATATAAATCCAAGTCTTTCTTGTACAATCATCTATGAATGTCACAAAGTACCTCAAACCCCCTAAGTGAAGCAACCTAGGCTGGCTTTCATATGTCAATGTGCACCAACTTCAATTTTTTTTTTCTTCCTTTCATGCCCATCTTGCAAGAATCTAACTCTCTTCATCTTTCCCAATGTGCAACCTTAATAGAATTCAAAATCAACATTATGCAAGCCTTTGAACTTCTCCTTGGAGTGTAATACCTTGAGGTCTTTTTCTCATGTGACCAAGCCTTAAATTCCAAAGTCTTGAATCATTTTGAGTTGCAACATTAACTAAATTATACTGCACATTCTTAACTACATGCATTATGTAATCTTTCTCACCTTTTATCATCACCAATGTACCTTTAGTGATCGTATCAAGGATAATGATCAAGATTAAATTCCTTTTAAGTTTTAGAATATGCCTCACATTGTTCAAGATAAGGTCACAACTATTTGACAATGTTAAGATAATTTTACAAATCTCAACAATCTTGCAATAATGATCATCTTAATAAAACTCCACCATAATAAGTTGAAGAATAGCTTGTGAAGAGCTCTCTGCATAGAGTAGCACGATAAGCAATTAGTATAATAAAATTGCTTATTCTTTGATTCGTTTCTTTTTTTATGAAATGCCATGAAAACAAGAAATAATTAAATAACTTACACTACCTCTTCATAATTAGTACAATACAATTGCTTATTCTTTGATTTGTTTCTCTTTTTATGATTTGTAATTCACTCCTACATGTTTATAACATCAATTGATATAAAATTTGATTGAATGTAAATGACTAATACCTGGTTAAAATTATATCAATGTACATAACATGCTCTTTTAAACTAATTTTTTCTCGTATGTTGGACTTTATATAGGAGCCAAGTATTAGTTTCTTAGAAAATTCTTGTAAAGTCATACTTCTTAAGCCAAAATATTAATTGAAGGATAAAAAAACTTTAGTAGTATACTATCACACTTCCAAAAGACAATGAACTTAATTTAATATTTTTTATAACTATTTCATTTAGAATGATTTTAGGCTATATAATTGTATGAAAGATAAGAGAAGCACTTTATATAGGTAAAGTTTTTATGAGACGACAAGAAAGAACAATTTTTAGAGTAAAAATTTTAAATCAGTAGCTGCGAAATTCATCAGCAAAGTTATTGTAGTGATGGAGTTGCTAATCCTTGTAATTGCCAAAGTACATGCCAATGGCCTTACCCCTTTCTTTTCCACTCCCATATCATTTCCTACTATCTTTGACACCATTCAACAAAATGATAATCACAACCATCATTGCCTTGAAATTATACTAGAATTTTGTAAACAAGAACTAGATTTAGACTTAGTAACGAAAGAGAGATGTGTTTTTTCTTTTCTCATTCCGTGCCTCTTTGAGAATCCGAAATATGAGCATCTCACTTACCGTGAATTTTGTCAATCGGCAAAAAATGCCTATTGCACGAAAAAATTCCCCATAGAGGCTTAGATATTGGGAGATGTTTGTTAGAGTATTTTGAAACACAAATGGAGAAGCATTAAACATAGACATTTGGCATCAAGAAGTTGTGATATTTGCAAAAGGTTCTTAATCTCTTATTAGTTCTCTTCTCTTAAACACAAGTACAAACACTTATGAAAACATATCATGGACATTCTTGTGAACTCATTTGTGTAAGTTAGAAAGCACTTTTGAAGATTTCTTTGCAGTTTTGGGATTGTGATAATGAGTTCATTACTCATTTTTATTGTCCATCACAAGATACCTTCAAATCCTATCTCCATTCCACTTTCCACATTAAAGATCTAGGACTACCTAAATACTACTTGGGTATCAAGATTGCATGCTCAAATAAGGGAATTTGTCTTAGCCAACTCAAGTTTGTCTTAGAAATCAAATTTGAAGCAGGTTTATTAGGTTGCTAGCCAATGGTCATTACTTTCAAGTAGAACTTGAGCCTTACGACACCCAAATATAGTGCAAAAAAATCGCCACTAGAAAAGGACCCCTTACTCAAGGATCCTTCTAGCTATCAACGACTCCAAACCATACATTTGTTATATGATACATATTCTCAACTAGTTCATGCATTCTTCGAAACAATTACATATGAATGTAGCTTTGAAAGTTGTGAAATATTTGAAGGGTGCCTAAGACTTGGAATTATCTTATCTAAAAATTGCAACATGGAAATGATGGCATATTATGACACTAACTATGCCATATGCCTTATAAGCCAACAATCAACAACAGGGTTTTGTATTAAATTGGGTAATTCTCTCCTATCTTGGAAAATGAAAAAACAATCAATTGTCTCCCTATTATTAGCTAAATCAAAATATTGGGCTATAGCAAAGACTACTTGAGAAGTCATTTGCTTAAGAGGACTACTATGTGATCTTGGGGTCCTGATAAAAGGTCCCACCTTGTTCTTCTATGATAATGATGTAGCCTTAAAGCTTGTAGGAAATCCTATAGTTCATGAAAGGACAAAACATATTAAGGTAGATTGTCACTTTATAAGGGATAAGATTCAGAAATAGGGTTATCAAGACAAAAGAAATAAGAACTACATAACAACCTGCAGATATTTTCATGAAGGCTCTCTATCAACGACAAAATGCATATCTTTTAAGCAAGCTTGGCGTTTTTGACATTTACAAACTGCCAAAACCGCTAGCTTAAGGGAAATGTTGGAGACACACATGTATCTTTACCAATATCCTTTTCCAATATGATTTGATATTCTCTCCATATGTGTTATCTAATTTAGGGAATTATTTATGTGTATAGTGCAAGAATATTTCCTTTATTATTTGTATATTTTCCTTTATTGGTCCGTCCTCGAGTTATATAAAGGACAAGTCATGTGCATAATTTCTTAAGAAACCAATACAAAATGTTCCCAAGCTCCATGTCTTCTTTCGTTATTGTTTTGTGACAGCTTTCACTGTCGAGCTGTTCACTAAGGAAGTCGACTTGCCCGTAAAAGTAACAACTACCTTTGGAAGAACAAGCTTGTTCGATGGCAGTGATTTGCCAATTGGGTTTTATGGAGGAGGTTGGGAGGTCCCCGTATTGGGTTTCAAAATCTAGATTGTTCAAAAGGTTGAGAGACATTCGGAGGAGAGAGAAAATAGAGATAGGAAAAAAAAATTTCTGGTTCAAATTTTTTCAGATGCAGCTTATCTTTTCGTATATTTTGTTTCTCTTTGATTAAAACCAGAAAGTTTTAAAATAAATAAACTCAATCCAAGCTTTTTTACTGGGTTAATCCATATCCAACAGTAAGGAACCTTCTGATTACATACTCGCACTTACTTCCTTCTGCTCGTTTACTTTGCAAGCTGGGATCAAGTTTGATTGCAGTTTTCTGTCTTGTGACCATGTGCGTGCAGGAAGGATAGTATTTTTTTTTTTTTTTTATTTTTATGTTTTCTCCTTTTTCTGTTCTCCTTCCCCTTGTACAGTTTGTGTTGTTGTTGCACCGTGGGGTTCTTCTTCACGGACCTCTTTGTTATCATTCAGTGGTTGTATTTCCAAATTGGCTTGTTGTTCCAGTTTTGCCTTCTCTTATACCTTCATTTCCTTGTGTTTTCCATCCAAATAAATGTTCCGTTCAACACAATTCTTGTCTTCCATGTCTCTCCTACCATAGTTATCTCGCACTATGGACAGAAATTTCTTCACTATTCATAGGTTGTTCTAGCTTATGTCCCCTTGATCTAGATTAAAAAAGTGGTCAGTTTCTTCACCCATTTCAGTGAGAGTCTTTTCTGGATTCGTGATGCTTATGTCTCCTTTATTGGGATGTTCATCTTGAGCCTTTTGTAGTTCTTCTTGTCGCACATTCCTGCTTTTCGAACGCTCTCTAATGGAGTTCTTTTTGTTGCTACTTTCTTCTTGCATGGTAGTCGATTGTGTAGCTTGTGAAGCAGGCGTGCATGGATCCATTCTCTCACGTGGAATAGATGTCCTAAATCTCTAGTCTTCTTCTTCATCTTAGTTGACAGTCTCACCATCTACCAAGTTCTCCAGTAAGTGGTTTTTCCCTCTTGTTTCTGTTCTTCTAGCAAGTTGGTTCGCTCGACTGTTTTCCTTGTTTCACCTATTGCATCCACTATTCTTATGGAATTTTCTATTACTTCATAAATACCTGTGCTACTCCATATAGCATTGTCTCCTCAGCAATTTCCACTACTCTCTTGAACTACTGATAGATCGTTCTTTGGTGTCGGCCTATCATTTTTAGAGTTCCTTAGTTCCTGTGTAGCGATTTTTTTTTTTTTTTTTATACCTATCTTCAAATTCTTTGTAGTGATTTGCCCAAGCGTTTCTTGGTGGTCCATCATCAGCTCGTTGCTTTCCATATCTCCTTTGAAAAAATTTACGCGAGTGATTCCATAAATTGTTACGTGTTTTCTTTTAAATTTGTGTTGTGGTTAAACATAAAAAAAAAAAAAGGCATACACTGGCTACTCAATAAGACTCATTCCTTGTTGTCATAGGTGGAGATTTATTCCAGGAAAAGAAAAAGTCATTGATCGTAAAAGAGCTTGATTTGTTAAATCCCTAAAAATTATCTTTGTGATAGTGTATGCTGTTAAAGCCATGTGTTGCTTTAACAAGTATTCTATAAAGGCTGTGTGTGTGACCTTTTCGTTGATTTATTTGATAGTTGTGTGTGGCTTCTTGTTGATAGCATAAGGTCGGGTCTAACTTGATATACTATTGTTATTGTCCAAAGACCAAGTGTGGTCTCTTGTGTGTGGATTGAAGTATAGACTGTAAGAATTTTTATTCTATGAAAATAAATTAAGCTATACTAAATTCAAAAAGATGCTCTCACATTTTAGTAAAAGTCCTCAATGTTATTGGTAAAAAAGAATGAATATAGGTCTAAGGACATTGGGTTGAGCTACCTAAACATTTGTATGTGTCCTTTAAGATTTGTTTATTTTGCTTTATTTTAAAAAAATCAAATCCTAAAATGGTATGCACTTGAATATGTCCCATCAAAATGTATAATACATTGGATTTTTACATGTCAAAGATCATCATAAAATATTTTTCATTAATGAAAGTTTTTTAAATGAGTTTTGTTATTAACCCAAAAAAAAAAAAAAAAAAAAGAGAGATTGTTGGGAGTACTATTATTATTCCATTATCATTTTGATAATAACAAAAATAAAAATAATTTAAAATAATTTTTCATAAGATATTAGTCGATAAAATATTGTACTAATGCCATCTATTATTTGTTGGATTAAATATGTGGGCTGAACACTTGTTTGGACTAAATGGTTGGCTGAATATTGGTTTGTTAGACCATATCCTTAATGGACCATATCAATTTGTCACGGATCCATCATCTATTTCAAGCCCACGCCAGTAGAAGGTGCTTTCTTGAAACCGGCGTTTCACTTTGCTGGAAGCTGTCGCCCGTTCTGTTCTCTCTCTGCACACGACAGAAAGAGACAAGGCAGTGCTGTTTGAATTCGACCGCGCGTATAAAGGAAAGATAGAAGAAACATCTTGCTCCTGTAACTTTTAAGTGTCGTTGACTCAGCTAAACTGCATCTGAAATATCGTAACAGTTAGACAGGTAACGGATAGCAAAGGTTTCTGTCCAGGAGTAGGAGAGGTGCAGAACTGAGTTTGCTTCACACATTTTTCTCTCTAATTGTGTCGTTGTTGTGTAAAAAGCAGCACAGAAAACAGCCTAGTAATCTTGTCGGACAATTGGTAGATCCTTGTGATAATTGCGAGTGCATGCTTTTCTACTAAAAGAGAGAACTTTGCTGGATGCATTTATGTGATAACTAGTCTCATTTGGCAGGGAGAGGAGTAAGAAAAGGGGGAAGAGGGATTGGTTTGTACCATTCAAAAGCATAGAATGTTGACTAAATACAGATCATTGTGAAGACCGGGACCTTTCCCGGTTGTGCCGTTTTGACTAAATATCTCCTGCAGGTGCTTGATGGACAAATTAAAGTGGCTGGTTTGCATCGCAGTCTTAACACCTTGAGCGCAGTAGCATGAAATTCTTTGACTTACTTCAACGGTGGTGGCTGGATATTCTCGCTCCCTCTCGCTGGAATTCCTATCTGGCCCTGCCCTTGCTGTATCTTGGTGGATTACTTTTGGCAACATCAACCACTATCATCCAGCCATTTATGATCTGCAAGCACCAGTAACCAAGAGATAGAGATCAGACTCGAAATAAATGAGGATTTTCCTCTTTCAGGAGGAAAAAGGGGATTTGTGGGGTTGGGATTGTTGTGTGTTGGCTGCATATAAACTGACCTTTCCATTCATCTCTTTGAGTGCGGCACTAGCAGCCTCCTCCGTAGTGTACTCTATAAATGCATAGCCTTTGGATCTTTTAGAAATTTTGTCCATTATAATTTTAACTGTTGAGAAAGTAGTCGATTGGTGTGAGCATAACCTGCTATGGAATTAGAAACATCTGGTCTTATGTACATAATTATGCAAAAGTACCTTCCACAATATCCCCAAAGCCTTCAAATGCCGCACGTAGAGTTTTCTCAGATGTATAAAATGACAAGCCTGCTTATAGGTAAATATTAGCGAGAATTCTCATGAGTGAATGAAAAAAAGAAGAGAACTGAAATTTCAAGCATAGAAGAAGAGGTCATAAATGGGAACTAGGATGCCAGATAATTATATGCCTCCATAACAGGAAATCATACTCTGGTTGATGTCATATCAGGAGACTAGATAGAAAGAAATTTCAATTAGGTAAATTCAAAAAGAAATATTTAACAAAGCATTTATTCAGAAAAGTATGTCAATAAATTAGAAACATACCAGTAATAAATAGTTTCTTTGTTTTTATAGGGGTGGTTTGAGTTGCTTCTGAAGATTCCAGCAGATCTGTAGGATGTAGATTATTACCTGGACATTAAATAATACTTATTCTATAAGGAAAAGACTGTTGCAGTGGCAAACTTTAGACATGAGATTTGGATTCTTACAAAAAAAAAAAAAAACCAACAATGATAATTACAATAGTTCACACACAAAGCAAATAATAGCAATATCAATTCTAGTTAGTAAATCACAAATTACAAAATCTCTGCAGGTGGGAGGGAAAAAAGAAAAAAAGAAAAGAGTAATCTCCTCTTCTACGTCACAATAGGAGAACTCTCCATTATGAATATATCATGGTTGAGCTAACTAACAGAACCATGATAAGACTCTACAATAGCGTAAATGTAGCACGACTCAGAGGCTATTTTAGTAAGGAATTCAGAATTTAATCTAACATCTAAAAGGTAATGGTTTTTGAGCAAGCACTTATGTTCTGTCAAATACTTGACCAAACCTTTCACCTCCTTTTCACGAAAAGCTAAAAACCTTAACATCGTATATTGGAAATCAAATCAATTATTTCTCTAAGATAATGCTATCTATCTGTTTAGTATTTTATGCTCTTGGTAAAGGAAATCATAGCTGGTCAAGAAACCGTATGATGTTCTTTTGACTTTACTGCCAAAATGCTTTTAAAAAATAATAATTATACCAAAAATTGACCTGACCAATTAGACAGCCAAGTACTCTGATATGTTAGGATTTTGATGTCATACCAAATGAGGCTGTTTTGGCCTTCATCAAAAGACCACTATTAGTCTTTGTCCATCCCTACAGATGAGTATCATATCAGAGGCCCGTACCAATTCTTCAGCTTTGATTGCAACTACATCTTTGATATCTATCTATTTTAGACAAAGCAGGTTATTTATTCCCATGGAATAAAAGGGGCATCTGCTTCTCTGTTGGTTTTTTCCTCCCGTTTCTGGTGGAGTGTGGGGGAATAGGGTAAGGTCATTCACATCCTCTCCCTGAATATACATTGACCTTCAACTAGCATGAAAATATTCTCCACATTAACCACTGAAGGTTTCTGTTTTGCTCAACTGAATCACCTTGAAAGTTCACACACATCATCATTGACTGGGTTGAGCTAACTACTCCTGGCCCCAGTATATTTCATAGCAATGTAGTTGAAAATTAAAACAAAATGTGTCTTAATTATTTATGGGAATGCAACATGCTCACAAATTCCCATCTTGCACCCTTTCCCTTCCATTTATTTGCAAAACTAACCAGTTGCCAAAGAAGTTCAAGTCTTCCTGGCCACAGAATATGAGATTCTCTATCAATCATGCCATTACAATGCTAACCATCCAATGTGAAATCACTTTTCAAGCTTTATAGAGAAAAATTCTTTCCCCTTAACTTTCACTACTAAAACTTGAAGACTATAGACCAAAGATTTACTGTTCCCTTCTTTTACCAAGGTATTTGAATCTTCCATCCACTCATAGTTATCACCTGCAGCAAAAGTCCGCCCACTAGGATGATTTCAATTTAACAAAAAATAAATTGGACTAGTACTTTCTAAGTCACGTCTTCCCTTACAAAGATATTTCATCTGTCTTCCGAATCACCTAACTTGTTTGTTTTTTTCTTTCTTAAGACTTTCAGAAACTTCGCAAGGCATTGTTACAAGATCTGCTACACTGACCTCTTGCTAACCCCAGCATAATATGCCTTCCACACTGTGTCTTGTTAAAAGTGTCATCATTTTCACTAACATGGCTACAGTTCATACACCCCTTGTTCCAGAAACCACATCCTTGTCCAGGTGTTTCAACTTTTACCTGAAACTGGGTGGTTTGTCTGCTAATCAAGCTCTTTGCCTCATACCTGAAATGATACTGGCCTTTGGTCACCAAATCCCATCTGTCTGTTCTTCCACCAGAAGAGTGCATTATTCTACCACATCTTCTCCTTGTGGAGAATATCATTCTTACAAACTTCACTGTAAGAATCAAATTCCTTTCCACTTACTTAAATTAAAAAAATAAAAAAAATAAATAACATTTTCTATTCATTTCTAAGTCTCCGACAAGTTGAACCAAGGTCAAGACTAATCTCCACTGCAAAGAACTTGATCCACAGCACAATCTACCATGCTATGCATCACAAACTCTTTCATTTCAAAGAAAACTAGCCTAGAACCCACATTGCGAGTGTTCTTTTTCAAATTAAAGCTTAATTTCAGAAATATTTTTGAGATAACTTCTTAGAAAAGAACACTACAAAAGTGGAATAAAAATGAAATAAAATAGTAATCAATCACAGGCTTGTAATATCTAGTTTAGCTATGTAATCTGAATTTTCCATTCACCATATCTGTATGTAAGTCGTCTTTTTTTCCTTTTTCTTTTTCTCTTTTTTTTATTGTTATATACTGTGATGAATCAAAAGAAGAGGTACATGGGACTCATTGTATGTTTAGTTGTTTCTATTAGTTCCAACAATGAAACGTTAGATATTAGAAAGGAGGTTTCTAATCAGAAGATCTTTAGTATTCAATGTACTCCCTATTCACCATATTTCCAAACTACTCATAACCCTCCCCACAAAAATCACTACTATTTTAGTTGTCACGATTTCTAATGTTTACATCATCTTAGTTCTCTTGCAAAGACACGGATGATATTATATCAGCTCCTAAGACTAGAATTACAAATAGCATTACATCAAAAAGGTTGTGTTTAAGTAAAACAAAGGTACAAACCTCCATTGTCCTTGTTCTCTGACTCAAAATTCCTGTCTGGATGAACAGATAAAACCCCGGGCACACCTGCAAAACACATCCTCTACCATATGGAAACTTTCATCCTCTACCTACAAAATACATCAATATTATAAACATATGAAAAAGAGGGTTAATGCAAATACTTACCAGCTAGTTGCTGGGCACATTCATCATCGAGTTCACAACAGAATCCAAAGTTTGACTGCCAAGAAACATGATACATGCACATTTGCGCATCCTGCTCACTTAAAAAAAAAAAAAAAAAAAAGGGTTAGCATTCCAACTTCAGGGTGAGGGGAACAAGTGATTACAGGAAGTGATTCAATTGGAAATGGCACAGTCAAATAGAACAGGGAAAGAAGAATTCAAACTTGTTTACTTACTTTCCCAAAACCTTGGCAAGTGCTTGAGCATAGTAATCGACCATTTGGGCCTTTGTAACAACTCCGGCCCCCGGCTTCTCCATTTGAACAAGCCAGTGTTTGGTAGTGGCCCCAGGAAACAACACATTACTTCCAAATTGTGAGCTTGATTGAATACTTGGAGAACTATATGTCTTTTTAACAGGACCGTAATTTGGGTCAGGCATAACCGATACGACCCCAGGTACACCTACAAGACAATTTCAGTTTTCACCAAACACAGAATCTAAAGCACTAACACGATATAGATTTAAAGCAAAATCATAAGGAAAGTACCGCGAACTGGGACCAAAATAAAAGAAACTGAAGAAGATTAGAACATTACCGGCGAGCTCGCCGCAGTTTCTTCATCAATGTCACAGCAAAAGGTGAACTGGGTATCCCAAGAAGCTTCATATATACACATCTGAGCGTCCCTCTCACTGTTCAAAAACGCAATGGAAGCAAACTCAGACCAAAAACAAACACTGTAAAGTGACGAAAGGTGAGAAATACATCAAAATATGTTCAAAAAAAAAATTCAATGTCTTTGTTATTGACTACTACCTTCCCAAAACTCTTTCTAGGGTCTTAACGTAGTAGTCAATAACTTCAGGTTTGGAATTGAAGCCCTGTGGAGGAGCCTCCATGAGCACCAACCAATGGTGGTTGTCACTTGCAATAGAAGATAAAGAAGGCGAAGTGAAAGTGAAAGTGGACGTCAATGTCTTTGTTCTTGATGGTGAAGTTGCACTTCTTGTAGTAGAGAAACTCAAGGCAGGAACGAAGGAAGAATTAGAAGAAGAGAGAGGAAGGCGACTCCTTTTGGTTGGAAAATTGGAAACTTTGATGCCTAATGTGAGATTTTGGGGTTGGGTTTTGTCAGCCTTGCTTGGAAATGAACGGTGCTTCAAGATTGGAGCAGACGGAGAGAGAACTTCCATATCTGCTTCCTAATCCGTCCTGACATTCTAAGCTCATCGCCATATCCTTTATCTCTCGCTTCTTGCCTCACTGATTTTTATTTTTTTTTTTTGGGTTGTTTTGGCCGGTCGGATCGATTTCGATTAATATTTTTCCGCTTAAATCCATAATTCCTAATTTTCTTTTCTAAAACTTTTTGTATCATTTTTGAAAAATAGTAAATATGGTTTTGGATTTTTCTTTTCTTTTTCTTTTTCTTTTTCTTATCTGAAATTTTTTTTTTTTTTACATACACCTGATAAAGAGGAAGAGAACTCGAACCCATGACTAATGAAACTTCTTATCTAAGATTGGGTGGTGGGATTTTAAGGAATTTATTTGGAAAAAAAAGTCTCTCAAACCTTCACCACTTGACAATAATCTATTCAGGTGCCCCTTAATTTTAGGGTTGTTACTTTATTATTTTTTTTTCATTTTATTAGTTTCTCTATTTTTTTTTTTTTTCGAGATTAGTTATAAACTCAAGTTACATTTTAAATAATTAGATTGTAAAGTTGTACAATTCTCTTCTTTTTTTTCTCTCTCTCTAAGGATACTTATTTCTTTTCTCTGATATGTATATTTTGCTTCTATATTTATAGAATGATCTCAGTTATTGGGAGTAAAATAAGAAAGATATTAGAATTTTATTATTTTTTGATTAAAAAAATTAAAATAATGCTGGTTTTACATTTACGGATTCAGATTTTTGGGCAAATTAGTCTGCCAAAATAAGAGTAATCGTGGAGAAGTATTAGAACTACCAGAAAATTTACAACACGAGTTTTTAAAATTAGATTCCATTACTACATTACAATAAATACAAAAATCAAAGAAAATCACTCCTTAGAAACTTGATATCATAATTATATGTTATTTTTTTTATCCGAAGTATCTTTTCTTCGAAGAAAATTTAAGCAAATAATACTCCTTTCACATCACCTAAAAAAGATCAAGGAGTTATTTAATTTTACTCAATACATTAAAAAAAAAATCTAATTGTGAAACGGATTAAGGCAACATATAAGTAAAATGTGGATTTATTTTATATGATATAAATTGTCAATCCCTTTTGAATTTAGCTTCCAAAACAATCTCTTGAATATTAATTTTGTCAAGCTTGTTATCATAGCTGTAATTACCTACTTAATTTACTGAAAGCTACAAACATGACTATGTTTATAGTCAATGATTTCGCCTCTTTTGTAGGTCGGTCCGCAACGGATGCAAATATGAAGAGATCTATAAAAAAGGAATATGAATACTCAAAATTTTATTCTCACAAACATAATTACAACGTCACTCAAGGCATGCCACATATTTACATCATCTGCCAAGAAAAGCATCCCTCTTGGATGTACAATGAAGTGATTAAGTATCACCCAGAAGTGGGGCTTCAATGTTTTCCTCCAAGTCTTGACTTAAGGGTTCGTCAGGTCTAAGGAGGCAAGCATGACATAAAGCAATAGCCTGAAGAAATGAAAACGTTGAGTTGGTGCACATAGAGAAAATGAGAACGAGGCAGAGAGATTGGATTAAGTTCTCACCATGCATATGGATGTGCAAATAATGCTGAAACCTTTGCAGTTGAATGGAGCACTATCGGATAGGAACCAAGCTGGGATAACAATTTGTCTAATTAGGAATAATGACCAAATAGTTGTAATATTCACTTTATCGAGATGACTTACTCCACTTACAAGTTAATGGACTCATTACAAGAGGCGATAATAGACTAGATATGGATTCCACACCTGCAACAAATCCTTGAGCTTTTCCCTGGAAAAACAATAGAGGATATGCATAAAGTAACTTGATTTATAATTTTCAATTTTTTTAACTCAGTTCAAAATTAATTTGACAAACTATAAAATTAGATTCCTAGATCAATTGTATCACTTATGAGATGATAGTGATATTATTTCTTATAAAGACACAATCAAATTTTAGCAGGCTATTTCAATGACAAAAATTATAGTTTTCATCTCTTAACAGTAAAAATAGGAGACGCTTTTTGATGAAAATCTCAATTAAACATGGAAAAAATCTCTAACTATGGAATAAAAAAAGTAATGGAAGATGGGTTTACCTGATTGTTTGAGCTTGAGGCCTTTGAAATGATAGCATACGTCTATATAGCAAGAATTTGAGAGCAAGATGAAAAGACCATTAGAAGTAAGTCTTGTGAAAGTGAGCAACCTCATCTAAAAATCAATTTAGATACTTTAAGAGAAAAAAAAAAAAAGAAAGAAGGAAATATACTTACAGAAGGTCTTACAAGGACAACCAAAACTTTGAAGGAGGCAGCCAGGTATGGCACCTGCATTGTTAACAATGTCATTAAAACTTGAAGGGAGGAAATGTAATTATTTGAGCATAGAAGGTATACTCAATATCTATGTTGTATCAATTGTTTGCAAAATTTGATAAATTTAGAGCTACCAACTATGGATCAATTAGCGTTAAATCGTGGAAGAAATGAAAATTATGCCTTTAGGATAGAGTTATCTAATGCATTCATTAAGTATGTACATACCCATGTAGCCCAAGCAAGACCATAGAATAACGCCTACACAGGAAAAATCAGCGTTGGTCAGTTTCAGTTTCCTTTTTCTATACTTTCTTTGTGGGGATTGATATCATTTGCCGGGATCAAAAAGTTAAAGGCAACTTACATAAGCTATCGATGCAAGTAAAGCCATGCACAATATCGCTTTCTCTCCCACCAGTGGGTTCATTAGTGGCAGCATCAACATCTGAAAGCACACCACGAGACCAAATATATTGTAGGGTGAGAACTATAAGCAATTATGAAAAGGGTAATAAGGGGAAAGGGCTTCCAAAAGTCTACTTCTCCACCTTCGTCTACTCTAACAAAAAAAGAAATGAAAGAAAAGAAAATTAAAAATATTTTTAGCATGAAAAAAACTAGCCTCGAAATTGTTTTTCTATCAAGAGTATAAATTTTCATAAATTCTAAACTCAAACAAAGGGTTTGGAAAAAATTCAATTTGATAGAATTAATTTACTTAAAAATTTACAAGAAGAAATTTGAACTCAACATGGGAATAACTCACAATTTGTAATTTATAGTAAATCAAAATCTTCACTATCAGGGTATGTTGAACTCGCGAAAAAAAAAAGAAAGAATATGTTCCAAATAATTTACCTGAGAAAAAATGGAACCTATTCCAACCAGCATTAGAATTTCTGAGAATTGATTTTTGTCAAAATCAAAAACAGCCTTCAAATAATACTGCACAAATAGTTGTACAAATATTAAGTCATTAAATGAAGAAAAAAAAAGTAAAAATTGTTTCATAGATACTCATAATTTTGAATTAATAAACACAATCATCTAATGAGTAGACAAATTTATTAAGTACTATCATATACAATACCCAAAGTTTGAACTACTTTTCTCCTAGGGCTATCACATTCATTGCACCATCTCTCTTTTTGTGTGAGCTACTCCACCAAAGTATAAATTGCTTTAGTGGATTCACAACATGCATAATTTGACCTAGTATTTATCAATTATTGACAATTTATAATTGAGTAATTAATAGTGCTTCAAAAAATAAATAGGAAACATACCATTAGAACACCTGTAATTCCTGACATTCCCAACTCATAGAAGAAGCATACAAGCGAAATGCCCCTTAGTGTTGGACTGTAAAAGAAAATCAAAGCTCTTATACCAAAAAAAATGTATCATAATGCTTTGCATTTAAAAGAGTTTGATGTAAAATTGACTGCCCCTAGATTCTGAAAATGGTGTGCAAATTGAATTACCTGCTAACAACTATAGTTGCAGCATCTCTCATTGATTTGTATCGATTATGGATAACCTTGATTGTCTTAGTCAAGCATGCTGATTCTTGGTCCATTTGTGGAGCCAATTTAACCGTCTCGACCAAAAAGAATTGCATGTAAATTGGACAAAAGATCAAGAGGGCTATTGAAACCTGAAGCAAAAAGCACAACTTATCAACGAGAAAAAAGGATGGCAAGATTAAGATCTTGTGCTTAATTCTTAAGCTACACCATCACTTACAGGAAAAATGTACTTTTCAGGAAGAAAACGTGCTAGCAAATTTCCCAAGACATGTGAAGCAGAACAAAGACCTGTGATCCAACTAAAAGCTGCAGCCCTCTTGTTGCTATCAACAACATCTGCCTGCGAGAGGAAGGGAAGATGTGACCACCAATATTCCTTCTTTTTGATTTTAAATTAATACAGAGTGGCCCTTACCGCATAAGCAACAGCAATGCAGAAGATACTCCCTTGACTTAGAATATATGATATTGTCCGCAGCACATAGTAAGCATATACAAAGTTCTTAGATTGATTCCAGGCAAGTAAAGCTGAAACAAGAAAATGCAGAGAAATCAGTGTTTGTAAACTCACAATGATTTGGCAGATTTGACGGATATTGATAATATCACTGTGCCTAATTCTCAAGCTTATAAGAAATCTTTTATATTTAGCTTAGCATGTTATGAAAAATGTTTGTAGAGAACATACCAAAAGGGAATATGGAAGTAGATATAGTAAGAAGCAGCATTGGTTTGCGCCCATATTCGTCTGCAAGCTGACCTAAAAGTGGAAGTATCACCATCTTGAAAACTCCAACAATCTGCAAACAAAATTATATGCATAACTTTAATTTATAAACAAAAGTAAGAAAAAAAAGTAAAAAAGTAAAAAAACAAAATCTTCCTAACAGTAAGAAATGGTTCTTTTTACATGCCATTATGCCACACATAAGTAAAGGATACTCAATGTCCAGATGGCGTGCGTTCTAATTTCGCTGTTAGAAAGATCAAATCATGAGAAGAAAATGGAAATTCGATTTAGCATGAGAGAAGGGAAAGATGAAAGGGGGACCTAGTCGGTCTTCCTTTTGTATTGGTACAGAAGTTGTTCAGATCACTTTGGGTCTCATGTTTAACCTTAAAGTCACCCAATTTCAAGAGGAAAGTAACAACAATATTCACACCTAGATAAAAAAATATATATATAGGCAACGAAGACTCAAGATAATTGGGACCAAGGTCCAATTGTCCAATTGAGCTTTTAGAGATAAGGCATCAGCCACGTCAAAAGCATTACTGGCCCGTCATCACACACTAAATTTGCTAATTACGTAAAATAATTTTTTTTTTTTAAAGGTGAGAATATAATAGATCTTCTTTAGAAGCTTCTAAATGAGGAAGCTGATTACTTAAATGCAAATTGATAAGCAATTAATTTATGTAGAGAACTACAGGAGATCAGTTTCCACACTTCCAGATCCAGGTAATGCAAGAGATAAAATATTGTGAAGTAGGACGGCCATGGCCCTCATACTTCCATTGTCCATTTACCCAGCTCAAGATACTGATTTCTCTTGCCGTCTGGGTATAGCACCTCGTGACGGGAAAAGCAAAAGTTGATATTGACTACATCCCATCCATCACAAATTGCTTAAAATATCAGGAAAATAAATACAGCAATCATGAAGGCTTCCGGCAGAATACTCGTAAAATATGCGGAGAACCTTTTTCTTTTTGGGTCATTTTCTAGGTCTGTTTGGTGTCTCAGAAAATGCAGGCAAGTTGAAGAGAAAGTCTAGAAAACAAAAAAATATATATATTTCCAGATTATTGTTGTTTTCTAAGATGTCCCAGGATGAAAAAAGGAAAAGAAAACCTTCTTCACCTCTAGTTGAGACCTATAAAGGCTCTGCTCCTATGGCCATATCGCTATAGTGGAGCTCATCAATCAAACCCAGAACTGTAAGAGCAGAACATTGTCAATCCTGGGGTTAAAAGTCAAAGCAGAACCCCAGCAGTTTGATTTCCGAGAAAATGAAGAAAAGAAAATAAAGGGGATTCGAAGATCTACAACCGAATGACCGGGAGCTGCAATATTCTTCGTTAAATTGAACTTTCCTCTGTTAAAGCAAATTTATGTTTCTTTACAAATGACTCTCTGTAAGAAGCAGACTTCGTTTTCAATGCCTTAAGACTTGTCAGTTTCTTGGTTTCTATATACGATTAAAACATTTCAAAGACAAACAAGAAAAGGCCAAATTCGACAAACTTGTTTCTACGAACGCAATATACAAGAAAACGTTATCCAATTTAACTCTCCACTTGATCCAACCTTTCTAGAAAGCCCGAAAGAGTACAGAGCGCATTTACCAACAAATTCGACTCGTTCTTCGTCCACTTTCTAGTAAACCAAACACAACACGAAAACAGAGGGAGAAGAGGTGTTACCGTTTGTTGGAAACCATTAATGTAAATAGCTTGAGTGCAGGTCGAGTCTTCAGGACAAAGAGCCCCCGCGATGACGTCAACTAGAACGGAGACAGTCATTTCCTCGGCGATCCAGTGAATGCAGAGTGGAATTAGCAAGTGAAGCATGGGCTTAAGCTCACCGACACCGCCGTACCTCTTCGGCGCCATGTCAGTAGAACTACCTTGTCGTCTTGCTAATAACTTGTCGAAAACCATGGAATACCTTTATAAAGGGTGGTACACCAGGTGGGAGGGGAAGGGGCTTGCAGATGGCGGAACTGGTTGGTGAAGTTACAACCGTAACTAAATTGACCGGTTGGTGCTGACTGCAACTGCTTATGTAGTTGAAAAAAGCGGCCGACCCTGTGCCGGTCCCAGGCTGGGCGTGTGCGTCCTCGTGTTGGGATGGTGGGAGCATGTGGCGTCGGCTTGCCTGCGTGTGGATGCTGCACTTGCCGCTGATTTGGCTCCCTGTACTGTTGTACTCCTTGCGTAAGCCACGAGTTTTACGACCGGCTTTCTCTTTCCCTTTCCTAATGATAAAGTAATCTCCAGCTTTAACGAATTCAGGATTAGTTGACGTGTAAACATAGATCTTAGGACTGGACCTTAAAATATTTCGATTACATGGTGTTGAAACTGCTTAAAAAATTATTGTATTCCGACAACGATGGTTAAGGAAGTATATCATTTGGTCAAAAAGAATGATGTCATCTAAATCATACTTGAGATGTTAGTGTTACGCTGGCGCGTAGTGACCAGTCGGTTAAGGCCCCTATCATGTTACCCGAATTGGAACTTGAAGAAGAAAATCAGGGTTTCGGCATGAAACAATAATTTGGATAATACTAGACTTAGTATATTGGTTCAAAACAGAACACAAAGTACAAAAGAAAAGGTGGTCGTGTTCGTACACATTCAATAGAGCTATATTTCCTATACTATGCTGACCCTAGCAATTTAGTGGCGCACATGGGAGGTTAAGCTTTGAGCCTCCCTTCTCCTAATAAATCCTCTACTCCCGGCACCCCCATCCCTAATGGGGGGGGGGGGGGGGGGGGAAATCTTATAAGAAGGTTCTCGGTAATTGCCTATGGCTTAGTCCTCCTGGTTGGTGGTATGGTAAGAACCCACTCTCTGTCTTGTTCTTGAGTTGACATGAGAGTGTGATGACTCTACTTGTTTGGAAGAGTTGAGCTGGATGCTTCTCCATGTTGGTAGTTCTTGAATGTTGAGATGTAAGCTTGTTTTCAATTGCTTGAGTAACTAGCCTTGTGTTTGCATTTCTGGTAAGACTTTTGAGTGCATGAAGCACTCATGGTACATGCAATACACAAGATCTTACAGGTTGGTTCTGTTGCTAATTCACAAGATGAATTACAGGTTCAACTTTGAGTGGGGGAAGTCCTTTTTCAATTTTGATCATAAGGCCTCCTTTTCTTTCATTCCCTCTGCAAGCTTAATAAATGGCTGCCTAGGCAAAGGCCTTGTTAGGATGTCCGCCAATTGTGCATAGTGAGGAACATGAGCAGTAATTAGCGTCCCTTGAGCTAATTCCCCTTTAGCACATGGAAGTTTAGTTAAGAGTTGCACCGTAGGTAGATTGTCACAAAGCAAATGATAGGGGTGAACTAAGTTGCTCCTAGATGATCCAACAAATGCAGCAACCAAGTGATTTTAGCGGTGACAATAGCTAATGCACGGTACCCTACTCCTATAAAGGACCATGAAATCATACTTTGAAAATGCAGTATCTAGTTTTAGAACACCTTGTCTCTAAGCAACCAACCCAATCCACATTTGTAAAACCATATAGATTAACAATGCCCTTTCTACCAATTTTGAAGCCATTGGTGACAAGTCCCTTAGAAGGTACAAGCACTCATTTAACTCATGGAAGTCCTAGATAGTAGGAAGCTTATTGTCTACCACAACCTATCTATCCCCAAACTAACATTTGGACATGTCTATGTGGTGTATTGTTGGGTGCCGAGGATACTTCTATAGAACATTGGTTAAGCAAACAAAGGTTCTCCATTTGAAACTAGAACTACTTTACTATGGAAGTGACCTCTAGCGATCCATTTTTGCTTGGTAAATAATATCTACAATATAGTTCTCTTGATTGAGAAATAGCCTATCTTCATCATGTGTTACCTATACCTTTATAAAGAAGTGTAGGTTGCTAAGATCTTTCACTAGAAAAATAACACCTAACTAACATGTAAAGAGATCCATATGTGCTAGAGAGTTAGTAGTGATGGCTAAATTGTCTATATACAAAAAGACCCAAATCTAGACACCATTATGGTGAAAAATATAGGGAGAAGGGTCAAATGAAAAGTGAAAAAACTGAAGGTCAAGGAGAAAACCAGAAAGCCTATCAAACTAGGTGTTGGATGATTGTTTAAGCCCATCTACTTTTGAAGCTAACATACGTGGTCTAGAAAGCATGGATCATGGAAGTCAAGAGGTTGCTCCATGAAAATGGGCACAATGAGGAATCTATGGATGAAAGCATTATTCATGTCAAACAACCTTATCTACCACCCTTTTATACATGCCAAAGTGAGTACAACACGAATTGTTGTTGGCCAAATAGAGAGGTTGAACATCTCTAAATAATCAATCTCGAGTTCTAGTAAGAACTCGTAACAAGCTAGGCTTTAAGCCTGTTAAGCACTCCAATTGAGCAATTTTGGGCATAAAAACTCATTTGCATCCAATTACATGCATGTTAGATTCTCAAGGAACCAAGGGCCAGGTGGAGTTTGTTGGGTTTTATGGCCTAACAAGAAGGGGGGGTTGAATTGTTATTGTACCGAATGCCCTTTTTTCTATTTTTTATATCTTATAATAATAACTTTAACAACTTGTATAATAATATGCAATCAAACAGGAATATGTAATCAATGAAAGAACAAGAAAATAAACACCAAATTTACCACAGTGGTTCGGCACTCTATCTTAGAGTCCTACGTCCACCCTCTTCTCCTTCAATCAAACTGATTGAAGTCCCCTTTACTCAATCTGATTAGGAGAACACGTTCTCCTTAATCCAACTAATCCCTTCTCCAAGGAATTACCACATCCGAATACAAATAGTGATCAAAAGATCATGTACAATAGCAAATCCCTAAATAATATGTGAATGTATGGGATATTGCTGATCAAAGGAGCTACTCAAACAAATATATCAAGATACAAAGCTCCTAATACAAAATCCCCAAATTGATGAAATTAAGGTTTCGGATTTTCCTCAAGATTTATGTGCAGAGAATGTTTATAAGTGAAATCAGCACATAAATAATGTTATACAAGCTATAATTGATGATATTATCAAAGATTGAACCAAATAATCGAATATCACCGAGAGCTCGTAAACCACGAAATGATGTATAATCTCGAATCAGATGGTAAGTAAGATGAGCAGATTATCTTCATAAAGAAAAATACTTCAAATAGATGTTTCTCGTCAGTCATCACCTTCACGAACACATCTCCTTTAAATAGAAGCATATCTAGGGTTTTCTATTTGAGTCAAACCTGAACCATAGCCTTTTATCCGTTGGGAATAGTAGACTATCCATCAAATCAGCTTCATTTCACCCTTTTGATTCAAAATCCGACCGTTCTGACAACCTATCTCCTTCAGATTCATCCCGTTGAAGCTTCAGCGCTTGAGAGAGACCAAGGCAGCGTCGGGGTGAAAAATGACGCGGCTAGGGCTTGACCCCTCGAGAGATAAGCGTCTCTTATGTGCCCTTAAGTGAGATGACGTCGTAGCCAGCAAGCATATCAAGGAAGGATCTGGTGTGATCGAGACGACACCATAATGGAGACCTCTGATGATGACCAATGCGACACCGTACTGGAAACGGGATCATGCGGGCTGACGTGAATTTGGGCCGCTCCTATGTTCTCACAGTCCAACAGCCACAGTCCAGTCCAGTAATACTATATATTTAGCATGTATACCCGGTCCAATACCAACATGGTCCAATATCAATACATTTATAATGTATTGCATATATTGAATTTAAGCTCATATATTGTTCCTGCAATTTCACCAAACCAAGTATCATATTCCTAAAATATATTAAAGTATAATTCATATTTCTTTAAACAATATATTTAAATAATCAACATATATTTGAATATATATAACAAACTCATAAAAGTATATTTTATGAGAGAATGTAGGAACCCGGTTACTTTAAAATATCATTAATTGATATTATAATTTGTACACCTTTTACTTCCTATAGTTTTGCTTTTTGCACATTTAGAAAAACATATTTGGAGAATTGATATTTTCAAGAAAATATTTTCAGTCACAACAAAACCCTATTTTCCAACAGAGTTATGGATGTTTATAATCATTTTGGCCAACATGGCCACTTTACAACCAAAATGCTCTAATGCCTTTTAAATTGTTGTTGGGACAATAGGCATGATGGAGAAGTGGATAAAGCATACCTAGGATTTAGTTTTTGGATTACCAATTGATTTCTTATTATCATTTTGTGAATTCTGTTAGAAACACAAATGGAATAACCAACAACAAAACCTACAATCTCGCTAGTCACGTCTAAAAAAAAATGGAAATAAAACAAAAACTGAAAATCAACAGGTTGACCACATTTGAAGCGCAATGGTTATTGAAGTTAAATCAAGCGCATGTAACACATGTGCCATTCTACCAAGGAAACCCACAAACAGCATGAAGACACGCACGTGCATCTCATGCATGTCGTCTTCTTCCTCATGCCCGTACGAGAAGAAATCTTTGTCTCCTTCATTTGATAGTTATACAAAACAAGTGAAGGTAAAATAAAAGGTGTTTAAATCATAAGAAAATGATCTCTTTATTACAATGAAAAAGAAAATGAATCATCAACTTTATTGATGAAATTTTCCACTCAAAATCTAAAAGGTCTTAGGGTTCTTCATGACTTTAATTTTCATAATCGATTTTGTATTTATCATCATCATTAAGAGATGATTTACATTTGTTTCCAACCACTATAAAAAGATAGTTGGAATGTACTCAAAATTATCCAAGAAATACAAATTGCTTTCTTCATATTGTTTTATATATATATATATATATATATATTTTATAAGAATCCTTACAATATATTATAGAAACTCTTACTTTAACTTGGTATCAGTTTGGCCTTTGGCAAAAGCTTTTTTTTTTTTTCTTTTCTTTTTTTGATCCATTTTGTTTTGTAGATGGCTTCTAGTGTCAACCACGTTGAAATTGCTACTCATGCTTTTCTGCTACCTAATCTAGGTCCTCTTCCTACCGTTGGTATGCAACTCAAAAGTCCTAATTTTCTTGTTTGGAAAGCTCGAATTAAGCCTTTCCTTTAAGAAAATGGATTACTTGGTGTTGTTGATGACTTTTTTCCTTGTCTTGAAGAGTTTATTACCAAAATTTATGAACAAGGCAATATCACTTGTGATTCAAATTCAGCTTATCAAGATTGAATAATCAGGGATCATACTGCTCATGACTGGATTTTTTGCACTTGATTGTGACCACTACTAGGTAGTGCAAAACCTCCACAAAAATATGGTACGCCTTATCATCTAAATTCATGGCTCACGATTCTACATGAGTTTTTGCTCTTCAACTATGTCTTTAAACGGCAACCAAAAAGCATCGAATGGTAACTAAGTTTCTTCAAGAAGTAGATGCTATTGCTAATCAACTTTCCCTTGTAGGTGAAATTATTTTAAAAAATGAGTACTTAACTCATGTTTTCTAAGGTCTTAGCACCCTCTATGCACCTCTTGCCATTGCCATTGTTGTTCATACATAAACTTCATCTCTTCCTCTCGAAGATCTACATAGGTTACTCATTATTCAAGAATCTCACATTGAAATGGCTACACAAGGATCACCACCTATAGCTACTTTTGCCACTAGTCTTGCCACCATCCCTGCTAATCAACATTTTTCCTAATCTTTTACCAATTCAGGAAGGTGCTAAACTAATATCTCCAATCTAGGACATACCCTTGTTCCTTGTTATAGCAATAAACCTTGGCACAATGTTCTTTGTCAGATCTGTCGCAAACCAGGACATCTTGCACATTAGTGTTTTTATAAGTATATTCCTTCCAATTTTGGGCCTAATAATAACTTTCAAGGCCCTTAGAATATTCAAGCTTACATTGCTAAGAAGGCTCAATAACAAATGTATCAAGCCTTTACTAAAACTAACTAGTTTCCTGATTTTGGTGCCACATATAATATCTTGCTAGATGCTTATGATATTACTCAACTACTTAATTATAATAAGAATCAAGTAGTTATTGTAAGGGATGGATGACAATTCCAATACCCCACAAAGGTAATTTATTGACCCCTACTAATATCAATGTTTTTGATGTATTAATTATGCTTAATATAACAAAACATTTGTTATTTGTTTGAAAGTTTACCAAAGATAACATTGCGTTTTCTCATTTTTTTTCCAATCCCTATCATGTACAAAGTCTGACAATGGGATGGATCCTACTACAAAGACTAACTAAAAATGGACTTTATCGCATAAACTTTTAGTACTCTTCAAAAATCACCAAAGACTTTTCATATTTCTACAATAAATGTAATGGCTTGGCATTATAGATTAGGCCATCTTAATTATACAAATGTAATAAGATTGCTGAAAATAATGAATAGTTAGTTTACTAGAAATCTTTCATCATCTTGTACTGCTCATAACATTAGTAAAAGTTGATGATAGTTGCATTTATCTACACATAATATTTCCAAAACTCTTTTGGGCTTAGTCCATTTTGATATATGAGGCCCTGTACCAATTATATCTTCTCAAGGAAATAGATATTATATTTGTTCTGTTGATGACTATTTCAAATTTACATGGCTCTATTCTATGAAAACTAGAGATGAATATCTTCAAATCTTCAACAATTTTCAAACATTAGTTGAAAATCAACTTCAAACTACAATAAAAGCCATTTAATGTGATGGAGCCACAAAATTTACTTCTAAAGATTTTAAAACTCTTTTATCCAATAAAATTATTTATCTCAATCTTGATTCCGTGATATGTCTATGTTTTCTTTCCGCAGTCTTATTTTGAAATGGTGCATATGGACTTGATAAATACTTTTATCGTTGAAAGTGCAACACATATTATTAATCATCTACCAAGCTCAGTAATAGACAACAAAACCCCATGAGAAAATGATATGATTCGTGATGGGCTAAGGAGTGAGCTCAGGATTAAAACAAGGAATAAGAATTCCATGTTCAAAAGTAGCGGATAGGAAGGAACTCAAGGCTAGGACAAGAGGGATATTACTCAAAATTAAGAACAAGAATACAACACTAGAATTTAAGAACAAGAATATAACGCTGGAATTTAAGAATAAGAATATAAACGCTGGAATTTAAGAATAATAATGTAAAGACTGGAATGTAAGAACAAGAATATAAACGCTGGAATTTAAGAACGAGAATATAAATGCTGGAATTTAAGAACAAGAATGTAAAGGTTGGAATTGAAGAATAAGAATATAAACGCTGGATTTTAAGAACAAGAATATAAAGACTGGAATTGAAGAATAAGAATATAAAGGCTGGAATTTAAGAACAAGAATATAAAGACTAGAATTGAAGAACAAGAAAGAAAAAGGATTGAAAAGAAGTAAAAAAAAGGAAACACTTGGATTTTACTCTTCAAACAAGCTTGAACTCAAAGCTCTTGGTCTTAGACTTGGTTTTGGACTTCCTTCTTGTTATCTACAAATGAGCTCTATTTATAGGGAGAGCTAGGGGACACAAAAAGATAAAATAATGAAAACATCAAAATAAATTAAACATAGGTGGGAGACAACCTACCAAATGGGTTAGGTAGGTTGGGATAAAAATACCCAATGGGGGACAACCTACCAAATGGGTTAGGTAGGTTGGACTTAAATACCAAATGGGGGACAACCTACCAAATGGGTAGGTAGGTTGGAATAAAATACCAAATGGGGGACAACCTACCAAATGGGTAGGTAGGTTGGGCTTAATGGGCTTGTTGGGCCCCCATTGTTAAATAGTGGATTGGATCCCATGGTGGCCCAAATTCTTTGATATAAGAACTAAATAAGACTTGGGCTTCTCCTTGATATGGGCCTTGTCATGAACAGGAACGGGGTGAATAGTGACGTGGATGCTATCGCATCAGAAAATTGTTTAATCAACAATCTCTCCCATTTACAAATTCTAAGGTGTTTTGTATTTCCTTATTTAAGACCCTATGCTTAACATAAACTCACTATACGCTCAAAACCTTATGTTTTCTTGGGCCATCCTATAGGATATAAAGGTTATCATTGTCTTTGTTTACAAACAAAAATAGTCTACATTGTTGTAGATGCAATATTTGATGAAATGTATTTCCTTTTCAACAACAAGTAAATACACCAAATGTTACCAATCCAATAATACCACATCTTTCTACTAAAATTACTTTAGATACTGCTGCAAAGAACAAAACAACAACTGCAGATCATGACATGCTCCAACAATCCTCCATTAAGAATCACTTAATGGTTAAAAGACTAAAGGGAGGAAAAATATTCAAACGCACTTTATTGTGTGATCATACATATGCTCTAACAACTTTTGTACATCATTTTATTGAACCTAAAAACTATACATAAGCATCAAAAGATCCTAATTGGTGTGGTGCTATGGTTAAAGAATATAATGCATTGTTAAGAAGTCATATTTGGGATCTTGTCCCTTTACCCCCAAATATCATTCTTATAAGATGTAAATAGGTATATAAAGTTAAGCAAAAATTTGATGGAACCCTAGAATGAAATAAAGCAAGACTTTTTGCTAAAGGATTTCATCAATGACCTGGTATTGATTATCACGATACATTTAGTCCTATTGCAAAGCTAGTTACAGTAAGAATTATAATTGCTCTGGCATATACTAGAGGGTGAAATATCAAACAACTTGATGTCAAAAATACCTTCTTACATGGCATATTAGACGAAGAAGTACATATGACTCAACCACAATGGTTTGTTGACTATACTAAACCAAAGTTTGTTTGTCGATTAAAACAATCCTTGTATGGATTAAAACAAGGTCCATGAGCATGGAATCATCACCTTAGTCAATTTCTTCAACATATTAGGTTCAAAATTTTCCAACCAGACTCTTTATTATTTATATTACATACAAAAAAATATAGTGTATTTCTCCTTGTGTATGTTGATGATATTATTTTTATAGGAAGTGTTACAGCACCTTTGTCAAAAATCCTTGAACAACTTAGGATTAAATTTGATATTAAGGACTTAGGTAACTTATATTATTTTTTAGGAATTAAAGCTAAATATTCTACAAATAGTCTTTTTCTTCATCAAGCAAAATTTGCTCATAAAATAATTTTTTGAGCCAAAATAAATGAAGCTCAAGGGGTGTCTACACCAAGCACGAAAAATCATCCCCCATCTATAAATGATGGAGAACCATACTCAAATCTCACACATTACCATAGTATTGTTGGATCTCTTCAATATTTAACATTTACACGTCATGATATTTCATATGTTGTTAACACTGTATATCAATACATGCATGCGCTTACTCTTACTCATTGGACATTTGTCAAATGTATTCTACAATTTATGGTTGACACCTCTAGATATGATATTCAAATAACAAAATCATCAAATAATAATCTCCATGCATATTATGATGTTGGATGGGCTAGTGATTATGATGATTGCAAATCAACTGGAGGATTTTCTATTTTTCTTGGAACAAATTTAATTTCTTACAGTTCTAGAAAACAAAAGACTGTTGTTTGTTCTAGTACAAAAGCTAATTTAAAATGTCTTGTTGATACTGCTGCAGAATTTATTTGGATAGAAACTTTATTATAAGATCTTCATGTACAACAATCTAAGCCTCCCACGCTTTGGTGTAATAATTTATCAACACTTTATCTAACTATTAATCTTGTTTTCATGCAAGAACCAAACATGTTGAGGTTGATTTCCATTTTATTTGTGAGAAAATCAAAACAATTTTTTTTTTTTTTGTCATTTCATTTCTTTTGTTGATCAAACAGTTGATATATTTACAAAAGGCCTATCATCGACTTGATTTCAAATACTTCAAAACAAGCTCATGGTACAAATTGACACGTTAACTTGTGGGGGTGTTCGGTGAAATTCTACATGCAGGTGAACATGTCGAACAAGTAATATAATGATGAGTACAGATATCGTCCCACGAAGACTAGTGTTTACTAAACTAATTAATTACTAATGGTGAACAACTCCTAGAATTTATCTAGCCAACCAAAATGGTAAATTGTGAATTTAATAACTAAATTTAATCTAAACCTGACAAACGAAAGATGTTAGAGCATCCGATTTCACCTAATTATTAGGTACAAATATCGATTATCCATGCTAGCAAGATTAATTCTACTTATGTGATGGCGAAATTTTCTAATTTATTTACTATCCTATGTCTAGGTATAGTAAACTTATTTAGTTCATTAATTCACTATATCTCTATATGTGAATTGAAACAAACCAAATGCATTAGGTTCTGTGAATATTCCTGGTTTACAATAAATCTTTCGATCATCTTATCACCAAAAGTCACACAAATAATATGGTATATGTCTATCCATATTAATCTATGGTTGCATATTACAAGAAGCAACTGCATGTTATTTCCTGTCAGTTTCTAACATGCAAATCAAGTCATCTAGGTGGTAGCTAATCTCCTAAAAGCATTAAACTCCGTAACATGCAACTTCACATTCATAAAATATCTCACAAAACGTAAATAATCATAACATTCATACATTATAATTAAGTTCCATCGTAGCTCTAACATATTAAACTAAAACAATATATTTAAATAACCTAAATCAGTGCAAAAACGTAAACAAAGCATTCTGGAATTTAAAAACATTAAAGCTGTCACCAAATGTCTTCAAATCACAAAATAAATTGCATAAATCTGCACATCACAGGGTGAAGAAGAAACTGTCTGAAGAACGGAAGAAAAACGAGCTAAAACGCGCCGTCACGCGCTTTCGCACGCGCCTCCACGCGCCGCCGTCCGGCCGCCGCCGTCCGCTGCCGGTCTTCACAGAAACCTCCAGAAACGTAGATCGGGATGCCTAGATTGTAGATCTGTAAAAATATCACGCAAATCTTCGACAGAAACGTGTAGATCTGACGGAAAAGCTCAAACGGCGTTCGCCGTTCTTCACCGGAAACCACCGCGAATCGCCGTGAATCTGGTACAGAAACGCCGGAAATCTCTCTAGGAATTCAAATCTGCTTTTAGATCGCCGAAAATCTCTCAAATCTGGCCGGAAAAAGGAAAAGAATGGCCGGGAATAGGTGCCTTCGCCGGAAAAGAACGTCACGGTCGGCTTTCGCCAAACCGCCGACGTCTACAGAGTCCCGCGCTGTCGCGCGTGGCCTCTGCTTTTCCGGCGAGGTCCTAGCCGCCGAAATCTCTCCTCTTCTCCTCCGTTCTCTGTTCTCTATTTTCCGTTTTCCCCCTCTCTGCGGTTTCTCCTTTCGGTCTCCAGATAAAAGCCCTTCTTGCACTAACGCGTTTCTCCTTGGTCCCACACGTTTTTCCACTCATGCGACCCGCTGTTTTCCACTTGGCTTTCTTTGTTTGACTTCTTTTGTTTATAAAAGACCGTTGCCAACCAAGATAATTCACATAATGGCCTCACAAGTCTTCTACATAATAGCCTAATGGGTCCCATGTGTTTCCTTCTTTGTCTTCTTCTTTTGTTTTGTTCGTCAGTCCCCTCTTTCGGTCCTTGTTAATTCGTCTAGTCTCCTTTCTTTCCAGCCTTCCATATGTTTGATTAATTGCTTCTTCCATTTCTCTTCACTTTTCCTTCCAATTTTGCTTCATTTCTTTCATTTTCTTTCATTTTGGGTTTGCTACATAAAACAACAAAATATAAATAAATATAATAAAATAAAAATATAATATAATAAAAACTATATTAAATATAACATAAAATAATCAAAATAACTCTATATAAAATAGAGTTATCAGGGGATATTAGAAACACAAATGAAACCGCCAACAACAGAACCTACAATCCCACTAGCCACATCTGAATAGAAAAAGAAAATAAAACAAAAATTGACAATCAACACATCGACCATATCTAAAGCAGAAGCAATGGTTATTGAAGTTAAAATAAGTGTGTCTAACACACGCGCGATTCTACCAAGGCAACCCACAGATAGCAGGAAGACACGTGTGCATCTCACATGCATTGTCTTCTTCCTCATGCCTGCACAAGAGCAAATCTTTGTCTTCTTCATTTGACAGTTATACAAAACAATTGAAGGTAAAATAATAGGTGTTTAAATAAAAAAAAAGATCTCTTTATTACAATGAAAAAGAAAAAGAATCATCAACTTTATTAATGAAATTTTTTGCTCAAAATCTAAAAGGTCTTAGGGTTTTTCATGGCTTTAGTTTTCATAATCAATTTTGTATTAATCATCATCATTAAGAGATGATTTATATTTTTTTTTCAACCACTATGAAAAGATTGTCGGAGTGTACTCAAAATTCATCCAAGAAATAAAAATTGCTTTCTTCATATTGTTCTTCATTTTTTTTTCATTTTTTTTATTTTTATAAGAATTTCTACAATATATTGTAGAAACTCTTATTTTAACTAATTCAAACTAGAGATGCATTTACTTCGACGAGATTTTATGATGAAAAAGTGTTTTGCTCTACAAGTTCAAGTGTAGGGAAGTAGGATCATGGTGAGGTTAATGTGGTGTCATGGCTTGTTGAACTGAGAAAGGTAGGAGAAAGTTGAAGTGATGTGTGTTGATCTGCTCATTTAGAAGATGGTGACACAAGAGAAAAGGAACGATCATGTGCACGTAGGTCATATAGAGGAGAAGGTGAACTTATTAGCTTGGTGTTAACTATTGGAGTAAAAAATCTTTTGGATTTGCTGCATGAAATAGGTAATTTTGGTACTTCCATGTAGGTGCTATATCTTGAGGTGTTGGTTCATTAAAAAATGATGGTTCACTTTGATCAGTCATGTGAATTTGCTTAATTTATGTCTCTAACCGTGAGATTTCTTTGGTGTTCAAGGAAGTTGTAGGAGAATTTTCTACAAAAAAAAATGTTTTTTATTGTTAAGCTATTGAATGGTGACTATCTAGACAGTTGATGACTTCCATGATGGTTGCTTCTTTGAAAAACCTTCTTTCCTAGGAAAGGATAGATTATGATCTTCTTCTACTAAATAAGCAAGAGCAAAATGTCCTTGTATTGTTAACTTCTTGAAAGGAAAAATTTTCTCTTCAAAAATGATGTGGCGTGAGATGAAAATTATGCTTGTTAATAAGTGGAGACACTTATGCCCTTTGTATTTTGTACCATAACCTACAAAAACACATGGAAGAGACTTAGGAGATAGTTTACTAATTAGATTCATTCATAAACAGGGAAAAGATTGTGTTCCAAAAACCCTTATCAGTCTATAATTTAGTACTATGGTTGGTAGCTAGTTGATAATATATACCATATTTAAGAAAACTTCAACCTAGTACTTGGTAAGTGCAATTTAATGAATTAGCATAGAATGCCCTAACCCCCCAAGATAATGGTGTTTCCTTTTTGTCAACTTATTTTGTTTAAAGTATAAGGATAGGAAAATTAGTGTAACATTCCATTTTCACATAGGAAGTTTGATAGTTCATTACTTGTGTATTCTTCATCATTGTCTAAGTGAAGTACATTAATCTTTGTATCAAATTGCCTTTTGACTATAGGTTTGAAATCAATAAAAAATTTGACAAAGTTCAAACTTCTTCTTCATAGTGTAAATCAAAGTAAACAAGTACGTTCATAAGTTAAAATAGCATAATATAAAAAGCTCTGGCAAGAAGGTATAAAGGAGGATCCTTATAAATCATTGTGTGCATTTTCTAAGGGAAAACTTGACTTGTGGGTGGAGTATGAAAATGGCAAAAAGTAATTCTTGCTTGCTAAATAGGTCGAACATACGGTAGGTAGCTTGCCTTTTTATTTTAATTTGTCCTAGTGATTAAAAAAGCTCAAAAATTCGAAACTTGCATGTCCAAGTCTCCTATGCCATGACTACCATCCATAGTCTACTAAAAGTAAGAAAAGTATGTTAGGAACTTGTTAGTAAGGCAATACATAGATGTCTCCTCTTTTATATCTCTTGAGAAGTATTTTTTTAGTGATTAGGTCCTTTACCAATAAAGGAAGTGTTATCAAAAATCAATTCCATGGACAATCATTTGTAAGCTCTAAGATAAATACTAAATTTTACTTGATTTATAGTAAGACCAAGACTGAGTTCAGTTGTAACTAACCATTCTTTAATTTAACAGTGCTAATGTTATAGGCAATTATTGTTCATTTCCAACTATAACATAATATGTTCCTCTATGAGAAGTGGTAAAGGAAAGTAAACTTATAGAATCTACTATGTGGGAGGATGCATTAGAGTCAGCTATCCATTCTTTAAAGTTTGGTTCATGAACTTATAAGGTAGCCAAAGCCTTTGGAATATGTTGAGATTAATAGGTATTGTTAAATCTATATCAACATTCTAGGATAGTGTGACCTTTTTTTTCATAATTGTGCCATACTGTCATAGTTTAACATGGGAAGTTAGAAGTGGTACCTAACAATATTTCCAACTATGACAAATTGGTGTTTCAATCATTTGAGAATTTGATTGTCCTTCATTTCTAGGTGTTGATAGTTTCAATCCTTTCCATTAAGAAGCAAAGAGAGTTTAGGATCCACTTGCCCTTCGACCACCTATACCTCCATGTCCTCCTTTTTTAGTAGTGAAGTTTGTAGTTTCAATCATATCAAGTGTGATGTTAGTTGGATAACAATTTTTTAGACATCAAAACCTTGTAATTGTGACATAATATCATTGAATTGAAAATTGGGAGGCTTGAACATCATTGTTTTCAAAGAATCATACCTTTCCCCTAAGCTTTCAAGTTGGTGAAAGGCTTTTGTTCAGTCACTTAGTGGGTTACCAATTAAGCTAAGTTAACTAAACAAACACTTAAATTTAGTGAAAAAAGCAGGTAGAATTATACCTTTTCATTGGAGGTCTTGAATTTACTAGAAAAGATCAAATTCATGAGCATTAGTTCTTTTAAAAAAGTGATTAGTCAAGGCATTCCACACTTGAGCTGTGTTATCTAGCTCAAAGATATGTCTTGTGGCTTCTTTAGAGAGTGTGCTAATGATTTAAAGTTTGACTAGGGCATCAATTTGCACCCATGCTTCATAGGCTAAATTTGAAACTTGTCTATTATTGAAGGTGGATGTTGATGATGGGTTTTTAATTTCTCAAGTGGGAAATTTGATAGTTTTTTAGTTTGAATTAAGGATTTGATCTAGGTTATTGGGGTAAATAATTATTTATGGTTGGATAAAGAGTTACAAAGTTTCTAACATTAGTTTAATTGGGAAAATGTAAGTGTTTGTTTAAGACATTATGCATTTAGGATTAACCTTAAACAAATCAAATGCACTAATACCAAGAAGAAAATTAAGGTTTGGCATGAAATAACAGTTTGGGCAATTGTAGGCTTAGGATATTAGCTTAAGACAAAACATAAGATCAAAAGTAGCATACATCATACATATTAAAAGGTGGTTGTGTTTGTAAAATTTTATAGTGCCTTATTTCCTATATTAAGCCTCTTGGTAGTTTCTTAAGGCTTAGAAAGGGTTAATATTGACCATAAGGTTTTAGTTTTTCCTTTGTCCACAAAGTCTTTGTTTTCTTCTTTCATGTTAGCCCTCTTGGTTAGTGGTCTTCAAAAAATTCATTGCATATGTTGTTCTTTAGTTGACATAAGAACGTGATGACTCCATTTGTTTGGGAGAGCTAAGCTAGATACTTCTTCATGTTGGTAGTTCTTGAGTATTAAGGTGTAAGCCTTGTTTTCAACTATTTAAGACATTAGCTTAGTGTGTGCATTTCTGGCTAGACTTTTGAATGCATGACCACTAATGGTGCATACAATGCATAGAATGCATAGGGCTATATGAATTGGTTTGCTATTGATTCATGAGATGACTTACGAGTTCAACTTTGAGTAGGGGAAGTCCTTCAATTCTAATCCTAAACCTTCTTCTCGTTCACTGATAACAATTTCAAGAAAGTTTATCTACGTCAAATTTCACCTATCAAAATGCTTACTTTGTGGAATCCTTTCCTCTTCCTATGTTGATGAGGAGTTAAGCTTACACACAAGAGCTCTAGTTAACTTTTTCAACTAGCCATGTTACCTATCAAAAAAAGAATGGCTTAAACTTCTTAGCTATCCTTATAGAGTCCTTCCTTTTCACCCTTGCCTTTACAAACTACCTAACTACTATTAACATCCCTTATCAACTTATTTGACACATAACTACATAACATATGAGTTATTGAAACACAAACTCTATGCTTCTTGTGGGCCCCTTCTTGTTATGATGAAAAGAAAGTATAAAAGAGTTCACTCTTAAACAGCTTCTCAATCATTCTTTACTACTACAAAGCCTAGGTGTAATTTAACCACTAGACCTATAATAGTTAGCAATAATCCATGGAGCATTACAATAACTTTTAAAATGCTTAATATTCAATTAGCCATTACTTTAATAATTGAAATGAATTACTTCCTTCAATACTTATATAAACACGATAAAAAGTTGATGTTGGATATTATGATATTTAAATGATAATACTTTTCCAAAACAAGCTTATTGATAAGCATAGAATTATTATGTGCTTGGATCAACCATGGATAAATGGTTTGGTGGTAAGGTAAATAACTAATATTTTATCATAAAGCAATCTTGGTGTTTGATAGACTAGGACATTGAGAACCTTAAGAAGATGACAAATCATGTAGATTTGGTTATAGTAGATGCTAAAGAACAATATTTTTCCTTGGTGGATCATTTTGTAATTGTATAGCTTGTCTAGTTAGCCATTGCGTACATATAGATTAATTGTATTGTGTGCATGAATGTAAAGTCTCAGATTGGTTGTTCCATGAAGATAACAAAGGACACAATTTAGGTTGTGATTGTCATAGATTGTAGGTTACTACATGGCCTAGCATAGTTTGTTTATAAAATACTAAATGTCCAATCTTGTCAATGTTAGTACTCAAGGAGGCCTATGGGACTACAAAAGGTGGAAAGCTACGAATATGGTTAAGTGTCATTCTTGATATTACAAGGCTTTTCATTCATTAGTGTGGAAAGCGGTTTACAATCCATTATATCCGTGCAATGAAGCAATTGAAGTGCATATTGATGTTGTGATAAATGAAGACCATGTCATTTTGAGTAGCATGGATACTAAGTAAATGATGCAAAAGCCCAAGATCTTTGAGTGAAAATTCTTAACTTAGTAGAGTGAAAATTTAAGTGATTGGTAGGTGAGTTCCTAGTGAGCACTAGTTCATCAATATACTATAGTAGCCATAGTTGTATTTGACTTGACTAGAAGACAAACAATAATGAATCCTAGGTTAAGTACAAAAATAAAAGTTCCATAAGGAAGGAAGTAAATTGATCAAACCAACCACGTGTACTTTCTTTAAGCCATAGAGGGACCACACCTTAAGTGTTAGACATGAATTCGATAAGTCAGATCCTTAAAACCAAGAGGCTAATGCATAAAAACTAGTTTAGTTAAAAATTCATGTAGAAAAGTGTTACATCAAATTACCTTAGAGGCCAACTACAAATAGTGGCTATGGTGAGAACCAATCAAATGATAGTCTAGCAAAGCATTGGACTAAAGGTTTCTAAAAAATCAATACCTTCTTCCTAATGAAATCCCTTTGAGACTAGTCATGCTTTTAGGCAATCAAGGGTCTCATCTTGACCAATCTTGGTTTTGAAAATCCATTTACATACTAGGACATTCATGGTTTATTGTCTAGGAACAAAGGTCCAAGTTTGACTCAGTTGAAGAGCACTCTTTTTATTTCGCTTGATAGTAGAGCACAGGGGATCCTTAAGCATTGCAATTATAGTTGTGAGTTGGTGGTATTGTGGGCTGGGTTGCCAAAGCATACTTGGGGTTTGGCTTTTGTATTCCATCCATGCCTTGGTTTCACACGGACGAGTCCAAGTGTAGGTGGAGATATGTGTCTGTGATTGTGGGTTGGAGTTGGGATCCACATTATGAGTGAGTGGTGGTGCTAACATGAGTTGCTCTTGCTCTTGTGGGTTGTAAAAAAGACACCTCCTATTGTGACTGGCCTAGATTATCAAGAGGGGAAGCTTCTTCAAAATGTTCGCTGTGTCATTAGAGGTTGTGGTATTATTACATCTGTTTTGCAGGGCAAACAATTATTTTCCCTGGTGGGTTCCGACGGTAACCTTCCCAATAAGCAACCAACTAGTGTGGTTATAGGTCCTTCGAACCATGCCCACACCATAGATACACGTATAAAAGGAAAAATCAAGAGTTCATGAGCAAACTTGATTCTAAAGACAATTCCGGTAAGAACCCTAAAATACCGAAAAACAGTAACAAAACTTGAATGGTTCAGACTGTACAAAGATGCTTGAATTTATAGGCGAAAGAAAGCTAACATCTAAAGGGAAAATTTACAACCAAATCATGAGAGAATCGTTAACCAATGGTGGCCTGATTTGGGATTTCGTTTAGGAAGGTAAGGGTTCGGTGAAGACCTCGAATCAGTGTCAAGTATGCACAGAAGACTTCCATTTTTGGTTCTGAACGATGCTCCATGATGGTCGGAAGATTCTGGTTTGATTTCCAGATGATCTTAGTTCCTCCGGGGACAAAAATCCAGCCCGGTGCGTTATTGCGCGGTAGCTGATGCGCGAGAGGGAGACGACGGTTGGGGAGAACATGGACGAGGGTTGACGTGGGGATTTTGGGTGACTGTGCCATCCCGGTCATTTGAAAAATCTGATGTGGCTTCAACATGTCCTGCTGATGTGTCAATGAGGATTTGCAGATTTTAACATCCCGTAAGTTGATGGATAGGAACGAACAATAAGCTTGACAAACTTTTAGTAAAATATTTGCAATTTGATCAACAGTGTAAACAAAGTGTATGAGAAGTTATTTCTTTTTAACCTATTTGCAATAATGTGAAAGTTAATCTTAATTTTAACATAAAACACATGATTGATAAAAAGATATAATTGACAAGTTGTCACACAAAAAGTTGAAGGGCTATGAAGCTTGAAATGAAAATTCTAAAGTAGCTCCTCTATCTAAATAATTTAGGCAACTTAGGCAACAACGTCCGCAAGGCTTTTGAATTTACTTTCAATACTTGAGTGGGTAATAATTTTCTATTTGCAAGCACTCTAAGAAATATGATTAGTCCTTAAAAAGACACAAAAATCTATATCATTTACAGTACTTGAACATTTACCTTATAGACTGAACGTAGGGGGTGAAAGTATTACTAAAGTTAATTAATTTAGCATTTCTCCTCAAACTCAATTTGGAATTGTTCATAAGAATTGAACATGTAATCTACCGGTGCAGCCGGGATGGACAAGTTGGGATCAAGTGGCTTGTTTCAAATTCAGTAGTATGGCGAATTACAGACTAGAATTGTTTTAAACATGTGACCGTACTGGAGAACAATGTACTAATATTTCATGCTGAATCGGAATGGCTACTTTAAGATATTTGTTGAAGTTCAACAATCTTCTAGCTCAGATTACTTTGCAACCAATGGTAATCACCAAACCAAGGTCGAATTGAGGAAATTTTCATTAGACTGCCAAAATAAGGGTTATCAATAAAACAAATGATTTTCATTGTCGGGTGCTACACAACCAACTTTCTTTTTCAAAGGAAACTCCATCCAGCCATTTCTCTATTTATTTATTTATCATATTATTTTAGAGTAACATGCAGGACAATATGTGTTCATATTCCTATTTTTGTTCATGAGTATTGTTTTAAAGCAATTAGACAATCCTTAACCTTCCATATAAACATTTGTTTCTCAAAGTATTCATATAAATTTTCTTCTTTGAAGTCTATTGCATTTATTTTTTAAAATATGTTTTGAGAAAATAAGTTTTTATTTTTTTTTGATGAATATGTGAGTTTATTCATCGAAGAATAAAAATAATACATGAGCTTAGGGGCATACCCCAGTATTACAAATCATCTAGGAAAAGATAGAATTTGGAATTCTCCAACTATGGCTCAACAAAACATTTGCTTGGGAGAGTTTAAAGTTTCTAAATAAGGAAGCTCTTCCACGGACTACTCTCCTGATTTTAGCTAACAACATTGGAATATCAATAGACTTATTTTGAAAACGTCTACGATTACGTTCTAACCATATACAATAAAGACAAGCTAGGAAAGAAAGCTTGAGAAGCTTTGCGGCTAAATCCTTTCCCTTAGTTGCTTTAATCATCCATTGCAATTCAGATTCCCAATCGAAGATGACCTTGCGAATGCCTTGTTGAGCTAGAATACTTTTCCAAACCTGGTTAGTCCAAGTGCACTGAAAGAACAAGTGGGATCTATTTTCATATTGAGAGCCACAAAAATCACAATGCAAGTCAATTGAGGGAAGCCAATGAGAAACCACTGCAGCCGTAGGTAGTTTGTCTCTACATATGAGCCAACCAATGAAGTTATGCTTGCTGATTCCTCCTGACCATATCAAATTATACCATTCAACCTCAGAGCTCACTTGACGTAATTCCCTGTACGTTTCCTTACAACAATAAGAAGGTTGGGATAATGTAGAGGTTAAAGTCTGTCGTAACTTTAGAAGACCTCTCCAACTCCATGCCATATTTCCTTTGATGTCAATATCCATAATTGAATTTCCCCTGCATTTAGTACTATGAATCCACTTACTCCATAAGGATGAATTAGGGCAATTAATGAGATTCCAGAGAGATCGGCCCAACAAAACTTTATTCCATATTTTAAGGTTTAGTAGTCCAAGACCTCCTTCCTTTTTTGGTGAACAAACAACTTGCCAAGCAACCTTATGAGTTTTATGATCTTCTGAGTGGCCTGCCCAGAGAAAGTGCCTTATTTTCTTCTCAATCTCATAAATGGTTTGTTTTGGGAGAAGGAACATTTGCATCCAAAAGGTACAGATAGAAGTGAGAACTGTTTTAGCCAATTGTAGTCTTCCTGCATAGCTTAGGAGTTTCATTCCCCATCCATCTATTCTTGCCATGATTTTCTCTGTCAAAACTTTACAATCCGTGTAGGTAAGCCTTCTTGTAATAAGAGGAACACCAAGGTATCTAATAGGGAGACTTCCTTCAGAAAATGGGGTATGGTCTAGTATCAAAAGTTTTTCTTGTTCAGTAATCCCTGAAAAAAATATCTGACTTTTGCTAGGATTATACTGCAAACCTGTGAGTGTTGCAAATTCCTCCAACGCTTCAGTGAGACATAATACTGAATTTACATCCCCATGTGCAAATAGAAATAAATCATCTGCAAAACAGATATGAGTGATTTTCTCTTCCTTGCATCTCCAATGATATTTGAAAGTAGAGGTGAAAACTTTCTCACTAATTATCCTATTAAGGATCTCCATGACGAGCACAAACAAATAAGGGGATAAAGGATCTCCCTGCCTTAACCCATTTGTGCCCTCAAAAAAACCTACATGCTCACCATTGAAATTCACAGAGAATCTAGTAGTAGTGATGCATTGGCTAACCAATTCAAGTAAAGTTTGAGGAGTGTGAATAGCTTGGAGAACCCCCAATATAGCATCCCATTTAACCATGTCATAAGCTTTCATAAGATCAATCTTAATGGCAACACGCTTTCCTTTATCTCCTTTATGGTAATTATGAAGCAATTCTTGACAGAGCATAATATTTTCAGAGATTTGACGACCTCTGATAAAAGCAGTTTGGTTTTGGCTAATCACTTCAGGAAGAATAAGACTTATTCTCTCAGCAAGTAGTTTTGAGATCACTTTATATAACACATTGCAGCAGGCAATTGGCCTAAAATCCTTCATACAACTTGGGTTAGGGGTTTTAGGTACTAGGCAAAGCAAAGTAGCATTGATAGCTTTCAGTAATTTCTTGGATGAGAAAAAATCAAGCACCGCTTCTTCAATATCATGTCCGATAATTGGCCAAGCTTTCTTGTAAAATAGGCTATTATATCCATCAGGGCCAGGAGCTTTGAAATCATGAAAACCCCAAAGAACTCTCTTCACATCAGAACGTTCAATAGCAGGCAAATTCAACATTTCACTCACATTCTCATGAAATAAGGAAGAGTACCTGCCAGTGAAAAGGTTAGTTGAACGAGAACTTCCAAGTACATTCTGATAATAAGTAGTGATAGCTATCCGCAAGGCATCATCATCATAAATAGTAGATCCATCTTCTAGTACTAGATGAGAGATTCTATTCTGAGCTCTTCTACGCACCAAAGATGAGAAGAACATTCTACTATTATTATCCCCCTCTTTCAGCCAAAGATTCCTCGATTTTTGCTTTAAAAGGATTTCTTCATGTTTACTCAGTGCAATCAATTTTTCCATTTTCATTCTTTCCTCAGTACGCATATCTGTATCAAAGGGGTCAAGTTGTAGATTGAGTTGAACTTGCTGTAATTGTTCTCTCGCCACCTTTACCTTCTGATGCAAATCACCAAATTGATCTGAATTTAGCTTCCTAAGGGGAAACTTTAATGCCTTTAATTTCTTCACAACTTTGTACATTTTAGTACCACTGAGCTCTTGCTGCCAAACATGATTTACAGTTTCTATAAAATCGGGGCTAGTTGTCCAAAAATTAAAGAATTTGAAAGGAGCTTTTTTCCTTTTGTGAGTGGTAGCTAACTTAACCAAGGAAGGAGAATGATCCGATACCAAAGGGGGCAAAAACTCTATCGAAAGTTTATCAAATTTGAGAATCCCTTCTGTGTTTAGTAAAGCTCTATCAATCTTGCTTGCTCTAAGATTCTGGGATGATCTTTTGTTCGACCAAGTGAAAACAGAACCCATGAAAGAGGGTTCCAACAATCCCAGTCTCCCAATCATATCATTTAAGTCCTCCATGCCCCTTGTCCATTTAACATTTGGCCCAATTCGTTCATCAACATGCCGAATTTCATTAAAATCACCCACCAATAACCATGGAAAGCTAACAATATTTTGAGAAGAGAAAAACTCAATATTTGCCCATAACTCCCTACGTTCAGATTCCAAGTTGCTAGCATAGATAGCAGATAAGAAGAAAGGAGATAAACCTATCTTATCAATGCGACAATGAATGACTTGAGATGAAGTACCTTGGATTGAAAGTTGTAGCTCGGATGATTTCCATAAAATCCATATTCTTCCAACACTAGAATGCAAATAATTGTGAGAGTAATTCCATTCATCAAACATATTCTTCAGGACAAAACTAGCATTTCCTTCTTTAACTCTATGCTCTATCAAAATAATAACATGTGGAGCTTGAGATAAGATAAAATTAACTACTTCTCTTTGTTTAGGGCTTTTGTTGAGGCCCCTCACGTTCCATGATAAGATATTCATTGATCTGGAGGTTTTTCCCCTTTCTCCACTGCCTCAATGTTACCAAGAAGATCTGAAATTTCATTATAAGAGGTCTGATTTTCGTTTGCATTAGCAAGCTGAGAAAATCTATTTTCTGAGATAAGATCACAATTATTTTCCTTCTTCTTCCCAGGAGATTTCTTCTTATTGATTACAGCTATAAACTCAGATTTGTTTCCTTGAGAGGTAGCAATATTAGGCTTAATAGTCATTGCCTGAGCAATACCGTTGTCCTCAATACCTAGTGAATTTGGCTTCTGTACTGTAGTAACTAGTTCTTGAACATCTCCTTTTTGATTAACCTGCGGGCCTTCACTTTTTTTGGGAATCTATATATTTTTCTTTATTGTGCAATCTCTATGACCAAAGCAGTTACATTTCTTACACTTAGGAGGGATCCAACCATATTCCACAGTAATCTCAAACATTTCATTATTACCCATATCCACATCAAAATTTTGGGGAAATTCACTATCAATATCCATTAGAATACAAACTTTGGCATATGATAACCGTAACTTTTGTTCAGTAGCTTTATCCATATATAGAGGTTTACCCAGTACGCTACTAACATGACTCATACCAATCTTATTCCATAAAGCATGGGGAACGTTATACAACTTAACCCAGATAGGAACAGCAGATATTTTAGCCTTCTCTAGTCTAATACAAGGATGCCATTTTTGGAGAAACAGAGGTTTACCCGCTATGTCCCAAACTCCAATTTCCATTACTTCTTCTAATTTCTGAATATTTGAAAACCGAAAGAAAAAGAAGCCATCCTCAGTGGCAGTAATATCCAGTAAATTATCTTTACCCCACAATTTTTCAACAATTCCTTTTACTGCGTAAAACGAAGTATAAGTATTCAAAAAATAACCCACAAGACAATTTGCAAAATGACTTTTGCCCTCCTCAATTGCTTCAGGAGGGGGTTTCACAATGATTCTCTTACCCTTCTCAGGTGGAGGGAGGTAATCTAGTTTAGTCATCTGATTTGTTGGTCCCATGGCAATTTGTTTCCAATTCATGCCAACATAACTAGCCACACTAGGAATCACTTCATCCACACGCCTTTTGTTTTCTACTTTATCATTTGCATCAACTTTGACAGCAATTCCATCAAGTACTTCCTCATATGAATTATTTAAGCAAGAAGAGGCAGCAGAATTACCTGGTTTTCCAATGTCTGAAGACTCTAAAATATTCTCTTCATTGCTGGATTTTGGAATAATCCTACCAATTTCCACCTTTGATGATGTAGTACGTACTTTCCCACTTCTAGTACCCACCATTGGAGTCAATCCAAGAGAGCTAAGAGCTCGTCTTTGAGGAGCGGCAGATTCAGGGCAAATTCGACTGGCAACTTGTACCATAAGTTATGGCCTTGGAAGAGTCTAATTGATGATTAAAGGTAATAGCATGGGCACCTTCATTCACCGTCTCCCACATGAAGGCCACTAGCAAGGATTAAGCTAGTGCATAAGTAAGAAAGAGGCTTCAGAAAGATTTGGTAATTTAGTCATATGAAGGAAGGCTTTTTTTTTTTTTTTTTTGGGCGGGGGGGGGTGGGGAAGGGGGAGCTGGGAGCTGGGAGGAGCTGGGGGGAGCGGGCGAGCTGGGGGAACGGGGAGCTGGGGGGCGGGCGAGATGGGGGGCAGGGAGCTGAGGGGAGCGGACGAGCTGAGGGGAGCGGACGAGCTGAGGGGAACGGGGAGCTGGGGGGCGGGCGAGCTGGGGGAACGGGGAGCTGGGGGGCGGGCGAGACAGGGGCGAGCTGGGGGAGCTAGGGGCGGGCGAGGCGGGGAGCGAGCTGGAGGGGCGGGCAAGGCGGGGGGCGGGGAGCTGGGGCCGGATCTGGGAGCTGGGGGGAGCTGGGGGGCGGGCGAGACGGGGCGAGCTGGAGGGGGCGGGCGAGACGCGGGGAGCTGGGGGGCGGGCAAGACGGGGGGCGGGGAGCTGGGGCCGGATCTGGGAGCTGGGGGGAGCTGGGGGGCGGGCGAGACGGGGCGAACTGGAGGGGGCGGGCGAGACGCGGGGAGCTGGGGGGCGGGCAAGACGGGGGGCGGGGAGCTGGGGCCGGATCTGGGAGCTGGGGGGAGCTGGGGGGCGGGCGAGACGGGGCGAGCTGGAGGGGGCGGGCGAGACGCGGGGAGCTGGGGGGCGGGCAAGACGGGGGGCGGGGAGCTGGGGCCGGATCTGGGAGCTGGGGGGAGCGGGCGAGCTGGGGGAACGGGGAGCTCAGAAAATAAGTTTTTAGTAAAAAGAAAAAGAAAAGAAAAGAAAAGAAAAGAAAAGAAAAGTATAGAATTGCTTTTGACAATAAAGCTTTATTGCGGAAGAATTCACCACCTGATCTACACATGCCAAAACAATCATGATACGTTTGAATTTTTGTTTTAGCAAGACAAACGTAGTAAAAGTTCAGATAAAATGAAACCATTCTGGTATTAAGTGTAATAGGAACTGAAGTTTTTGTTTAAAAATAGTTTGTATTGTTCATCAAATTGCTTTAGCTTTTGACTAATAGAAGACATGCATAACTATTGGTATAATTGACTCATAATATGTTAAACAATTATCTAACTAAGAAATTAAAGTAGTTTTTTTCACTTAAAAATTTTATTCGTGAATAGAACACAATGTGTAAGCTTCTCAAACAACACTTCCCATAGTTGCATGTTTCCAAGATAAGCCAAGAGATACAATAAATTTGGAGTTGAGCACTTTTTCTTTAAAAGTTGGGTACTGTTTTTAAATATTAACAGTACATGATAAAATAAATTTTATTATTAAGAAAACAGAAATTTATTAAACACATATACCATTTATACGAATCTATTAAAAAAAATCTCAATCTAACACAATGTAGGCCTCAAAAAATAGAGTTTGACATTTTAATTTATTAACATGTGATACAACATGGTCAATTCTTGTCTTATTGTTGAAAATGAATTGCAAGAATACTTGTTCTGGATATAATTTCATAGTTTACGCATAAGATATACCTAGTTCAAGTGATTCAACATAGTAATCACCTAATTTTAAACCTGATAATTTTGTAACAGTTATCAAAATAAATATTCTTGAAAATTTACTAAAGTTTTTGTTAAGCGTGTTATAGATGATCATATAACTGAATTAACAACCTTAAAGATTGATAACCAAATTGGAAACGAATGGCAATCAACAAAACTTCCTCATCCCATTGGACATGTGTCAAAAGGTATATCTATTCTCCAAATTTTGGCCATCAATGAAAATTACAAAAATAGAAATGGAAAAGGGAGCTGAAAGATCCCAAGAGTCACCAAATAATTTTTTTTTTTTAAAAAAAAGTCAAATGAAAGTCTCAATATAGAGAAGCGATTTATTTCTTCTTTGACTTAATTTTGATTCGGTGAAATTAAAATAATAATAACAACAATAATAATAATAATAATCATGCGAGATTTGTTTGCTCGTAGAACTTATCGTTTGATGTTTTTTCAAGCATCACCTAACAATCACTTGTGTCAATGTCTTCCGAGGCTTCCACAGCCATCTAGATTTCTCTCTCATTTCTTTATTTCTTCTTGGGACCTGTTTGGATTTTGTGAGTTCGTGTTTTCGGAGGCACATTATGGATTTTATGGTTGTTTGTGTGGGGTTGGGGTTGGGGCTTGGAAATTGGGTATATTCTGCCACTAAGTTGATTTCTTGTACCACTTTTGTTTTGTACTGTACTTGAAATTGGACAGCTATGTTGTTTAACATCTATTGAAGGGCTTAATATAAGTTATAAAATTTTATTTTTTGATGTGAAACTTTTATTTTACATACATGTTTTTATACACTGAGCAATATTAGACTTAAGATGACACATGATAGAGTAGATTCAACATAAATTTTACTACCAAATTAAAGGACTTAAAACCTAATTTAAAAATTAACATAAAAGTTAGAAGATTATTTTTTAATACAATATTCATGTTAAAAATCTTATCTTCTAATATAGAACTTTCATCTTATATGCAACTAAGACTGTCTTTCATACATATCAAAGTCAAATCCTTTGATCAATGAGTTACAAAATTATGTTTTCACCGGCACTCGGAGGTCCATTCCATGCTCCAGCGAGAAATCCCAAATGATTACAGCTAAAACTGCCTTCCTCGGATTCGTCGAAGAATATCCAACAGCATAAGTTAAACGTTGTCCTTGTTTCCACCTCCAAACTGTGAGCTGTTATGGAATTAATGAGGATCCTTACGATTTATTCGAGCAAGATTCCTGAGACGACTCCCTACTTGAAGAGTTCCCTGCACTGAAACCACATAGTTTTTCACTTCGAATTGCATTATGGTGTCTGCTCGACCGCTGAAAAACGTCTTTCTCGTTGTTCTTCTTGTGTCCTACAGAAGTGTCACAGCCAATGAAGACCCTTTGAATGATTATGTCAAAGAGGTAGATTCTCTTCATGTTCTCAAGGCCTCGTTTAGTGACGGTTTTCTTGAAGTCAACTGGACTGGTTCTCCCTGCAACGCTAGTCAACCTTGGTATGGCGTTCGGTGTTCCAACGGACGTATTGCCGGCATACGGTTGGAAAATATGGGGCTGAAAGGAGAAGTAAGCACTGCTGAATCCTTGTTCCTTCCGGAGTTGTCTGTCCTGAGCTTCAAGAACAACTCTATTCGGGGAACTATAATGGATTTCTCGTCTAGTCAGAAGCTGAAGCGCATTGATCTCTCATTCAACAGATTTAGTGGTCAAATTTCACCTTCGCTTCTGGGTCTTAATTTGTTAGAGTCCTTGCAGCTTCAAGATAACAACTTGGTAGGGTGGATCCCGGAATTTAACCAGTCTAGCTTAAAAGCGTTCGATGTCTCTAATAACAATCTCTCCGGCATGATCCCAAGAACTCAAACGCTCCAGTCATTTGGCCCTGCCTCGTATTCTGGGAACGCTGGTTTGTGCGGCCCACCCTCGCCCACTGCCTGTAACTTTACCTTGCATTTTATCGTGAAAGACACATCAGGCTCTCAGAACAATTCTGCCCCTCCTCCAGCAAGCTCTTCTTCCCATTCTTTCATTACTGTATCTGTTATTATCAACCTTATTCTCCTAGTTGCTCTAGTTTCGCTCTTCATTCTTTACTGCTCGAAGGTCCAGAATGCCGAGAAGGTAAAGGAAGGAGGTGCGATGGAAGTTAAGAAGAATAGGGAGGCAGGACTGAGGATTATGGAGGCAGGTGTGAAGCGAGAAGCGGCACAAGAAGGAGGGAACCTCTTACTCATGGAGGATGGCTTGCGCTTCCAAATCAGAGATCTTCTAGGCGCTTCTGCCGAGGGATTGGGCACGGGGATACTCGGGAATACTTATGTGGCCAATCTGAATGGTGGGCCGTCCATTGTTGTGAAGAGACTAAGGGATTTGAAACCATTCACTAGTAGGGAGTTCGTGGAGCAATTGCGACTACTTGCGGATCTGAGGCACCCTAATTTGCTACCTCTTCTTGGCTGCTTCTATTCCGTGGACAAGAAGTTGTTGCTGAACAAATATGCAGTGAAAGGAAATTTGTTTAATCGTATTCATGGTGAGCCTAGCTGCGCTTTCCATTTTTGCATTTTTTTCTTTCTCTCATCTGCAAGGAATAATTGCATTTATAATTTACCTGAACATGTTTTAGGACGGGCTGCATCTTTTTAAGTAAGCAAACGAAGATTTATATTCTGTTTTTCTTTTATAAACTGAATTATATGTCAATGGACATTGCAGGAGAGAAAGAAGGAAAGAGAATTCCATTCAGATGGAGTGCGAGATTAAAAGTTGCCCGAGCTGTGGCTCGAGGATTGGAATATCTGCACCTCAATACTAAGATCCAAAGCATGGTTCCCCATGGCAACCTAAAATCCTCGAACGTCCTTTTCGATGAAAATGACACAGTTCTTGTCTCTGACTATGGCCTTGCTTCACTGGTAGCACTTCCCATTGCAATCCAACAGATGGTGTCGTTCAAAACCCCCGAATATCGAAGTTCAAGAAGAGTTACGAAAAAATCCGATGTTTGGAGTTATGGCTGCCTCCTTTTAGAACTACTGACAGCAAAGATCCCATCCACAACTGCTCCACCGGGAATCAATGGTGTGAATCTCTACAGTTGGATTCACAGGGCAGTCAGAGAAGAATGGACAGCTGAGGTATTTGATCCCGAGATATCAAGGCAGAGAAATGCCCATCCTGGTATGCTAAGGTTGCTAAAAATCGCTTTGCGTTGCTCTGATGAAAGCCCTCAGAAACGCCCTGAGATGACAGATGTGGTGAGAGAGTTGGAACAAATCAATGTTCCTGAATCAGAAGAGTTCGATGACTTATCCTTAGATCATTCAGTGAGTGATGATTCTCTAGCACTCAGTGCCACAGCCGTTTCTGGAGACGAGATATGATGTTGCGGGACTGAGATCGGTATACCATGCCTACGGAAGACATATACATATGTAGAAGAAGACGGAAACATCTGGTGTCGATTGCAAGTTTTGGCATCATCTTCAGATAATACAGCACTTGCTGAAGATCAAGAACCTTGCTTTTCTGAATAAATTAAGAACCATGTAGTTCGTACCTTTCTTTGCAACGATAAACAAAATCCCAAGCCTTTTAATGTGAAATAGGAAATAAGCTGGTTAATTTGGAATGAAAGAATAATAAGATTTTTTTATTGAAACTGTTAATTCTAAATTTGTAACTATTAAAGTCATTAAAAGACTTATAAGAGACGAATTTCATTGTATGTAAAAAGATTCTCAAAAAAATAAAAAATTTATATGTCAATATGTTTAAAGATTTAAGAAGACCATATTTGATTTGATGTGATATTCTAAATGGTCTCATCATAACGTTTTGCATTTAATTATCCTGTATTGATAATCGAATGTATGTAAATTTTACTCAACACAAAAGCGAAAATGTAAAATCCGTGGATATTAGCATAGGTGGAACAATGGGGTGCTGGGTAAATTTGTTTTCTGAGCACAGGCAAACCGAAATTCGGTTCACAACCGGGAAAATGGTTATTTCCGTATGAATGGTTAAAAAATAAAAACAAACTATGCATGAGCAATATGAAAAAATACAAAGAAGATGCAAAGGCCTAATCAAGCTTCACCGTTTACGGCTGCATAATGGCTACTGAAAAAAAGATTTACCTGCAAATGGTGCTTGGTTGGGCTTATACGGATGAAAGCAAGAGCTGACTTGCCTTGAAATGGCAAGTCATACTGAGCGTTGTAAATAACTGGATCCCACCTTGGGAACTGGCTGTTTATCGTCCACCGTGACAGCTACGTTAGATCACATTATGACACCCCCTTGCCCAAAGTTGGTAGTCAAATGACATAAAGAACACCAAGCTTGTACAAGAGGCAATGGTGATGGGTTCCCAATTCTTTTGTCAACATATTTGCTAGTTGATCTCTAGTTCCAACATGTTTTATTTTAATTAATTAGTTACAAGTTTTCTTTCAAATAAAATGGCAATTCACTTAGATATGTTGTGTGCTAATGGACAATTGAGTTAGCTATAATTTCCACAGCACTTTGTTGCCAAAAAATAGTGTAACAAGTCAGGACATTTGAATCTATAAATCTCTAAGTGAGCCTAAAATTTCACAAGATATGACTATCATAGTGCAACACTTTATTTTTATAGTAGATTTGGGTATTGCTCCTTGTTTCTTACTTTTTTGGGAAATCAAATAATTGACAAGCATAATGCAAAATCCAATGAGTGATTTCTTCCCATATTATATTTAGCATAATTTGAGTTGTGAGTGAGCTCTCATTTTAAAGCCACCCAAAGGAGCAATAAATAATCCCAAGCTTAGACATCTCTTCAAATACCTTACTACTTTGGTAGTTGTTTTCCAATGTGACTTTTTGGGTGCATGCATGAACTGAATTAGATAGTGCACTAAATAAGAGATTTCAGGTCTTGTTGCATTCAAAAAAATGAGCTTACTTATAAGTTGTTAATACTTTAAGACAGCCTTGAGTGGATCATCATCTTGCAGAATAGGCACTTTTCTATCATATTGATCGATGTTAGTGTCAAATTTGCGTCCATGAGATTGTTCACAGGTTTGGATTTATGCTAGAACGTGTTATGCTAACTTAGATGAAATTATGAACACAAGAGAAGAGATTAGAAGTTGAACAATGATGGTCATTTTGTTACAGACTTTGAGCAAATATTAGCCAATAAAGATTTCGATGAAGTCGACTTTGAGTCTCGATTTGTGAGTGCATTTTAACTTTATTCTTAAGTTTTGATACCAGTCAATTGTATTTCCTTTTCTTGCATAAGCCACTATTTTGTATAATGCATTTGGAAGAAGGTCACTGCAAATTTCGATGTCCCTCGGTATAGACGAAATAGTTCGTAAATGGACAAGATGCTGCTCCATTTAATCAAATTGAGCACGAATTATCTAAATCACTACATGTAGCTCAAGTTTTGTGGAAGCAAAGAGAACGATGCCCTGTTCGCGTGTTCTCTTCCTTGCAACTTCTTTTTCATACCTCAATACTCTAAAATCCTGTCTGTCCTATCAACCAACTATGATTCTTGAGGCCAACGGCGAGTCCCTCTACTTTGTTTGGTCCGTCTCTCACCATTGAAGGTCTTTAAATGCAGGCCATCCTGAAAATTTATGTGACCGTGGAAAGGCCATGCTCAAGAGAAATCATAGGCTCTAGTTCTTGCTCAAAGAAAGGAAGAAGCCAAACATCTTGTCCCCATGATGTACAATGTGGGTGAGGGCTCTAGATGTGGTTGCTCAAAAGTCAGTGGTGAATGTAAAAATAGTTTCCCAATGCTTCATTGGAATTGCCACTTCATTGAACAGTTTTCTATTTTGTTTTTCCTTACGTGGTTTGAATGTTCATACTTGAGAGAAATTGTTCGGTCAATCGTTCCATGTCTTTGGCCCTATCAAAGGTGTTAAATCAAGCTAATCTACTATCACTTCTAACAAGCTTAGAAATGGGTCTACTAGATATAAGTGAGGCTACTTCTTGTTTATTTTATCATGTAATTTCTAATTCCTTCCAGAGCATCAAAATACAGACACAATAGAAGAAATTAGAACCTAAGCAATGAATTTTAAATATTGAAAATGCTTATGTATTTTGTACAAACTTTTAGCAACTTTTAGCTAGTAAGGATTTCAAAAGCAGAACTTTCAGTCCAAGTCTTTGTGTGCTTATTAGTATTAATTTCTATCTTTCGATAAGCCTATTGTGATATCTTTTTTTGAGCTTTTGTCTCTACTGCAAGTTGCAAATGAAAGTAGTTGTTTTCTATGCTTTTTCTTTTTTCTTTTTGAAACTTGTAAAGTTTTTCTCAAAAGGCCTTTAGAGTATGGGGGCTTCAAGGTGGAATATTAAATGTTAGAGAATCAAATTTATTGGATTCGCTTCCAAAAATGGTTTAACTTTAATATACCAACATGAAGAGGTAGATGCTTTGGTTTTCTTTATTATTCTGTTATTTTACTATTAGTTGCTCTGAGTATTTAAAACTTTAGACATAGGAGAATATATTAAGATGAGCAATGAATGCTAAATATTGGAAAGATCATGCCTTTTGATGTGATTTGTGGCATGTAACAAGTGAGCTAGGGCTTTGAACAAATTGGGAAAAAGGTAATTGTAATGATTTTTGAAATTTAAAGGTGTAGAAAAGATAAATGGCAAGGAAATTTAATGGCAGAAAATAAAGGCATGAATTTAAAGGTGTAGGTATTTAAAGACAAGAAAGTAAAGGCTAGACATTAAAGGTGCAAAAATTTAAAGGCATAAAGTAAATGTGTAAAGTAAAAACTCGAAATGTAAAGAACAAGAAAATTAATGGTAGATAAGTAAACTCCAAAGTTCATCTCTTATAAATGAGTTTATGGCTTTTATTTATAGAGAGTTAGGGCACATAAAAATAAAACAAAGCATCAAATGAACTCAACTAGACTTTTGGAACTAACAAAGCTTATAAATGTAGTCTTTTTGGAACTAACAAAACAATAAATATAGCATTTGGAAATAGCAAACGAGGAGTAAATGATGTTGTCACTTGCTAGGAATGCTCGCTTGGGTGTAACTACTTTAGACAATTGTCAAAAAAATGTTCTTTACAATGTAACCTCTTTGGATTAGCATCCTTATCCTTTAACTAAGCTAATTGGGTCTACATCAATCTCTACTCCTTGATGAGGATTTGTCCTAAAATCCTAATTGTGACTATGTTGCTTAAGTCTAATGGCCTACCTTGGTGTATTGGTTTGCAAATCATTAGGGGAATCCCATGCTTTCCAAGTGGAAGGTTGTGACTTAGCCTATAGTTTAAAAAATTTGGTGGTTTGGAATTTTTTTCATTATCCATTCACCTGTATTGCGAACAACTCCTATCAATCATTGTTGACACATTGTCTTCTTATAACCTAACTATACTAACCTATAAATGAAACCACTACTTGTGCTAACTGGTGTTTTCGTCTCCTCCATCACTTGGATGGAACCATGTGATTCATCCTTCATAATCTATTTTGTTGCCCTGCCTAGTAATGTCTAACTTTGGTAGATCTAAACTTTCTATATTTTGGTGTGTTGGTTTGCAAATCATTAAGGGAATCCCATGCTATCCAAGTGAAAGGTTATGACTAAGCCTATAGTTTGGCCCTAACAAGAATTTGGTTGTTTGGAATTTTTTCATTATCCATTTTTCTGTATGGCCAACAACTCCCATTAGTCATTGTTGACACACTATCTTTTTATAACCTAACTTTACTAACCTATAAATGAAACCACTGCTTGTGCTAACTATTTTTTTTTCTCCTCTATCACTTGAATTGAACCATGTGATTCATCCTTCACAATCTATTATGTTGCCCTACCTAGCAATGTCTCTAACTTTGGTAGATTTAAACTTCCTAGATTTTTATCCTTGTCTAGTGATGACTCAAACTCTAGTGGATCCAAACTTTTTGGCTTTGTATTCATGTTTAGTGGAGGTAAGGTTTGTTATAATAAAGGTAGGGTGATTAACAAAATATGTTAGAGTATCCAATTTCACCTAATTACTATATATGAATGTAGATCATTCATGCTAACAAGATTAATTCTACTCATGTAATGGCAAAATTTCCTAATTTATTCACTATCTTATGTCTAGGTATAGCAAACTTACTTAGCTTATTAACTCACTATATTTCTACCCATAAATTAAATGAACTAAGTTCATTAAGATTTATGAATATTCCAGTTTACACTTAAATCTACACAAATAATATGATATATATTTATCCATATTAATCTATAGTTGCATATTACAAGAAGCAATTACATGTCATCTCTTGTGAGTCTCAAACATGTAAATCAGATCATTTAAGTGGTAGCTAATTACCTAAAAGTATTAAACTCCATAATATGCAACTTCACATTCATAAATATCTCACAAAACATAAATAATCATAACATTCCTACATCATAATCAAGTTACATCGTAGCTTTAACACAATAAACTAAAACATGATATTTACATAAACAGAAATAGTGCAAGAAATTGAACAAAACATTCTTCAAATTAAAAAAATCAAATCTATCACCAAAATGTCCTCAATTCAGAGAAAGTTTGGATAAATCTACACATCAAGAAAAGGAGAAGGGCCTGGTTGGAAAACAGGGAGAAAAATATGCCAAACGCACTTTCATGCGTCGTCACCACGCGTCGTCGCCGTTCTTCACAAAAACTGCCGAAAACTATCGAGAATGACCCTTAGAGTGCTGATATGTAAAAATCTTGCACTAAATCGCTACCGAACAGTGTAGATCTAACGAAAAAGGCTTGGATGGCATTCGCCGTTGTTCACCAAAAATCATCCGCAACTGCCACAAAATGACCAAAAATCACACCAAGGTTGTAGATCTATTCCCTTCTTGCCAAAATCAACCCAAAACTCACCAGAAAATGGAAAATAGTGGTCGAAAACTACTTCTGATTTTGCCAAAAACAGGCCGAGCCACCTTCTTGCACAGGTCGTCAGAGGAGAAGGACGCATACGGTGTTTCGGTGGTGGTTGCATGACCATCCCACACTAGAGTTGCTTCCCCGCCGGCCTCTCTCGACAACTCTCTATTTCTTTGCTCTCGCTCTTTCTTTTCTCTCTTTTGCTCCCCTCAACAATTCACGACCATCCTTTTTTTCTTTCTTTTTTCCTTTTTTGTCTTTTCCTCATGTGGGTTCCATGTGTAAGCTAACCTTTGCTTATTTTCTTTCTTTTCTCTCAATCTTTTACTTCATTTCTCTTATTTTTCACTTATTTTGGGTTTGTTGTATAAAATAACAAAATATGTATAAATATAATTAAATACAAATATAATCGAATGAAAAATGTATTAAATATTACCTAAAATAATAATAATAACTCTATAAAATATAGAATTATAAGTTTCACAAACTCTTAGGTTGTTTTTAAGTTGGAGAATAAATCTCTTAACAAGGTATTAGTGTTAAGGTTTCTCATTAACACTTCTATGATCTCCTATTGATTTGAGCTAATTCATTGTCCATGTAATGTGATACCACAATGGTATCATTATGGTAAGGAGGCACATTACGTGTGTGCTATGATTTGGGCAATGATTTCACATTTATAAGGTTCCTATTTATATGATAATTAATTCCACCAATTTTTAAGTTGACTTTTGGGAGCTTAGGTTCCTCCTTAAAACTCTTTTGAGCTTCCATCAATTTGAATTCACACATTGTCCGTGTAATATGGTACCGCATAAGCTAGTTATTAATCCAATGTATTGTGGTAGTTGCTACCATATGGAAAATCCCATATTGCAAAGATTATATTAGGAATCTCAGCTTAGTTAAAAGGGGTTCCTCCAACATTAAAGTGGGCCTTTGAATTTGGATAATAGGCTTTTAATATTAACAAGCTTAAGCTAAGAGAATATGTTTGTTGTTGATTCATAATTCTTCATGATTCAAAAGTCTAATATTTATGTGGATGGAAATGAATAGGTTTTTAGAATTTTATTGTTTTCTTTAAATCTCTTAAATAATGTCTCATATATAATGCTAAATCAATGTCAATTTCAATATCCTTATTTTATTAAATATCTTAGATCCCAACACGAGTGGAAAAAGAAAAGAAAAAAACCTAAAACAAAATAAACATGGTTCCAATGACACAAGACACTTTAATTCTGCAAGTAACTCCCAATACTAGTACTTAATGTCACCCACTCTTGTAGCCAAATATAAAGAACAAATGAAGTAAAAAAATTACTTCCATATATATATTTCATAACTCAAGCCATGCATAAACTGAAAGGCTCTAAAACTTGGAGAATATCCATAAAATCTAACTTTCTTGCATGTGATGCCATGTCACTAACCCTGAAACCACCAAACAAAATTCAACAAGTGAGACAAGGTTGATTTACACAAATTACACAACTAGGGAAGTGGAGAGTAAAATATCTTGTAGTGGATAATAAAAGCTAGTAATGAACTCGTTATCACAATCCTAAAATTATAGAGAAATGTCCAAAAGTGCTTTTCAAATGAATTTGCATAACTAATAAGAGGTTGAGAACCTTCTGCAAATGTTAGAGCCTATTGAAGCCAGGTGTAAACATTTAATGCTTCTTCATTTGCATTTCATAACACTTCAACAAACATCTTGCAATATCTAAACCTTTATGTTCCTTTTTCTCTTGACAATGCAATAGGCATCTTTGCCCGATTGACAAATGATAAGCAAAAGTGAGATGCTTGTATTTTGAATTCTTAGATAGGCACTCAATGAGAAGCAAAAAAACACATTTCTCTTGTGCTACTACTGGTGCTTCTTTACAAATTTCCAATGTAATTTCGAGGCAATGAAGGTTGTAATTCCCATTTTCTTGAACAGTGTCAAAGCCAATAAGAAATGACATGGGAGTGGAAGAAAGAGGAGTGGGGCCATTGGCATGCACTTTGGTAATTATGATGATTAGAATTAGAAACTCCATCATCACTACTATAAGTTCATTGATGGATTTTGTAGCCCTCAACTTTAAGTTTTTCCTTTGAAAACTCTTCCTTCTTGTCACCTTACAAACAATTCACCTTTATAGAATAGGTTGCTGATCTTTCTTGCAATTATAAAGTTTGGATCATTCTAATGAACTTGCATTTAAAAATATTAGTTTGAGATTGTTGGCTTTTGAAAGCTTGATAGTATATTACTAAAGTTGTTTTAACCTTCTGTTAACGTTTTGGCTAAAGAGATATTACTTTACAAGAATTTTCTTTGAAAATTCTTCCTTTTTGTCACTTCACAAAAGATTCACCTTTATAGAGTAGTTTGTTGATCTTTCTAAGAAATTAATACTTGACTCCTATATGAAGTAATTTTAAAGAACATGTCACAAACTATGATCTAACTTTAATGATGTATTAGCTTTTTATGTGCAATCAAATTTTATATCAATAAATGTTACAAGCACGTATGAGTGAATTACAAATAGAATTGACACATCAAAACATGACATTTCATAGAAAGGTAAAGAATAAGCAATTGTATTGTATTGCACCAAATATGAAAGGGCATAGTAAATTGAGAAAATGAAATGCCATGAGAATTAAAAACAATCAAATATATCAAAAGGCAAGGATGTTAGGACAAAAACACTTATTAATTCATAAAATTGATATAGAAGTAATCAAAAAGTTTATTTGTGAAAAAAACAAAGTTAATCATTTTCAAATAAGTTTACAAATGTCCTATTAACCTTCATTCATTTGAACTTCCAATGATCAAATTGTATAATGTACAACTCTTTGGATGTAAAAGAGTCAATTGTTTTCTTTTTAACATTTTAACTTTTTTTTTCCATGAAGAATACAAACTAGCAGCTAAAGTAAGGTTGAGGATTTGCCTATCAATGGAAGCAGAAAAACTTGAACGCAAGAAAAAGATTGCATGACCCCAATAGCAACAAGGGAGAAACCAAGCATGGTCAGTGAAAAAAAAAATTGAGAAAAACATATTGCATATTCTTTATAAGCACACCGCAAATAAATTGTAAAAAACTTGAGTTTCACTTTTAATTGGGTTACATATTAGCAACAAAAAATATCTCTACTATATTACTTTTGACTCTCTCCTTAAACCTTAAAAATGTCGCCTTAAATATATCTCTTGCCTTTTTCAGAATCAATTTTAGTCCAACATAATCCCCAGGCTGGCACTTTGCTTCTCTGCAAGGAAAATGGTGGTTATAGTGTTGATCAATACCGTCCACATGTCTAGCAATTTTGTCATAATCAATTGCTATTCTTGAAAATATAAAATGATATGTCTTCCGCCTTTTTACTCAAAGAATAACAAAAGAAGTATAAATTGAAGTTTAAAAAACAACTTAATGGTTTGTCATAATCTGAGCGGTGAATATTTTCAAGTTGAGAATAGTCAGTCAACACCAAAATTTAGTAACGCATCAATTATGAAAAATGTTAGAAATAACAAATAATGATCCATTCGGCCTATTTAGAGGAATTTACACTGATGACCCACAGAACCTAGTTACAAATATTAGGAAGCTTCGTAAGGGACGTGTTTCCGATTTAACGACAAGCCACAGTTGAAGATCACGTTCCATCCACCTGGAAGTGAGTGTTGTATTCTCATTCTTAGTTGTCTTTAACATTTTTATTCCTATAAAAATAATCAATTAGTGGAGTTCAAATGGAAAGCTAAGACATAGTCAAATTACATCAAATCAATTAATCTTGGTTCAACGAAGTTTATCAATATGGATAATGTTGTTTAAACAGCTTTCTATTTAGCCTTTCTTATTTTTCCTTTCCATCACGTATTTGACCAAAAATGGCTTTTTCCAAATTTTGGAATATGTTAAAGCTCATCAAATTTTAAGTAAGACAATGTGAATAGTACATAGAACTGAAGACATTTTGTTAAATACTCCATTTTTCATTTTTTTTATAATTGTATTGTATTGTTCTTCTAAGGTAAAATTTTGATGCTAAATAGAGAGAATAAAAGATAAAATTGGGCCCTTCAGTTTCTAAGATAGGAGAGATACTTCTATTCTTAATAAGCTAGTCAAAGAGAAATAGTGACATCAAAATGTTGGCATGAGCTCCCTAGATGGTAGTAACAGACTAATTAATAGCTTAGGTTCTTAAGATGGTCAAAGATACTAATTACTTTTAGTTGTCTAAGGGAGGGATGCCTTGGAAATTGATTCTAATTAAAGTTGTTGGACTTAACTCCCTATATGGATCACTAATGAGCATCTGAACCTTGCAAGATTAGATTGGGCTAGTCCAAAGTGGACTAGATCATGCTCCCCTAGTTAGAAAGGACTCATCTTTGAGTCCAAGTTATCATTATTGTGGTAAGGAGACAAGTTTGCTATGTTTAAAAAACCTAAAACTCCATACTCATTTGGAAACTTCACCTTGTAAGCACTGTCACCAATCTTCTTCATAAATTTGAATGGTTCATTAGCTTGTAGTTGAAGTTTTGCATATCTTCCTCGTGCAAACCATCCCTTATGTGAATGTATCTAAACCATCACCTTTTTCATATTTAGCAAATCGACGATGCATGTTAGCTTGAACTTGATACTTTTGATTTTACTTTTCAATCCTTTCTTAGATTTGTTCATGTAGCCTTTTAAGGAACTTAGGCCATTCCTCTACATCACTACTAAACTAAAGTTTCATTGGTAGAGGCACCAAATCCAAAAGAGTTATTGGATTCTATCCATTTACTACTTTAAAGGGACTACAACTAGAAGTTTGACTTATGGACCAATTATAGGCAACTTTTGCATGTGGAAGAACCAAGTCTTATCCTAAATGTTCCACTTTACTAGACTCCTCAAGATGTTTCTAAAGTTCTATTGACAACTTTGGTTTGCCCATGAATTTGAAAGTGACATGTTATGCTAAAGTGAAGCTACATACCAAGCTCTCTCTACATTGTTCTCCAAAAATAGCTCAAAAACTTGGAGTCTCAATCAAAAACCATGGTTTTCCAAATACCATGAAGCCTTACAACCAACTTTGAAATACAACTCCACAATGTGAGAATCATTATTTTTGTTATAGGATATGAAATGTGTCATCTTTGAAAACCTAGCCACCATTACCAAAATTAAGTCTTTATTTCTCTAAGTTTGAGGCAATCTCAATTTGAAATCCAAGCTTACATCTTCTAAAGGAATGGGGAATAGGATGAAGAGTATATAATCTTGAATTTTGCCCATGGCTTTTTTCTTTATGGCATACCAAGCAAGTAGCCAATAATTGTTGCATATCTCTTTTCATCTCGGGCCAATAGCGAAGGCAAGCATTTTTTTCTTTGTCAAAGTGTCCAACAAGTCCTCCTCCATGTGTCTCCTTAATAATAATGAGTTGCAACAAATAGTGAGGAATGCAGGGCTAATTATTTTTTTAAATAGGTACCCTTCTTGTAGGATGAAGTGTTCATGGCCATATTTTAAAGTTGCCTTCCATATAGAGTAAAAAATCAACATTCCTTGGATATAGTTCTTTGACAATCTCAAAGCCCAACACTTGAACCCTTAAGGTAGTCAACAAACAATGTTTCCTACTTAAGGCATCGACAACTCAATTAAGCTTCACAACCTTATGCTTAACAGAGAAAGAATAAGGTTGTAAAGATTCTAACCACTTAGCATGATGAATGTTTAGCTTTTGTTGGTTGTTAGATGCCTAAGGGATCATAATCAATAAATAAAATAAACTCTTTTATAAGGAAATAATGCCTCTAATAATCAAGTGCTTTAACAATTGCATATAATTCTTTATTATAAGTTGAAAAGTTCCTCTGACTTTTATTTAGTTTTTCATTGAAAAGGGCAATGGGTATACCTTCTTGGCTAAGAATATGATTGGTTCTTACATTTAAGGCATCACACTCCACTTTAAAAGGCTTCTCAAAATTAGGAAGAGCTATAATGGGGGTTGATATCATTCTTTTCTTAATAAGATCAAAGCTTTTTTAAGCTACTTTTATCCACTAAATATAGAGTACAAAGTTCATTACTTTTGGAACAACCCAAACAAATACAAAACTTTGAATAGGAAGCCAATGCTTAATGCTTCAAATCTTAATCTCATAAAATTGTCTTGGTATAGAAGTGATGCGAAGCAATTATGCCAACCCAGGCCAATGACCCAACCCATATGTTGAGTGTCCTAGCAATTATATGTTTGGATCCAAGAAGCCCAAACTTAAAAGGCATCCCAAAGATTCTTTAGGAATTTTGATATGTTTAAGACTCCTTAATTATGTTGATTTAGGATTCTTAAATTGTTAAGGTTCTTAATTATCTAGGATTTCCTTATTTGTTGAGACCCTTAATTTGTTAGGATGCTATCCCTAATTTGTTGGGATCCTATCCCCGATTTGTTGGGATCTTATCTTAATTTGGTTAGTTTGATTTTTCCTTAAATTTAGGGATCTAAATTCTACCAGACTTTGATTTTATGAATTTTATATCCCTCTACCACTAAGCTTAGTCGTCTATTTAAGGACATTGTTCCTTCAGTTGTAATCAGAACCTTAAGAACCATGGAGATGAAAACGTTATTAAATTTCGTTTTCCCTTAAGCTTTGCCCTTTAAATTTCATGTCTTTACTTTTCAGCCTTTTATATTTCAGTTATCTTAATTCCTGCACTTATGTCTTTTACCTTTCAATCGTTTATTTTCCAGTCTTTACCTTTCCAGCCTTTATATTTCCGAATTGCCTTGTTATTATTCCATTCCAATCTCTCCATAATGAAAAGCTCACTCCGTTGCCCATCGCCATCCGCATCAAGAAGAGATACTTCTATTCCTAAAAAACTAGTCAAAGAGAAGTAATGATGTCATAAATGTTAGTATGAGTTTCGTATATGGTTGTTACATATTGATGTGAATCATGATGGGTAAAGGAATGAGCTTAGGATTAGAAACAAGGAATAAAAAGAATGTTGAAATTTAAAGGATTGGAATAATAATGGAAGGGAATAAAGGTACAAATTGATAACAAGAACTTAAAATGTAGGAACAAAGGGTAAAAGTCCTGGAAATTAAGAATAGAAAAATTATAAGGTGAAATATAAAGACTGGAAAATAAAGGATTTAAACCGAAAACTGGGAATTAAGAACAAGGTATGAATAGTAATGAATAGTAACTTTGGGATAGTAGGGAATATTACTAACTAGAAATTAAGAAATAGAATATTAAAGATTGTAATACAAAGAGCGGAAATGTAAATGGCAAGGACTTTAAAGTTGCGTAATGTAAAGAGCTGAAATATAAAGGACGAGGAAATTAAAGCAAGAATTTAAATAGCTAGAAAAGTAAAGATTAGAATTTAAGAGCAAGAACGTAAATGACTAAAAAGATGAATTGGATAAAGGAAGCAAAAGATGAAACACTCAGGTTTCTCTTAAATCTCTACAAACAAGTTTATATATCCCAAGTCTGTTTTACAAATGAACTCATGCCCTTTATTTATAAGGAGAGCTAGGGAACACAAAAGAGAAAAGAAATAAAACACCATAAGTAAACTAGACAAATGGTTGGGACATCTTTTGTCAAAGTAGCACCCAATGCTAGTCAAAACAATGAGTGTGTTTCGAACCCAATGCTAGTGAATGTTGAATAGGCTTGTTAGGCCCTTACTAAGTAGATTGGACCTAATGAAGGACATTGTAGCCCCAATTTTTTGTTAAAGGAATCAACAAAACTTGGGCTTTCTCGTTACCTTGGCCTTTAGGCATGTCCACATCACATATTAATTGATAACTTAGTCTCCCAAGATGGTCAAAGATACTAATTGCTTTTGGTTGTCCAAGGGAGGAATACCTTTGGAAATTGATTCTAATTAAAGTTGCTACACTCAACTACTCACGTGGATCACTAATAAGCATCTAAGCTTACACTAGATTAGATTGGGCTGGTCCAAAGTGGAATGGATCACTTTTGGACTCTTTTTTCAATGAGGATACGCATAAGCTGTAATTCATTATAGAAAAATAAAATTTCATTCTAATTTAGTGCCTTAAATTCCACTAATTGTTTGCTTTCTAATTTTTTTCCCTCAAGTATCAGCTCTTCAAATGAAGTAGATTTAAGTAATTGTAATCCAATAGACAAATATTCTTAATGATCTTAATTATGGTCAAGTTTTAAAATCCATCTAAGAAGAAGTTGCCAATAATCCCAAATTGTCGGGTTGTGGCCCTCTATTTATCCCAAATCCCTCGAATCAAATGTGGGGAAAGGAGAATCAATTAGAGGGACCTTATTAACCTTAAGAATGCTCGATCAACTTCACTTTATGAGCTACGAGGTCATTTTTTAGTGCATTTGGCTTATCTTATTGCACATACAATAATCACTCAACATATGTTGCTAATAGGTAGGTTAATTCTGAGAATCATATTAGAAACTGAACTCTCCATCATTTTTAAAACCTTCATTCACTTCATTTAAGAGATTGTTGCTAGCTTCAAGCATTGTCAAAGCCTTTGCTCTCACATTTAAGCTTTTTAAGAGCATTAATTCTAAGTTATTGTAGTTTTTTAGATGAAATGATCCTTAATGATCCTACTTACTTATTCTTACTTAAAGCTTTTGAGTACTATGGAAAACTAAAAAATGGAGGAGGGGGTTAAATTAGGTTGTAACCTTTTAATATCAAATATTCCTATTTCTTTTTCTATTGATGTCATATTTCTTGTGATTTAAAAATTTAAAGTTAAGGTTACACACTTGTTAATTGAAACATGGCAATTATAACAATAATGTTGAAGAAAAGAGTAGTCCAGAGAATGCAGTAAACAATAAATTGTTCAAGGGTGGTTCGACTCATAAGTCTATGTCCACCCGTCTTTCAAACAAATAGGATCAGGAGGACTTCTACCAAGGAATGAGAGCAACACACCTTCACAATTTACATAGTGAATACACCACTACTAGCTTGTTCCTTAGATGCTAAGGAATCCAACTGCACACAAACTCTTCACTTAGTGACAAAATCAATCCTTCTCCTCACACATTGAGGAGTCTCTCATTACACAAGCGATTTGCTTTGTAACAAATAGGTCAAAATAACCAAAATAGGTGCCACGCACCCAATACAAATCAAGGGATTATGAGATTATACAATAATGATCTATTTCTTTATCACCAAGCTAGATATACAATATATCAAATTAATTCAGTCTAACTAGAGCCTAAGTGAATACAATTATATTCTTGCCAGGTATAGCTCTTTATCCATATGGCATTCTCAATGATATTCATGTTCAATGAGCTTCACAACCAATCAAACATAAATATATTCTCAATGATAATGGTGATGAGCTTGTGATCATATATATCTTTATCAAGTCACACTTAGCGCTAAAATACTATTTGCATTTTTGAAAAAAACTATGACTTGGTTAAAGTAATTCTTCTTGCACTTGTAATATGATTTAGAATGAATAAAATGCTAGTGAAGGTTGTCAACAATATGTATATGATTAATCAAACAAACATAGCTTTTCCAAAGTCTAAATATGAATCAAGACTTAGTTCAATAAACTTTGAAGTATGAATCCCACTTAAGCATACAACAAGCTTGCACAAAATTAGTTCAATTTATTGTAGGTGCCAATCAAGCAAAACGTTCCTAAATTTGTTTTCTGGCGTTCTATGTTACCTTAAGTGTAATGTTCTATAAGTATAATAGATTTCAATCAAATAGAACCATAACACATGTTCATATTCATACAAATATTGAGATTAAAATGATATGCATATAAGTATAATAGATTTCAATTAAATAGAACTATAACACACGTTCATTTTCATACAAATATTGAGATTAAAAAGATATGCTTGTAAATCAACCAATAAGCAGATTTTTGGGGTGAGCTGCAACTGTATGAGTCAACTCCAAGCAATCTCAAATGAGCAATAAAATTAGGAGAAATAGGATAAATCAAACCCTGATACTCCCATGAAGTTTTGAGGAAAATATACAGACTTATCAATCGTTTTCATGGGAGGGATGAGGCTTTTTTGGTTGCTGTTTTTCTGCATTGGTTTGAGCATTTTCTGCACTGTTTTTGTAATTAGTTTCTTTACAAATCTGATCATCCATAAACTCAATTAGGGAGAAAGAATAATTATATCTGTTCAGTCTATTGTCTCACGATGAAAATTAAGTGTTTTTCTTTCTTTTTTTTTTTTTTTTGGGGGTGCATGGTTGTGAAGAAATGCTTTATCTTTTACCGGAGGTTACGCGCAATGTCATGTTTCACTCAACATCTTGGGCTTGGGCTTGGGCTTGGGCTTGGGCTTGAAAGTTTTTTAGTGCAAAAGCATATGTATTCAGCCTAAGAATATGTATAGTCAAATGAGTAAACGCTTGGCCAGAACAAGAAGTCTAGACCAACAAATTTTCAACCCAACAAGTGAGAGAATAATGATTTTATTCCCGAATGGCAATACTTGGCCATTCATAATATTATTTGAGAAAAAAAATATTATTGAGGATAAGGCCTTGTATTTGTTTTCTGTTGACACAATGTTCTATATGTAAAACCATTTTGAAAAATTTTACTTTTTGTCAATCATCAAAATAATATAAAGGAATAAACATATTCCTAATAGCTTTAAGTCTGTTTGCAAACCAATTTACAAGAATACTAGATTTGGTCCAACTTTCCATTCTTTTAAACTTTACTTGAATGATTGTTTTGAGCTTCAAGTATCGACAACATTACCATTGAGTTTAAGGAAATTGAGTCTAAGAAATTGTTCTTCTATGGAGTTTTTGTATATTGGAATGGATTCATGGACTTCAAGTAAAATATTGTGGACTAGAGATTGCTATTTTGTGGCTGTGTGTATTGTTTTTGTAGGCAGATCTTACAAGACCCTACATCTACATCCACAAAGTCCGTTGGCTACATCCAAAATGGGTCTCTTTGTCTACCTCTTAGCATTACTGTATCACATTCTTCATTTAAAAAAAGTTATTGCCTAAAGCTTAATGTACTGTGATTCACATATTACCTCTGCTTGGTTATTGTTTGAAAGTGTTGTAAGCTATAAAGTGATAGGCCCTGTGCTAGCATCAGGAATCCCATATTTCTTTAACGAAAGAATTACTAGCTTTTTTGGAACAATTGTATGTTGTACTCGTTTGAATTGGTTTGCATGACACTTGTCAAAGAGAGAGAAAATGGAAGGTTGATGGATCTGGGATTTCAAATTCTCAAGTGTTTGATGGCAGCAATACTTCTCTTCCCCATTTTGTTTGTTACTTTGAAGTTGATGGAGTTAGAATAAAACAATCATTAGTGATTTATGTATTTGAAGAAATGTTACTAAAAATTTTGTTCATATACATTTCATTAGAAAATTGTCTTTGGTCTCGATGTCTCAGGTCTTACTCAACAAGATGTTATGCTAAAGCACACGCGTTGATTGGGTTTCTTCCAATTTGGTTGAATTAATGCCCTTATATTTGATTGTGCAAAACTGTCGGCACATTTTGGTTGGAAAGTTTTTTTTAATCAAGATGTTGCCCAACTTTTACTTTTAAGGGACAATGGAAGAATAAAAAGATCATGATACATGATAATTCTATTTTATATAGAGTTATTATCATTATTTTAGGTAACGTTTAATATAATTTTTATTAAATTATATTTGTATTTAATTATATTTATGTATATTTTATTATTTTATGCAGTATAAAAAAAAAATGAGTAGAAAATCATGAAAAAATAATAGAAAAGAAAATGTAACCGACGTGAGGAAAGGAAAGGGAAAGAAACAAAGGAACCAAACGGTGAATTATGAAAAGAGAAAGGAAACATGTGGGACCCGTGAATTATCATGGACAAAGAAAACTCAAAGAAGAAAGAGAAAAGGATTTGTCAAGTGGCTTTTATCGGAACCGCAGGACGGACAAAGGAAAAAGGCCGGACGGGAGAGAATACGAAAAAAAAAACTAAAAGGAGAGAGAGAAAGAGGTCGTGATTGAGGGGCGGTCGTGCGAAAGCCGACCGACCCAGGGGAGAAAAAGTCCATTTTCGGTGTCGTTTTCCGGCGAGAAAGAGGGAGAAAAGAGAGACCGGCAGTGCGAACGCCAACCGGTTTCTTCTGCTTGGAATTTGTTGGCATTTTCAGTTATAAAGGGACCTTGGAACGTGCGAACGCCGTCCAAGTCCTGTGTCTCTGATTTCTGACATATTTCCGGCGGCCCCCGATCTACTTTCCGTTAGATCTACACGGTTTTGAGGCGGATTTGCTCAATCTAGTTGCAGATCTGCAATCTAGGCGTCCCGATCTATCTTTCCTGAAGTTTATGTGAAGACCGGCGGACAGAGGCGCGTGGCAGCGCGTGCTAAAGCGCGTGAGGGCGCGTGTCGGCTCGTTTTTGGTCCCGTTTTCCAGACAGCTTCATTTCCTCCCTTATGTGCAGATTTGTGCAGCCTTTTTATGATTTAAAAACATTTTTGATGACAGCTTAATGTTTTTAATTTACAGAATGTGTTGTTTAATTTTTTGCATTGTTCTTATTTATGTAAATATGATGTTTTAGTTTATTGTGTTAGAGTTACGATGAAATTTAATTATAATGTATGAATGTTATGATTATTTATATTTTGTGAGATATTTCATGAATGTGAAGTTGCATGTTACGGAGTTTAATGCTTTTAGGTTATTAGTTATCATGATATGATTTGCGTGTTTGAGACTGACAGGGATGACATGCAATTGTTTTATGTAATATGTAACCATAAATTAATATGGATAGACATATACCATATGATTTGTGTGGCTTTAGGTGTAAATTTGAATATTTACATATCTTAATGCACTTAGTTTATTTAATTCATATGCAAATTCATAGTAAATTAATGAGCTAAGTAGGTTCACCATACCTAAATATAGGATAGTAAATAAATTAAAAAAATTTATCATCATATGAGTAGAATTAATCTTGCTAGCATGGATAATCCACAATTGTATTTAGTAATTAGGTGAAATCGGATGCTCTAGCATATTTTGTTTATCAATTTTAGATTAAATTTAGTTCTTTAGTCCATATTTTATCATTTTGATTTACTAGATAAGTTTTAAAGTCTATTCACCGTTAGTAATTAATTAGTTTAGTAAACCCCAGTCCTTATAGGATTATACTCATTCTCATCATTATATTACTTGTTCGACATGTACACTTGGATGTAGAATTTTACCGAATACTGCATATTACGGAAAGTTAATTCATTCATGTTAATAAGCTTATTTAGTCCTTAAAACTAGTTTATAAAAAAAGATGGTTTCCTTGTATATAAATATTTCATAATAAGTTGCAACTAGTATGAGACATTTTAGCCTTAAAATATGCCTCTCCTTAGGATTTAAAAACTATAGTGGCTCCATTAGATAAGAGAAGAAAGAGCATTCCATGGTCTTAGGTTGATGGCATTGTCTTCTCCACTTCTCGACATCACCTGATCCTTATTATAGACCAAATAAATTCCAAATTATATATCTAAAATTTAGCTAATGTAAAGGTAAGGTCTTTAAGCATCATTGGCCTTATCAATGGCTAGATTTTAATTAGATAGAAAGATAGGTCTACTTTTTCTTTAGTGTGAATTCTTCCATAATGTTTGTGCTTTAAACATATCTTCTTGTGGTCTCCTAAAAAGAAAGTATTGGGTATGGATTACCTAATAAAGAAGTTGGATTGGGTTTATTTTAATTTTACTATTTTTAAGAAATTCTTTTATTTTAAAAAATGAGATACTCAAAGTGCAAACTACACAAAGATGTTCAGATACTTAAATCCAATTCATGAGAACCTATATTCACTCCTCCTTACCAATAATAGGAAAGATTTGTTATTCAAATATGAAAGTTATACTATCAGATTTAATACACTCTTATTTTGTTCACAAAAGAAAGAGCAAGACAATCCGGTAAACTTCTAGTATACAACATTATTACAATACATTTAATTCACACTTAGCTTACAAACAACTTAAGCCCCCCAAACACAAAACTTAACTTACAAACAACTCTAAGTCTTACTATTTTAAGGGAGAAATAATGTAGTATTTGTAAGATAATATTTAATTTTGTATATATTTGTTTAAGTTTTGAGAGAGAGAGAGAGAGAGAGAGAGAGAGAGAGAGAGAGGAGGAAGAAAAGCAAGAAGAGAAAGAGGGCAGCACACAAGGGGGGAAAGGAGAAAAGGCGCCTCAAAGAGAGGAATAAAAGGATAAGGCGCACCGCACGGAGAAGACAGACGAAAGTAAAGATAGAGCGCCGCCGGGAGAGAGAGAGAGAGAAAAATTCCCAAAGAGAGCCACTTAATAGCGTACTTCTTGCTTTAGATAGTCCCTAATTTTGTGAAAATTTGTGATAATTTTGTAAAGATTTCTTTTAAATAAAAGTAATGTGGTGATAGCTTTTTTATTTTTTAATTTAAGATGTTTTGTTTAATTTCTACTATTATTCTTATTTGTTATTGCATTATATTTTAATTTCTTTTTGTTAGAGTTACAATATAACTTAAATACAAATTTCATGACTTTCTATGCTTTACAAGAAAATCAATTTATATGAGTTGTGCATGTTTAGGACTAAGAGGTGATAATATGCCATTGTTTCTTATAATATATAATCATAAATTAAATATAAATAGACATATACTATATTATTTGTAAGGCTTTTGGTAATAAAGTGATGAAAGATTTATTGTAAACTAAAAATGTTTATAGATTTTAATGTACTTTTATTTATTTTAATTTACATTGAGATATAATAAATAAATAAAAGTAAGTTTATTATACTTAGACATAAATGGTAAATAAATTAGAAAGTTCCACCATTATATAAATATTATCATTCTTACAAGCATAACCATTGAAGTTCATATCTAATGGTTATAGTAAAATCTATGCTCTAACTTATTATTTTAAATCGTGTTTCTCATTTGGATTTAATTTCATTTACTTTTGAAAATTATCAATTTTAATTCATTATTAACTCTATTTTGATTTGTTAAATAAACTTTAGGATTTTTTTTTTTTTAAGAACATGAACATTACCCTAACAAATTTGATTAATACTAACAATGCTAGACGTAATAATCATACCTTAGATAAGTACAATAGGTAGGGTATAGTAGACATAAAAAATACATTGGGCAAATCACTTATATATTAAGCTGCCACACCTAATTAAAAGTAGACATAAAAAATACATTGGACAGCACATTCACTTAACCCTATGGTGTTCTATAATTACCTAAACCTAATTGATCTTTTATATAAACATCTAAGCACAGATAAGGCAATGAGCTAGACTAGTCAAAAATTGTCACATTTTGAACATGGGCATGATTAGCAAAACACTCTGCTACCATATTCCTCTCATGATGCACATGACACATAATTGCATGTAAAGAAATTATAAACAAACATTGACGTATGACATACTCCAATTTCCATGAAATTCTCTATTGTTTGAGCAAGCATTGAATTAAATAAAAAGAATTTAATTCAATAACCAAAGGTACTTAACTTCGTGCATGACATATCTTAAGGTCCTCTAACAGTGTATATGTTTCTGCCTCTATACTAATGCCAAGATTCAACTTGGTGAAAAAGTCATGATGAAACCTCCATTATGATCTCTAAGGATTCCCCCTCCAGCAATTCTCCATAATGCTTGATCCATCCGTATTCAGCTTATATTGCCCCATATGAGGAGGTTGCTAATGAACTCAAACTCCTCCCTGCCATGGAATGTAAATCACAGGAACTCTTAACGTAGCTAGCGATATTTGATCTTGACTTAGATTAAAGTTAAGAGTTGGAGCATTCAATGTGTAATAGCTTTGTTAATTTTGAACAAAGACATACACTTACCATTATGTTTTACTGAATTCCTAGCCAACCAAATTTCTCTTGTAATAACTCCTCCCAAAATAGCTATTACTGTTTTCCCCTAATTATGCCATAAGGCCTCTAAATACCATGAATAAACAATATCATATATAAAAGTGAAACGAACAAGTACCTGAAATGTATCACCAAAAGTCCTCCAAAGTTGTTGTGCCAATCTATTATGCATAAAGACATGATTCATAGTTTTCATTCACTTCTATTGCAGCAATAACACTTAGATGCTAATTGGATTCCCTTCTTTGCATATTAGATTCCATAAGGATATCATAGTGAATTAATTTCCACATAAACAATTTAATATTGGAAGGAACTACTTTGTTCCACAAACTTTAGGATTAGCTCATTGTTAATATTAAATTATTTTAATAATCATTAATCTCTATAAGATAATACTTTTTCATCATTAGTTACTTGTTCGACTTGTTTACTTGGATTTAAAATTCTATGAACACTTACAAAACTTAGTTATTGAAAAAAATAAAATTGAAGCTACACATGGCTTAATTCAAACAATTACAACACTTCAACAATATGAATTTGTAACCAATCTATTTTCTCCACAAAATGGTGTACAACTCCTAATTCTTCATGGCATAAGTAGCTTTTGCATATTTCTCAAGACCTAATTTTGCATAAACTAAAATATTAAAGACTTCAAAGCAGAGATCCAAACACATGTAGAATGAATCACACAATAAATAATAGAACAACTAATCAGTGTGATTTTTATACCAATGCCAAAATCATAGATTCAAACAATGCTTCTATATGAAAAATCACAAGCAAACAGTGATATTGCAATAGTTTATAGAATAGAAAGATATTACCATAACATAGTCTTAATTGAATAACGGAATACTTTTCAGAATACACCCTGAAAGCTCTTCTAGATTCTTACAAAAATGTTCTTTTCTTTTTTGGTACATGTACAGAAACCCAAGATAGGTTCTTACCGAGTGAAAAATTTTCTAAAGGGCTAACAATCATTTATCATATAGAGATGAAAATCCAATTGATATTTTTCCCCATTTCTTTCCAAAGAGCTCTCCAAGCTTCCTCCTCAAATCTTGTGAAGAAAGAGAGAAAGACAATCCTTTTTTGTTTCAAAGACTAATAAAGCAGTGCATTGCACCCCCTAAGTGTCAATCTAAATAGATTAATCTTAAGCTAGTCAACATGTTTAAATCTTTTAGCAGGATCATAACAATTTGGTATTCGAACCTTAGTGCGAACAAATCTTATTATCTTGCTAGGAATGTGCCACAGTATGAAAGGCTCGAAAGGCCAAGGAGGGCAAGAATGGGCTGCCACTAACCATGGCATGATGGTCGGGATCATGACACAAAGTAAACGCACCGAATGTAAATGCACAAGGTGCATTTTGATTACTTCCATATTCAACGCAAGTTTTTGTAAGCAATAAATTTCACGTGCTGTCACCATGCGCCGTCGCCATTCTTCACGAAAACTGCCGGAAACTGTCGAGAATGACCCCTAAAGTGCCGATCTATAAAAATCTTGCACTGAATCGCCACCGAACGGCGTAGATGTGACAGAAAAGGCTCAAACGGCGTTTGCCGTTCTTCGCCAGAAAACCACCAGAAATTGTTCGCAGCTACCACAGAACGACCGGAAACCACACCAGGGTTGCAGATCCGTTCCCTTATCGTCAAAATCAACCCAGAACTCGCCTGAAAATGGAAAATAGTGGCCGAAAATTGCTTCTGATGTCACCGAAAACACCTTCTCGCATGGGTCACCGGAGGAGAAGGACGCATACGACGTTCCAATGGCGGTCGCACGACCGTCCCACGCCGGCGTCGCTTCCCCGCCGACCTCTCTTGACGGCTCTCTGTTTCTCTGCCCGCGCTCTCTCTTTTCTCTCTTCTGCTCCCCTCGACAATTCACGACCATCCTCTTTTTTCTTTCTTTTTTCCTTTTTTGTCTTTTCCTCATGTGGGTTCCACGTGTAAGCTAACTTTTGCTCATTTTCTTTCTTTTCTTTCAATCTTTTACTTCATTTCTCTTGTTTTTCACCTATTTTGGGTTTGTTATATAAAATAACAAAATATGCATAAATATAATTAAATACAAATATAATCTAAAAGAAATTATATTAAATATTACTTAAAATAATAATAATAACTCTATAAAATATAAAGTTATCAGTTTCACAAACTCTTAGGTTGTTTTTAGGTTGGAGAATAAATCTCTCAACAGAGTATTAGAATCAAGGTTTCTCATTAACACTTTTATGATCTCCTATTGATTTGAGCCAACTCATTGTCCATGTAATGTGATACCACAATGGTATCATTATGGTAAGGAGGCACATTACGTGTGTGCTATGATGTGGGCAATGATTTCACATTTATAAGGTTCCTACTTAAATGATAATTGATTCCACCAATTTTTAAGTTGACTTTTAGGAGCTTAGGTTCCTCCTTAAAACTCTTTTGAGCTTCCATCAATTTGAATTCACACATTGTCCATGTAATATGGTACCACATAAGCTAGTTATTAATCCAATGTACTGTGGTAGTTGTTACCATATGGAAATCCCATATTGCAAAGATTATATTGGGAATCTCAGTTAAGTTAAAGCAGGTTCCTCCAACACTAAAGTGGGCTTTTGAATTTAGATAATAGGCCTTTTAATATTAACAAGCGAAAGCTAAGAGAATATGTTTGTTGTTGATTCATAATTCTTCATGATTCAAAAGTCTAATATTTATGTGGATGAAAAATGAATAAGCTTTTAGAATTTTATTGTTTTCTTTAAATCTCTTTCATAATGTCACATATATAAAGCTAAATCACTGTCAATTTCAATATCCTTATTTTATTAAATATCTTAAATCCCAACACGAGCGGAAAAAAGAAAAGAAAAAAACCTAAAAACAAAATAAGCATGGTTCCAATGACACAAGACACTTTAATTCTGCAAGCAACTCCAAATACTAGTACTTAATGTCACCCACTCTTGTAGCCAAATATAAAGAACAAATGAAGTAAAAAAATTACTCCCATATATTTATTTCATAACTCAAGCCATGCATAAACTGAAAGGCTCTAAAACTTGGAGAATATCCATAAAATCTGACTTTCTTGCATGTGATGTCATGTCACTAACCCTGAAACCACCAAACAAAATTCAACAAGTGAGACAAGGTTGAATTACACAAATTACACAACTAGGGAAGTGGAGAGTAAGATATCTTGTGCTGGATAATAAAAGCTAGTAATGAACTCGTTATCACAATCCTAAAATTATAGAGAAATGTCCAAAGTGCTTTTCAAATGAATTTGCATAACTAATAAGAGGCTGAGAACCTTTTGCAAATGTTAGAGTCTATTAAAGCTAGGTGTAAACATTTAATGCTTCTTCATTTGCATTTCGTAACACTTTAACAAACATCTTGCAATATCTAAACCTTCATGTTCCTTTTTCTCTTGACAATACAATAGGCATCTTTGCCCGATTGACAAATGATAAGCATAAGTGAGATGCTTGTATTTTGAATTCTTAGAGAGGCACTCAATGAGAAGTAAAAAAACACATTTCTCTTGCACTAATAACACTGGTGCTTCTTTACAAATTTTCAATGTAATTTTGAGGCAATGAAGGTTGTAATTCCCATTTTGTTGAACAGTGTCAAAGCCAATAAGAAATGACATGGGAGTGGAAGAGAAAGGGGTAAGGCCATTGGCATGCACTTTGGTAATTATGATGAATAGAATTAGAAACTCCATCATCACTACTATAAGTTCGTTGATGGATTTTGTAGCCATCAACTTTAAGTTTTTCCTTTGAAAATTCTTCCTTCTTGTCACTTCACAAAAAATTCACCTTTATAGAGTAGTTTGTTGATCTTTCTTGCAAATATACAGTTTGAATCATTCTAATTAACTTGCATTTAAAAATATTCGTTTGAGATTGTTGGCTTTTGAAAGCTTGATAGTATATTACTAAAGTTGTTTTAACATTTTGTTAACGTTTTGGCTAAAGAGATATTACTTTACAAGAATTTTCTTTGAAAATTCTTCCTTTTTGTCACTTCACAAAAGATTCACCTTTATAGAGTAGTTTGTTGATCTTTCTTGCAATTATATAGTTTGAATCATTCTAATGAACTTGCATTTAAAAATATTAGTTTGAGATTGTTGGCTTTTGAAAGCTTGATAGTACATTACTAAAGCTGTTTTAACCTTTTGTTAACATTTTGGCTAAAGAGATATTACTTTACAAGAATTTTCTTTCTTTGAAAATTCTTCCTTCTTGTCACTTCACCAAAAATTCACCTTTATAGAGTAGTTTGTTGATCTTTCTTGCAATTATATAGTTTGAATCATTCTAATGAACTTGCATTTAAAAATATTAGTTTGAGATTGTTGGCTTTTGAAAGCTTGATAGTATATTACTAAAGTTGTTTTAACCTTTTGTTAACGTTTTGGATAAAGAGATATTACTTTACAAGAATTTTCTAAGAAGTTAATACTCGACTCCTATATGAAGTAATTTTAAAAAACATGCCACAAACTATGATCTAATTTTAAGAATGTATCAGCTTTTTATGTGCAATCAAAATTTATATTAATAAATGTTATAAGCACATATGAGTGAATTACAAATAGAATTGACACATCAAAACATGACATTTCATAGAAAGATAAAGAATAAGCAATTGTATTGTATTGCACCAAATATGAAAAGGCATAGTAAATTGAGAAAATGAAATGCCATGAGAATTAAAAACAATTAAATAATATCAAAAGGCAAGGATGTTAGGACAAAAACACTTATTAATTCATAAAATTGTTATACAAGTAATCAAAAAGTTTATTAGTGAAAAACAAAGTTAATCATTTTCAAATAAGTTTACAAATGTCCTATTAACCTTCATTCATCTGAACTTCCAATGATCAAATTGTATAATGTACAACTCCTTGGATGTAAAAGAGTCAATTGTTTTCTTTTTAACATTTTAACTTTTTTTTTCCATGAAGAATACAAACTAGCAGCTAAAGTAAGGTTGAGGATTTGCCTATCAATGGAAGTAGAAAAACTCGAACGCAAGAAAAAGATTGCATGACCCCAATAGCATCACGGGAGAAACCAAGCATGGTCAATGAAAAAGAAATTGAGAAAAACATATTGCATATTCTTTATAAGCACACCGCAAATAAATTGTAAAAAACTTGAGTTTCACTTTTAATTGGGTTACATATTAGCAACAAAAAATATCTCTACTATATTACTTTTGACTCTCTCCTTAAACCTTAAAAGTGTCACCTTAAATATATCTCTTGCCCTCTTCAAAATCAATTTTAGTCTAACATAATCCCCAGGCTGGCACTTTGCTTCTCTGCAAGGAAAATGGTGGTTATAATGTTGATCAATACCGTTCACATGTCTAGCAATTTTGTCATAATCAATTGCTATTCTTGAAAATATAAAATGATATGTCTTCTGATTTTTTCCTCAAAGAATAACAAAAGAAGTATAAATTGAAGTTTAGAAAACAACTTAATGGTTTGTCATAATCTGAGCGTTGAATATTTTCAAGTTGAGAATAATTGTCACTCAACACCAAAATTTAGTAACGCATCAATTATGAAAAATGTTGGAAATAACAAATAATGAGCCATTCGGCCTATTTAGAGGAAGTTACACTGACAACCCATTGAACCTAGTTACAAATATCAGGAAGCTTCGTAAGGGACGTGTTTCCGATTTAACGACAAGCCACAGTTGAAGATCACGTTCCATCCACCTGGAAGCGAGTGTTGTATTCTCATTCTTAGTTGTCTTTAACATTTTTATTCCTATAAAAATAATCAATTAGTGGAGTTCAAATGGAAAGCTAAGACATAGTCAAATTACATCAAATTGATTAATCTTGGTTCAACGAAGTTTATTAATATGGATAATGTTGTTTGAACAACTTTCTATTTAGCCTTTCTTATTTTTCCTTTCCATCATGTATTTGACCAAAAATGGCTTTTTCCAAATTTTGGAATATGTTAAAGCTCATCAAATTTTAAGTAAGACAATGTGAATTGTACATAGAACTGAAGACATTTTGTTAAATACTCCATTTTTCATTTTTTTTAATTGTATTGTATTATTCTTCTAAGGTAAAATTTTGATGCCAAATAGAGAGAATAAAAGATAAAACTATCTTTAGAAATGAAGGATATGGAAACTCACCACCTTAAAATTCAAAGACAAATACTCACTACTTTATTAAAAGTAATCCCAAAGAAATACAAAGTACAAATGTTCACCATTCTTGAAACAACCCAAAAAGATACAGAACTTTACATAGTAAGCAAATGCTTAAGTCTTAAAAACTTAATCTCATAGTAAAACTGTTTTGGATGCAAAAGAGCGTAGGTATCTATAGGAGAGATGCTTCTATTCTTAATAAGCTAGTCAAAGAGAAATAGTGACATCATAAATGTTGGCATGAGTTCCCTAGATGGTAGTAATAGATTAATTGATAGCTTAGGTTCTTAAGATGGTCAAAGATACTAATTGCTTTTAGTTGTCCAAGGGAGGGATGCCTTGGAAATTGATTCTAATTAAAGTTGTTAGACTTAACTCCCTTTATGGATCACTAATGAGCATCTGAACCTCGCAAGATTAGATTAGGCTAGTCCAAAATGGACTAGATCATGCTCCCCTAGTTGGAAAGGACTTATCCTTGAGTCCAAGTTATAATTACTGTGGTAAGGAGACAAGTTTGCTATGTTGAAAAAACCCAAAACTCCATACTCATTTGGAAACTCCATTTTGTAAGCATTGTCACCAATCTTCTTTACAAATTTGAATGGTCCATTAGCTTGTAGTTGAAGTTTTGCATATCTTCCTAGTGCAAACCATCCCTTACGCAAATATATCTAAACCAAATCACCTTCTTTATATTTAGCAAATCTACGATGCTTGTTAGCTTTAACTTGATACTTTTGATTTTACTTTTCAATCTTTTCTTAGATTTGTTCATGTAGCCTTTTGAGGAACTTAGGCCATTCCTCCACATCACTACTAAACTAGAGTTTCATTGGTAAAGGCACCAAATCCAAAAGAGTTGTTGGATTCTATCTATTTACTACTTTAAATGCACTATAGCTGGAACTTTGACTTGTGGACCAATTATAGGCAAATTTTGCATGTGGAAGAACCAAGTCTTATCCTAAATGTTCCACTTTACTAGACTCCTCAAGATGTTTCTAAAGTTCTATTGACAACTTTGGTTTGCCCATGAATTTGAAAGTGAATGTTATGCTAAAGTGAAGCTACATACCAAGCTCTCTCTATATTGTTCTCCAAAAATGGCTCAAAAACTTGGAGTCTCAATCAAAAACAATGGTTTTCCAAATACCATGAAGCCTTACAACCAACTTTGAAATACAACTCCACAATGTGAGAATCATTATTTTTGTTATAGGATATGAAATGTGTCATCTTTGAAAACCTAGCCACCACTACCAAAATTAAGTCTTTATTTCTCTAAGTTTGAGGCAATCTCAATTTGAAATCCAAGCTCACATCTTATAGAGGAATGGGAATAGGATGAAGAGTATATAATCTTGAATTTTGCCAATGGCTTTTTGCTTTATGGCATACCAAGCAAGCAGCCAATAATTGTTGCACATCTCTTTTCATCTTAGGCCAATAGCTTGGGCAAGCATTTTGTCTTTGCCAAAGTGTCCTCCTCCATGTGTCTCCTTAATAATAATGAGTTGCAACAAATAGTGAGGAATGCAAGGCTAATTATTTTTTTAAATAGGTACCCTTCTTGTAGGATGAAGTGTTCATGGCCACATTTTGAAGTTGCCTTCCATATAGAACAAAAAATCAACATTCCTTAGATATAGTTCTTTGACAATCTCAAAGCCCAACACTTGAACCCCTAAGGTAGTCAACAAACAATGTTTCCTACTTAAGGCATCGACAACTCAATTAAGCTTCATAACCTTATGCTTAACAGAGAAAGAATAGGGTTGTAAAGATTCTAACCACTTAGCATGATGAATGTTTAGCTTTTGTTGGTTGTTAGATGCCTAAGGGCTCATAATCAATAAATAAAATAAACTTTTTTGGAAGGAAATAATGCCTCCAGTAACCAAGTGCTTTAACAATTGCATAGAATTCTTTATTATAAGTTGAAAAGTTCCTTTGGCTTTTATTTAGTTTTTCACTAAAAAGGGCAATGGGTTTACCTTCTTGGCTAAGAATAGGATTGGTTCTTACATTTAAGGCATCACACTCCACTTCAAAAGGCTTCTCAAAATTAGGAGGAGCTATAATGGGGGTTGATATCATTCTTTTCTTAATAAGATCAAAGCTTTTTTAGGCTACTTCTATCGACCAAATATAAAGTACAAAGTTCATTACTTTTGGAACAACCTAAACAAATACAAAACTTTGAATAGGAAGCCAATGCTTAACGCTTCAAATCTTAATCTCATGAAATTGTCTTGGTATAGGAGAGATACTTGTATTCCTAAAAAACTAGTCAAAGAAAAGTAATGATATCATAAATGTTAGCATGAGTTTCATAGATGGTTGTTACATATTGATGTGAATCGTGATGGGTAAAGGAATGAGCTTAGGATTGGAAACAATGAATAAGAAGAAATGTTGAAATTTAAAGGATTGGAATAATAGTGGAAGGGAATAAAGGTACAAATTGATAACAAGAACTTAAAATGTAGGAACAAAGGGTAAAAGTCCTGGAAATTAAGAATAGAAAAATTATAGGGTGAAATATAAAGACTGGAAAATAAAGGATTTAAAGCAAAAACTAGGAATTAAGAATAAGGTATGAACAGTTATGAATAGTAACTTTGGGATAGTAGGGAATATTACTGACTAGAAATTAAGAAATAGAATATTAAATATTGTAATATAAAGAGCGAAAATGTAAATGGCAAGGAATTTAAAGTTGCGTAATGTAAAGAGCTGAAATATAAAGGACGAGGAAAATAAAGCAAGAATGTAAATAGCTAGAAAAGTAAAGACTGGAATTTAAAAGCATAAACATAAAATAACTAAAAATATGAATTGGATAAAGGAAGCAAAAGATGAAACACTCAGGTTTCTCTCAAATCTCTACAAACAAGTTTATATATCTCAAGTATGTTTTAAAAATGAACTCATGCTCTTTTTTTTTTTTTTTTGATGAATATGTGAGTTGATTCATCGAAGAATAAAGAAATACATAAGCTTAGGGGCATACCCCAGCATTACAATCATCTAGGAGAATATAGACTTTGAAATTCTCCAACTATGACTCAACAAAACATTAGCTTGAGAGAGTTTAATGTTTCTAAATAAAGAAGCTCTTCCACGGACTACTCTCCTGATTTTAGCTAATAACATTGGAATATCAATAGACTTATTCTGAAAACGTCTACGATTTCGTTCTAACCAGATACAATAAAGGCAAGCTAAGAAAGAAAGCTGGAGAAGCTTTGCGGCTAAATCCTTTCCCTTAGTTGCTTTAATCATCCATTGCAATTCAGATTCCCAATCGTAGATGACCTTACGAATACCTTGTTGAGCTAGAATAGATCTCCAAACCTGGTTAGTCCAAATGCACTGAAAGAATAAGTGTGATCTATCTTCATATTGAGAGCCACAGAAATTACAATACAAATCAATTGAGGGGAGCCAACGAGAAACCACTACTGCTGTAGGTAGTTTATCTCTACATATGAGCCAACCAATGAAGTTATGTTTGCTGATTCCTCCTGACCATATCAAGTTGTACCATTCAACCTCAGTGCGCTCTTGACATAATTCCTTGTACGTTTCCTTACAGCAATAAGAAGGTTTGGATAGTGTAGAGGTTAAAGTTTGTCGTAACTTTAGAAGACCTCTCCAACTCCATGCCATATTTCCTTTGATGTCAAGCTCCATAATTGAATTTCCCCTGCTTTTAGTACTATGAATCCACTTACTCCATAAGGATGAATTAGGGCAATTTATGAGATTCCAGAGAGATCGCCCCAACAAGACTTTATTCCATACTTTAAGGTTTAGTAGTCCAAGACCTCCTTCCTTTTTTGGTAAACAAACAACTTGCCAAGCAACCTTATGAGTTTTATGATCTTCTGAGTGAAAGCTAGGGAACACAAAAGAGAAAAGAAATAAAACACCATAAGTAAACTAGACAATTGGTTGGGACATCTTTTGTCAAAGTAACACCCAATGCTAGTCAAAACAATGAGTGTGTTTGGAACTCAATGCTACTGAATGTTGAATGGGCTTGTTGGGCCTTGACTAAGTAGATTGAACCCAATGAAGGACATTGTAGCCCTAATTTTTTGTCAAAGGAATCAACAAAACTTGGGCTTTCTCATTACCTTGGCCTTTAGGCATGTCCACATCACATATTAATTGATAACTTAGTCTCCTAAGATGGTCAAAGATACTAATTGCTTTTGGTTGTCCAAGGGAGGAATACCTTGGAAATTGATTCTAATTAAAGTTGCTACACTCAACTACACACGTGGATCACTAATGAGCATCTAAGCTTACACTAGATCAGATTGGGCTAGTCTAAAGTGGAAGGGATCGCATTTGGACTCTTCTTTCAATGAGGATATGCATATGCTATAATTCATTATAGAAAAATAAAATTTTATTCTAATTTAGTGCCTTAAATTCCACTAGTTGTTTGCTTTCTAATTTTTTTCCCTCAAGTATCAGCTCTTCAAATGAAGTAGATTTAAGTAATTGCAATCCAATAGACAAATATTCTTAATGATCTTAATTATGGTCAAGTTTTAAAATCCATCTAAGAAGAAGTTGCTAATAACCCCAAATTGCCAGGTTATGGCCCTCTGTTTATCCCAAATCCCCCGAATCAAATGTGGGGAAAGAAGAATCAATTGGATGGACCTTATCAACCTTAAGAATGCTCGATCAACTTCACTTTGTGAGCTATGAGGTCTTTTTTTAGTGCATTTGGCTTATCTTATTGCATATACAATAATCCAACATCCGTTGCTAATGGGTAGGTTAATTTTGAGAATCATATTAGAAACTGAACTCTCCATCATTTTTAAAACCTTCATTCACTTCATTTAAGAGATTGTTACCAGCTTCAAGCATTGCCAAAGCCTTTGCTCTCACATTTAAGCTTTTTAAGAGCATTAATTCTAAGTTATTGTAGCTTTTTAGATGAAATGATCCTTAATGATCCTACTTACTTATTCTTACTTAAAGCTTTTGAGTACTATGGAAAACTAAAAAAAGGAGGAGGGGGTTAAATTAGGTTGTAACCTTTTAATATCAAATATTCCTATTTCTTTTTCTATTGATGTCATATTTCTTATGATTTAAAAATTTAAAGTTAAGGTTACACACTTGTTAATTGAAATGTGGCAATTATAACAATAATGTTAAAGAAAAAAGTAGTCCAAAGAATGCAATAAACAATAAATTGTTGAAGGGCGGTTCGACTCATAAGTCTATGTCCACCCGTTTCTCAATCAAATAGGATCAGGAGGACTTCTACCAAGGAATGAGAGCAAAACACCCTCACAATTTACATAGTGAATACACCACTACTAGCTTGCTCCTTGGATGCTAAGGAATCCAACGGCACACAAACTCTTCACTTAGAGACAAAATCAATTCTCCTCACACATTAAGGAGTCTCTCATTACACAAGCGATTTGCTTTGTAACAAATAGGTCAACATAACCAAAATAGGTGCTACGCACCCAATACAAATCAAGGGATTATAAGATTATACAATAATGATCTATTTCTTTATCACCAAGCTAGATATACAATATATCAAATTAATTCAATCTAACTAGAGCCTAAGTGAATACAATTATATTCTTGCCAGGTATAGCTCTTTATCCATATGGAATTCTCAATGATATTCATGTTCAATGAGCTTCACACAACCAATCAAACATAAATATATTCTCAATGATAATGGTGATAAGATTGTGATCGTATATATCTTTATCAAGTCAAACTTAGTGCTAAAATACTATTTGCATTTCTGAAAAAAACTATGACTTGGTTAAAGTAATTCTTCTTGCACTTGTAATATGATTTAGAATGAATAAAATGCTAGTGAAGGTTGTCAACAATATGTATGTGCTCAATCAAACAAACATAGCTTTTCTAAAGTCTAAATATGAATCAGGACTTAGTTCAATAAACTTTGAAGTATGAATCCCACTTAAGCATACAACAAGCTTGCACAAAATTAGTTCAATTTATTGTAGGTACCAATCAAGCAAAACGTTCCTAAATTTGTTTTCTGGCGTTCTATGTTACCTTGAGTGTAATGTTCTATAAGTATAATAGATTTCAATCAAATAGAACCATAACACATGTTCATATTCATTCAAATATTGAGGAAAAAGATATGCTTGTAAATCAACCAATAAGCAGATTTTTGGGGTGAGCTGCAACTGTATGAGTCAACTCCAAGCAATCTCAAATGAGCAATAAAATTAGGAGAAATAGGATAAATCAAACCCTGATACTCCCATGAAGTTTTGAGGACAATATACAGACTTATCAATCGTTTTCGTGTGAGAGATGAGGCTTTTTTTGTTGCTTTTTTTCTGCATTGGTTTGAGCATTTTCTGCACTGTTTTTGTAATTAGTTTCTTTACAAATCTGATCATCCATAAACTCAGTTAGGGAGAAAGAATAATTATATCTGTTCAGTCTATTGTCTCACGATGAAAATTAAGTGTTTTTCTTTTTTTCTTTTTTTCTTTTTTTTTTTGGGTGCATGGTTGTGAAGAAAGGCTTTATCTTTTACAGGAGGTTACGCGCAATGTCATGAGACTGTCTCACGATGAAAATTAAGTGCTTTTCTTTTTTCTTTTTTCTTTTTTCTTTTTTTGGGTGCATGGTTGTGAAGAAAGGCTTTATCTTTTACAGGAGGTTACGTGCAGTGTCATGTTTCACTCAACATCTTGGGCTAGGGCTTGGGCTAGGGCTTGGGCTAGGGCTTGGGCTTGGGCTTGGGCTTGAAAATTTTTTAGTGCAAAAGCATATGTATTCAGCCGAAGAATATGTACAGTTAAATGAGTAAACGCTTAGCCAGAACTAAGAAGTCTAGACCAACAAATTTTCAACCCAACAAGTGAGAGAATAATGATTTTATTCCCGAATGGAAATACTTGCCCATTCATAATATTATTTGAGAAAACAAATATTATTGAGGATAAGGCCTTGTATTTGTTTTCTGTTGACACAATGTTCTATATGTAAAACCATTTTGAAAAATTTTACTTTTTGTCAATCATCAAAATAATATAAAGGAATAAACATATTCCTAATAGCTTTAAGTCTGTTTGCAAACAAATTTACAAGAATACTAGATTTGGTCCAACTTTCCATTCTTTTAAACTTTACTTGAATGATTGTTTTGAGCTTCAAGTATCGACAACATTACCATTGAGTTTAAGGAAATTGAGTCTAAGAAATTGTTCTTCTATGGAGTTTTTGTATATTGGAATGGATTCATGGACTTCAAGTAAAATATTGTGGACTAGAGATTGCTATTTTGTGGCTGTGTGTATTGTTTTTGTAGGCAGATCTTACAAGACCCTACATCTACATCCACAAAGTCCGTTGGCTACATCCAAAGTGGGTCTCTTTGTCTACCTCTTAGCATTTCTGTATCACATTCTTCATTTAAAAAAAGTTATTGCCTAAAGCTTAATGTACTGTGATTCACATATTACCTCTGCTTGGTTATTGTTTGAAAGTGTTGTAAGCTATAAAGTGATAGGCCCTGTGCTAGCATCAGGAATCCCATATTTCTTTAACGAAAGAATTACTAGCTTTTTTGGAACAATTGTATGTTGTACTCGTTTGAATTGGTTTGCATGACACGGTTGTGCTCTATTAGGTCTTTATCAAGTCCACAACCATGACACTTGTCAAAGAGAGAGCAAATGGAAGGTTGATGGGTCTGGGATTTCAAATTCTCAAGTGTTTGATGGTAGCAATACTTCTCTTCCCCATTTTGTTTGTTACTTTCAAGTTGATGGAGTTAGAATAAAAGAATCATTAGTGATTTATGTATTTGAAAACCTTTCCATTCAGTCAAATGGATTTGGATGTTTTAAGTGTTACTTGGTTCACAAAATACATCGAAAGGAGGAAACGCTTCCCAAAACTAAAGAGGATTTAGAGTTGGCTACTTCAGCACTTCAAGTGGCTACTTTGATGCTTCAGTTGAGTCATGCAGGCTGAATGGGGAGGTGAAGGAGAAGTCAACCGGGATTTTCTTTTCAGAGTAGTCTAAGGTTATAAGTAACATTTCTTCATATGCATTTCATTAGAATATTTTTAGAATCGCTTTTTTATTGTCTTTGGTCTCAATGTCTCAGGTCTTATTCAACAAGATGTTATGCTAAAGCACATGCGTTGATTGGGTTTCTTCCAATTTGGTTGAATTAATGCCCCTATATTTGATTGTGCACAACTGTCGGCACATTTTGGTTGGAAAGTTTTCTTTAATCAAGCAAGATGTTGCCCAACTTTTACTTGTAAGGGACAATGGAAGAATAAAAAGACCATGCTGCTTATTACGGAAGGTTAATTCATTCATGTTAATAAGCTTATTTAGTCCTTAAACTAGTTTGTAAGAAAAGATGGTTTCCTTGTATATAAAAATTTCATAATAAGTTGCAACTAGTATGAGACATTTTAACCTTAAAATATGCCTCTCCTTGGGATTTAAAAACTATAGTGGCTCCACTAGATAAGAGAAGAAAGTGCATTCCATGGTCTTAGGTTGATGGCATTGTCGTCTCCACTTCTCGACATCATTTGATCCTTATTATAGACCAAATAAATTCCAAATTATATATCTAAAATTTAGCTAATGTAAAGGTAAGGTCTTTAAGCATCATTGGCCTTATCAATGGCTAGATTTTAATTAGATAGAAAGATAGGTCTACTTTTTCTTCAGTGTGAATTCTTCCATGATGTTTGTGCTTTAAACATATCTTCTTGTAGTCTCCTAAAAAGAAAGTATTGGGTATGGATTACCTAATAAAAGAAGTTGGATTGGGTTTATTTTAATTTTACTATTTTTAAGAAATTCTTTTATTTTAAAAAATGAAGATACTCAAAGTGCAAACGACACAAAGATGTTCAGATGCTTAAATCCAATTCATTAGAACCTATATTCACTCCTCTTTACCAATAATAGGGAAGATTTGTTATTGAAATATGAAAGTTATACTATCAGATTTAATACACTTTTAGTTTTGTTCACAAAACAAAGAGCAAGACAAGCCGGTAAACTTCTAGTATACAACATTATTACAATACATTTAATTCACACTTAGCTTACAAACAATTTAAGCCCCCCACACACAAAACTTAACTTACAAACAACTCTTAGTCTTACTATTTTAAGGGATAAATAATGTAGTATTTATAAGATAATATTTTATTTTTCATATATTTATTTAAGTTTTGATTGTTTATCTAGCAAACCCAAATAGCATGCAAAAAGGAGAGGAAGAAAAACGTGCCTACATGAGAGAGAGAGAGAGAGAGAGAGAAGGAAAAGCAAGAAGAGAGAGAGGGCGGCACACAAGGGGGAAAGAAGGAGAAAAGGCGCCGCAAAGAGAGAAATAAAAGGATAAGGCGCGCCACACGGATAAGAGAGAGGAAAGTAAAGATAGAGCGCCCCCGGGAGAGAGAGGAAAAAAAAAAAAAAAAAACGAAAGAGAGCCACGCAATAGCGTACTTCTTGCTTTAGTTAGTCCTTGATTTTGCTCTAATTTGTGAAAAATTTGTAAAGATTTCTTATAAAAAAAAAAGTAATGTGGTGATATTTTTTTACTTTTTAATTTAAGATATTTTGTTTAATCTCTACTATTATTCTTATTTGTTATTACATTATATTTTAATTTCTTTTTATTAGAGTTACAATGTAACTTAAATACAAATTTCATGACTTCCTATGCTCTACAAGAAATTCAATTTATATGAGTTATATATTATTATGCTTAATATTTTTAAATGATTAACCACAACTTATAATTTGATGTGCATGTTTAAGACTAAGAGGTGATAATATGCCATTGTTTCTTATAATATATAATCAAAAATTAAATATAAATAGACATATACTATATTATTTGTGAGACTTTTGGTAATAAAATGATGAAAGATTTATTGTAAACTAAAAATGTTCATAGATTTTAATGTACTTTTGTTTATTTTAATTTACATAGAGATATAATAAATAAATAAAAGTAAGTTTGTTATACCTAGACATAAATAGTAAATAAATTAGAAAGTTCCACCATTACATAAATATTATCATTCTTACAAGCATAACCATTGAAATTCATATCTAATGGTTATAGTAAAATCTATGCTTTTAACTTATTATTTTAAATTATTTTTCTCATTTGGATTTAATTTCATTTAATTTTGAAAATTATCAATTTTAATTCATTATTAACTCTATTTTGATTTGTTAAATAAACTTTAGGATTATTTTTTTTTTTTTTAGAGAACATGAACATTACCCTGACAAATTTTATTAATACCAACAATGCTGGATATAATAATCATACCTTAGATAAGTACAATGGGTAGGGTATAGTAGACATAAAAAATACATTGAGCAAATCACTTATATATTAAGCTGCCACACCTAATTAAAAGTAGACATAAAAAATACATTGGGCAGCACATTCGCTTAACCCTACGGTATTCTATAATTACCTAAACCTAATTGATCTTTTACATAAACATCTAAGCATAGATAAGGTAATAAGCTAGACTGGTCAAAAATTGTCACATTTTGAACAGCATAGGCATGATTAGCGAGATAATCTGCTACCATATTCCTCTCATGATGCACATGACACACAATTGCATGTAAAGGAATTATAGACAAACATTGAAGTATAACATACTCCAATTTCCATAGAATTCTCCATTGTTTAAGCAAACATTGAATTAAATAGAAAGAATTTAATTCAATAACCAGAGGTACTTAACTTCGTGCATGACATATCTTAAGGTCCTCTAACAGTGTATACGTTTCCTCCTCTACACTAGTGCCAAGATTCAACTTGGTGAAAAAAGCCATGATGAAACCTCCATTATGATATCTAAGGATTCCCCCTTTAGCATTATTCTCCATAATGCTTGATCCGTCCGTATTCAACTTATATTGCCCCATATGAGGAGGTTGCTAATGAACCCAAAATCCTCCCTCCCATGAAATGTAAATCACAAGAACTCTTAACGTAGCTAGCGATATTTGATCTAGAAGACTTACTTAAACCTTGACTTGGATTAAAGTTAACGGTTGGAGCATTCAATGTGTAACGGCTTTGTTAATTTTGAACAAAGACATACACTCACCATTATGTTTTACTGAATTCCTAGCCAACCAAATTTCTCTTGGAATAACTCCTCCCAAAATGGCTATTAGCGCTTTCCTCTAATTATGCCACAAGGCCTCTGAATACCATGAAAAAACAATATCATATATAGAAGTAAAACAAACAAGTACCTGAAGTGTGTCACCAAAAGTCCTCCAAAGTTGTTGTGCCAATCTACTATGCATAAAGACATGATTCATAGTTTCTATTCACCTTTGTTGCAGTAATAACACGTAGATGCCAATTGGATTCCCCTTCTTTGCATATTACATTCCATAAGGATATCATTGTGAATTAATTTCCACATAAACAATCCAATATTGGAAGGGACTACTTTGTTCCACAAACTTTAGAATTAATTCATTGTTAATATTAAATTATTTTAATAATCATCAATCTCTATAGGATAATACTTTTTCATCATTAGTTACTTGTTCAACTTGTTTACTTGTGTTGGATATTTGTAAACTTAGTAGCTCTCTAGGACCCACATGATTTAAAATTCTATGAACATTTACAAACTTAGTTATTGAAAAAATAAAATTGAAGCTACACATGGCTTAATTCAAACAATTACAACACTTCAACAATATGAATTTGTAACCAATCTATTTTCTCCACAAAATGGTGTACAACTCCTAATTCTTCATAGCATAAGTGGCTTTTGCATATTTCTCAAGACCTAATTTTGCATAAACTAGAATATTAAACACTTCAAAGCAAAGATCCAAACACATGTAGAATGAATCACACAATAAATAATAGAACAACTAATTAGTGTGATTTTTATACCAATGCCAAAATCATAGATTCAAACAATGCTTCTATATGAAAATCACAAGCAAACAGTGATATTGCAATAGTTTATAGAATAGAAAGATATTACCATAACTTTGTAGAATCATATAGTCTTAATTGAATAACGGAATACTTTTCACAATACACCCCAAAAGCTCTTCTAGATTCTTACAAAAATGTTCTTTTCTTGTTTGGTACATGTACAAAAACCCAAGATAGGTTCTTACAGAGTGAAAAAAATTTCTAAAGGGCAAACAATCATTTATCATATAGAGATGAAAATCCAATTGATATTTTTCCCCATTTCTTTCCAAAGAGCTCTCCAAGCTTCCTCCTCAAATCTTGTGAAGAAAGAGAGAAAGACAATCCTTTTTTGTTTCAAAGACTAATAAAGCAGTGCATTGCACCCCAAGCGTCAATCTAAATAGATTAATCTTAAGCTAGTCAACATGTTTAAATCTTTTAGCAGGGTCATAACAATTTGGTATTCGAACCTTAGTGCGAACAAATCTTATTACGTGTCCTGCTAGGAATGTGCCAGAGTATGAAAGGCTCCAAAGGCCAAGGAGGGCAAGAATGGGCTGCCAATAACCATGGCATGATGGTCGGGATCATGACACAAAGTAAACGCACCAAATGTAAATGCACAAGGTGCATTTTGATTACTTCCATAATCAACGCAAGTTTTTGTAAGCAATAAATTTCATCTTTTCATTTCTAACTTATCTCACTATGTACAAATATGTGTCGAAAGTTCGCAATCATCTTTTCCATAAATCATATTCATGTTTGAAAATTTCTTTATATTTAATAGGAAATAAAGTTATTTTCAACTTTCCCTAAATCACTTCAAAATTCAAAAGTCAATTCAATCTTAGTACCTAAAATTTGAAAGCACAAGAATTTCTCACTATTTAATATGCTGAAAATTTAGTACATATAATTTTTTGGAATTTTTCAAATGTAATTTTGAGCATAGATGATAATGTTTTAACTGAACACTTTTGTATTTTATTTGGTGATATAAAATACCTAATATGTCACCCCAAAACAATCTTTCCAATTTAATCCTTTTCAAATCAGTGTTTAATAGTCAAAGATTCAAATTATTTCCATTTTTTGTTTTTCACTTATGCACCAAATATATTATCAATAAATGATATTCAACTAATAATTCACAATCCAATCATAGTACATAATATGCAATCACTAATGCACGAATCAACTTAAATTTTGAATCTTATAGCAATAATTGACATACACAAATCCCTTTAACAATTTTAAACACTACATCAATCTTTTATATTTGAAACCAATCATTGAAAATTTTCATAAAGACTTTGGGTTTAAAAATATTCATGAAATGTGAGAATGGTGCATTTTAAAAAATTACTATTAAATTGACTATTTGTACTACGACTATTTCACAATTTTTATTGGTACAAGATATACATTAAATAATATATATATCATTTTTCAAATACTAAAAAACATAAAGTGTTAAAATCTTGATGAATTGAACAAATTACCTGATCTAATTAAATATAAATATCATTGTTTATGAAGGTAGAGTTTCGTAACATTGAGTATGAAAATAAATTACGTGTAGTAATATCTCTTATTAATTGATTAACTAGGAATTAAATGATGTAAGTTTCGAAAATTTGAAGAACCGCCGATAAAAAATTGTATGATGGAAGATTATTTTAACTTGGTCACTTTCTTCTAGCAGATCTGTCAACATGTGATAATGTTTTAGAAACCCTTAGAGTACGAAGGGCCTCACTGAAAGGCTGCTATCTAAAGTAACCTAGAAATTTCTTTATGTTGACCAATTTTTCACTGTGAGGAAAGGTGCCAGATCCCTTGCCGGACTCACCACTCTGACACTCTACTGCATCACCCGTATGTCACTCTTCAGACTGATGGCAATCTTCTTAACTATCCACAGTCTATGACTTGCCAGTAAAGTCCTTTAATAGCAAAGCAATCCTAAAATTTTATGTGATTGTGCACTGGTCTTTGTTTTAACTTACTGTTGATGAGCTGAGTTGCACGGAGTTTCTATCTTCTAGCTCCTACGGTTGGTAAATGTGCTGATGAGCTTAAAGTATTTTTTTAAACCTTCTCAATTATTGCAACATTGAAACATCTAATGGCCTGTAGGAGGTTTTTAGCAAAGATACGATGTTTTCTTTTAAAAGTTGAATGATATCCTTGGAGAGTTGTTTGGCAAAGATGCCAAGTCTTTTCAAAGATTGCCCCAGAGTTTTTGAAGAAATATGCTGTAGTGTTTGCGCCGATGATTGTTTCATCACTGTAGGTTTTGCCCATGGGATGATCAATGAAAGAAGACGATGATAGTGCTCCCTTTTGAGTGACAGATCTTGGCAAGACACCTAGGCTACTTGGTAAGCAAAAGGAAGAAACCAATCGTTATAATAGCTCCATCTTTTTTGTAGCTATGGAACCACTCGAATAGACTGCAATATCTTGGGGTTTCAATTGCAACAAGGTATTGACATTGCACAGGTGTGGACCTCGTTTTATGTACCATTATGATGTCTTAGAATTTAATCAAATAGTAAGATGCTGCTCTAAGTGTTTACCTTCTCCTTGTTTATAGTGTCTACTGTTTTATTAATTTTGTTTCATTAAGTCTTTCCTAAGGAGTTTTCTTAAACACGATCTTGAGCATTTAATAATTACACTAGAAAGGGAATTATATGGCCTTTTTCTTTCTAGTTCTTTTTTTTTCTGCCCTCTCAGTATTTTGGTTGTTTGCCATGGTATGATTAAGTTGAATTTGTCACTATCTTTGAAAGAAACAATATTAAGAAGATAAATTCTAGACAAAAACAAGTTAATTAACCCTTACATCAAAGGATATTTTACTAAATTCTCCATTTGCACATATATTTGAATGCCAACCGTTTTGTCCATAGCTTATCGCTAAATGAAAATCTAAACCGAAGTTAGCCAAGGTAGTAACAATTGATGGTCCTTTTCATTTGATGAATGTGGATGGGAATCTATTAAGTGCTATTAAAAGGAATTAAAAGTACTTGTATTTGAGTTGATTGAGGGACTTCTAGATGGGTTGAATCAAAATACTTAAATGTTTTGTTGGTGAGAAGTTGTTTGGATCAATTTGATCTTTAATCATTCTCGGTGGTGAAAATCGTATGCAAGTTCAGGTTGGCATGGCTGTCCGTGGCAAAGCATGCTTGTAATGAAAGGCATCGGTTCACTCTAGCAATGTCAATTCCAATCGTTGGTCTAATGCACGCATCAAATAGGTTGATGATAGGTTTGGTCCAAAAGCATGAACTTGTTGATTGATGTTCTTGTAACTCTCTTAGTTTGGTGGTTGATATCAGATGATAATTATCCTGAATTGACCATTCTTAAAAAACACATGCTTTGGGACAGACGTTAGATGAAATTTTTGGTTTTAACTCTTCCCCCTTTCCTGTTGCCATCTTCTATATACTGAAATGTTAAGACTTAATTTGAGATTCTAATCGAAAAGGGCCACTAGAGAGGGGAGTTCAGCTAAGCCGTAGGTGGAGCTGCTTGAGGCAACAACTTGGGTAAATTAAGCACCAGAACGGGTTGGTATCTTCCATCCAATCTTTATAATTGCAAAATGTGGTGTCGATATCAGATTTTGATGAAACCTTTTTAATCTTTATCAACATTGAGACATTAGGAATTGTTGTTGGAGTTTGTTTACAATAGATGCTTAGTATTTTTATACTAGATAAATAACAAAAATTTGTTTGGGTTTAGTTAATGAATAAGTATGTTATTTGGATTGTAATTCAACGAAGTTGTATTAATAGTGCATGCATGTTAGTTGTGGCATAACTCCTTTTGTTTTCACCCTCTTGGCTTTGCAGCTACATCTATTTTTATTATTATTATTTTTTTAATATTACAATGCATACATACATCTAATCTCACATACATGTCCGCTAGCTTAGTACTAAACTAGCTAGTTAAGCAATAGTTACATGTAATCCTTCTCCACAAATTATAATCCATGATTTTCTTTTACAAAAATTACATCTTTTGTTTCCTTCCCTTGTAATAAGAAAATGTCAAAATTTCTTCAATTTCCTAACAGGGATATGTTTATTTTCATTCTGTAGCATTGGGTACGTTTTCACTTGACAGAACGCAGAGGTACATACGATAGGAAAGAACCTTTAGAACCTCTTACCATCTTGCAGATCTACAGTCCCAGTTCGATTCAGTTTCATTATCTTAAACCCCAGCACACAGCTTTCACGCCATATGTAACCAGAAGCTACAAACTTTTACCTATCAGAAGAAATGAAACCAAAAGGAGAAGACATAGACCCCCCTCATCAAAGAAGAGAAGGATGCAAACAACCAATTACTACAGAAAGATATAAAAAGGTAGGAACCATCAAAACTGAAAGAAATCAAACCATACTAGAAAACTATAAAACAGCAAGAAATATATTGTAACCAAAAATGGCATGCCGTACCTCTCAACATTGTTCAACGTTCAAGCATACTCAATAGCCAAAAAAGTCAACCACAACCGTACTTGACTGTGGAAAGGGCCCTCCAAGACCCCGTCTAAGCCTAGAATCAAGAAAGTAAACCTCCACTACTACCCCGCAGGTCGTAAATCCACGCAATAAATCGTGCTATTCAGAAAAGATCGCTGCAAAACTTCTACTGACATCCGATCAGCCACTTATCCCAAGCAGTTCCCTACATTCCCACATGTTCATCTAAACAACTCACAACAGGAACTTGTAATTACACTTCCTATTACATAACGATATCCAGATGCAATTGTCTACAAGCAGAGAGAGGCAGGTTAATGGGTTTAGTCAAAAAAGACTCTCGATACCATTCAACTTCGTCTGTTTATTTTAATAGGGTAAAAAAGGTTAAACCGTACCTATCCCAGGAATTATTGCTGGAAAAGGATTGAATACTGTTACCTATTTAAACTGACAAAGAACAGAAATAGAGATATAGAATGTTAGCTTATCAGACAATACTGAAAAGAGTCTAGGTAATTAGAAACCAAATATTAATGTAAGCTCACCCACTTCTCCGACCTAACCAGAGAACATTTGATACCCCTTCAGATCACCATAAAAAGAATATACCCTATTGGCACTTCAATTTCTCACAGTCCACTTTTCATGTGGTCATAAATTTCCAGAACTAACATGAGCATGAAAAACATGCTGAAGCAAAAATCTAATTGCCCTATAAAACACTTACCAAGTGAAGTACCAATAGCATTGCCTAAAAAAAGTACTTACCACGGAAGCACAACTTCCTCTGGTTGCAAATGTTGGACAATAGCATCCAAACTATAAAACCATCGAGAGACGAAATCTATCCAAAAGCTTGAACTAGCACGTATCAGAAATACAAGTTTGAAAAACGAGTCTCAGCCATATCTGAGTACTAATAAGGAGCAGCAGTACAGGTAGGCACATGAGTGCAGCAGTCGATGAAGGTGGCATCGACAAGGGTGAAGGTTATACATTTTTCAAAACATCACATACCCATCTTGTTCATGGCCGTGGTACAATCGGGATTACAACAAAGTCCAATAAGCAAAATTGAACAAGAAGATGAAGAACATTCAGCATTACCTAGTTCATTGTGTACAGAGTCCTCCACCCCAACCAAAAACAGGATAAAAAAGAGTAATAATTCATTTCGTAAATCAGAAAATTCTAATTTAACAGATGTCCCCAATGAACAATAATGAACTGCAGATGTGTATAGACTTAGAACATCAGATAAAAGGTCAGAAAATTCCATTTTACAAACAGTAATTCGGAAACATATGTTACATGTACTCCGTTTTACAAATTATAGAATGTGAAGGTTCATTATCCCCATTAAAAGTTGGTGCTTATATTCATACTATGTTCTGTCAATTTAATCTTCACCATTCATTTATCTATAATTAATCAACAAACTTAACAGATATTCAAAGAAAGATAAACTTCAACTGCAACAAAATTTTATCATAACTAAACACAACTAAATTACATCAAGTAATGTACTAAAATAATAAAAGCATCCTAATATTGATCTCTCTTACTTAACAAACATGCTTCTAGACCTCGAATAGGCTACACCTTTTGAGAATGAGTAGGAAGAACTAAAGTAAAGGTTCTGTACTAGTTGCTTTTCTTTATGTTCTTCAACTTTTCATCATGCCAAAAAATGCCCATAGACAATTCTCATGCATACAACTTGCTCTTGAATCCCTTTCAAAGTTTTCTTTATAACCATATAGATTATTTTGACATTTTAAAAGTTTTAGAGACGTGCGGACCTCTCCAAAATTTGACCCATTCTTAATCGATTGGCTATTTGAAACAATTCTGTCCTCCTCACGTGATGCAATCTTGCAGTTCAACATAAAAGTTGCAAACCAATCCATATTAGGATTAAGTATGACCAACGATCAAAACCCTAATACAATTGTAGAACATGTATGAGCCACCAAATTGATATAAAATTTAAACAAATAAAAAAGATAAGGACTGCTAAACCTAAAATACTCACAAAGTGAATCTTACAAAAACTAGCATAATGTAGAAAGTACGATCCTGAGAGACATTCGTAGGACTATATGGCACTTGGTTGGACTACCTCACCAGTATTATATTTCCAGGGATGAGTGAGCAAATCTTGATTGTAAATAAATCTTAAGATTTCACACAAGTCAACCACGAAAATCACTGTCCAAATGCTGGACTGTGTCCCTCAAGCCTGCTTAATCTAAAACATAATATCAACTCAATCAGCAGTGTAAGTAAGGGCTGCCACTTGTCGTTTTTGAGTAGCAACATCCATGAGACCATAATGTCCCTTTTCTATCTCCTAAGCAACGAACACAAACATCTACAAATAAAATGATACATTAACAAGGTTTCCTTAAAATTTAGGCATAATTTGCTTCTGAAACTTTGTATGCCACCACGAACAAAATTCTTCCGTGATCAATATTTGTGTGTGTGTGTGCACATGTTGCAATTATCTTAAGATGTCATCTATTTGTCACAAACATTCACCCATTATTTGCATAAATATTATATTGATTCAGATTATGAAAAGAAAGAAAAAAATTTCATTGTCAAGTTCATTATTTCAGCCATCTGATTAAGAGGCAGAATCCATCCTTTTACAGAGGGAAAACACACTAGAGTAATGATTACTCCTAGCAAGTGCACCAAATAAATGATTGAACGATAAGATCGGTCAAGGTAGTTGCATACCGAGCATGTGATCGAAGAAGTGCAATGCTTTACCGAGGGTGACCTTACCGGACTTGCAATTAACTTTCAAGAATTTATCAAGTGGGTTTTGGAAAGTAACAATGGGAAGGAAATTCTTCGGTGCAGTTTTGGGACTTGTAGAAGTGGGGTTTTGGGTGCTTGATCATTCTTGTGAAGATTTGAAGAGTGTCCGAACACCCACAAATCCACTTCTACGTACCTCAGTAAATAAAGAGAAAACTTTACCTTTTGAAGCAATTGCTGCAGAAGACGACGATGATAAGACAGCAAAAGCAGCAGGAAGCGGAGAAGACGACGGCTCATCTCGTTGTTTCTGCTTTGGGGGTGGTATTTCTACTTCTGAAATCAGAATATGAATTCCCAGGGGGTAATGCCGCAGGAGGACCCCATGGACGCCCCTGATACCGATGGAGAACCCATGATCTTCGTCCTTTTCGAGTAGAAGCCTGAGGGTCCCGTTGAATTCATGAAACCATTTAACGAGATGCCACGTCCGTCCCAATGGATCCAATCGCTCAAATTTATGTTCGATTCGGATTGATTTGGTTTTCTTCCTTTAGATTTGATTTGCATCGGAAGCAACACTTGAACAAGATTTTAACTGCAACTTTAGGGTTTAATAAGAACTAGGATTTATGTACAAGTCTGTAGAGTAGAAATAGTAGCAAGTCATATGTTTCTAGTCAATATGCTTCTTTTAATTGAAAGGTAATTGTTACATTGATCTTTATGGCAACATGAATACCTATGGCTTGTAGTTTAGCTTTAAATTCGTTGTAGTAATTTATTATATCAAATATATGTTTTAATCCAATCTCAACTCTTCCATAATTACAAGTTAATTTCTAATATAAACTTTAAAAATCAAAATACAAAAAATACAAAAAAAAAATAACAATATCATAAAGAAATCACTTTCACTTTTTTACGTATAAGAAGGTCTTGTCACTTACGTAAAGGAGATATGGCCAACCTCTTATAAGGGACCGATGTAGTTCAAAATAAGTAGTAAATGGTTGTCCTTTTTACAAACTTGCTTGACAAATTTACAATTAATGAAACTGAAGAGTTTTTCAATTTTTTTTGTCTTTAGTTTAGGCTTTGTAAATATTAATGATAAAGTTCATATTCATTGCAGACTATGAAATTTGGATTTGTGTCTTCATCAATTCACTATAATCTTCCAAAAGTCCTCATAATAGGTATCTTGTTCTCCTACTTATCCATATGAATAATGGTCCAAAATATGTCAAATCCTCCAAATTAGCTTTTCACAAATATTGGAATATCCTTCATCCCTAAGTTCGAGCTTCTATACCTCTCATTCTCTCCTGCAAGCAAAGTATAGCATTAAAGTCTCCACTACTTACCCATGTGTGGTCTTGTTGGTACTCGCTTGTCTCTTAATATCTTTCCAAAGTGTTTGGCGTTTAAGTGGATCACTAGAGCCATACAAAAAATAAGAAAATAGCTAACTCCATCTCCACTTGATGCTACTTCAAAGTGCATAACTTGGCTAAATTGTTGTAACAAATTGACTGATACTTCACTTGGATTCCACCCTACCAATATCTACGCTTTTTGACTATCATAAAATCAAGTTTTTTAAAGTTATTGACAAAACAGTTGACCATTTGAAGGCTCTTAAGAGAGGTCTATCCTTATTTTTTCTATGGAACAAACTATTCTTTTTATCAAATATAAATTAGTTTTAAAAAATTTTAAGCTTACAACATATTAAATTATCAATCGTCTTAAAACTTAAATAGCTAAAAATGCTGGAAGTCCTGAATTAATGTTTTGCTAATTTTTCTTTTCAGTTCCTCAGCGTATAGCTGTCTTACCATTGTACCGCGTGTAACAAGCTTTCACCAAGTTCATATATACATGAAGAATCATTCTTAAAAAGAATAAGAGAATAAAAGTACAAAAGAGAAGAAGTATTCTTGCATTTGGCAAAGAAAAAGAAGAAGCACTCTCTTTGCCTAAAAAGATAAATAAGATTCGAGTTTCCGAGAGAGAGAGAGAAATTTAACCAAATCAAAGTCGAGGTTCTGAGAGGGGAAAAAAGCTCAATTCCTTCCGTGAAACTTTGAAAAGAGAGGGAATGAATTACACAGTACAAGAACATTGGTTTGCCAAGCATATACTAAAAAGAAAAAGAAAAAAGAGTTTGAAGGACAGAGATTTTGAAAAAGTAAAAAGAAATTCTTTGCTTGATGCTCTCAAAAGGGACGAAAAGAGAAGTGAATTGCACATCACTAGAAACCCATTGAAGTAAACGTCTAATTCTTTCCTAATTGTGAAACTGGCTACGATCATATAAATACATAGACTTGTATGTTCCTGAATGAGGAGTTCATTGTAGCCAACTCAAAAAAAAAAACTCTCCTTTTATTGACCACTCTTATCTCTTGTTCTTTGTCAATCTCTTATGGCGGAACAAGAAGACCCAAAAAAAATTAAAAGAGAGCTTCATAAAAGTACTATGAATGGGAAGGAGGAGGAAACGGTCGCCAAATGCAAAAAATCACCAGGGTTACTTGCTGACCCTCTACAACCCTGCAACAACGACACGGTCCTCCATGTGGCAATACAAATGGGGTACGAGTGCCTCGCTCGAGAAATCCTGAAAAATTGCATGGAACGCAAAGCTCCACTAGACCAAAAAAACGACCGGGAGGACACCATTCTCCACGAGGCTGCAACAACCAATATGAAGAGCCTGGTGGAGATTTTGCTGAATTCTGCTTCCGCTAAACAGTTGCTGACTGAGCGGAATAGGCAGGGGGAAAGCCCTCTCTTCAAAGCCGCCCACTATGGCCAAACTGAGGTGTTCCGGTTCTTGGCTGATCAACAGTATGGGGAACGCAACAAAGTTCTGGACCTTTTGGAGAGGAGCGACCAAACAACCGCTCTGCATATCGCAATTCTTGCTGAGTTCTTTGGTGAGTATTAACCAATGCTATTCAAACAAGATGCAACATGTTTCCCCACAATCCCACAATTCTATAGAACCCAAAAGTGGTGAGGCTTATTGCTCGATTCTGGATTGAGGACCTTTAAATAGTAGTGCTTTTTGGCCAGACCAACTAGAATCTTCTAACTTGTAAAATATTAATTAGAAGTGGGAGATGTACCGTTTTTCAACTCTCTTTGACATCATGATAAAATGACTAATGACGAATCTAAAGAGTTTTTTTTTCTTATGCTTCACTACTGCTTTCCTGTTTGACTCGCAAACACAGATCTTGCGCTGGAAATAGCTACACAGTTTCCAGAATTAAGGGAGAAGGAAGATGGAAAAAAGATGACAGCACTTCAAACCCTTTCAAGCATTCCCTCAGCATTCAAAAGTTGCAGCGACTATGGCGTACTTGAGAAATGCATCTATTATTGTACAATCCTTTCTTCGACTCTAATACGCTGGTCTATCAAAGTAGAAAAAGAATGAGAGATGATTAATAAATCTATTATAGATTTGAAATCTGAAGGCTTAAATTTCTCATCTAAGATGGTCAATACTTGCTCATTTGATCTTTCTATCCAGGCATTCCTAGTGAGACCCCTCGTGATTCTCTTCAAGGCGGCAAACTGCCTCCAAACTACGATGTTTGTGTGCAGTGCTTCTCCGGGCTGAGGCATATGATTATCAAAGGTACACAAAGCTAGAGTTCATAAGCTTAAGCAGTTAAGACTACTTATCCTAGATATTCAGGACTACTTACGATGTTTAACTTGTCGAGACACTGAGAGACAGCATGATGCAAAGAAGCCACTTTCATACCTTCATTTCTAAGAACACTCTTAATGGGTTTTCATCCACCTTTCCCAGATGCTGCTGTCTCATCAGTTAGTGAATTAACCTTGCCCTTTCCTGGTATATATTTCACTTAATTGAATGTAAAGTTATCTGTCTGGCAGGTCTGAGAATCAGTAGCATCCCCATTATAGCAAGATTACAAACTGAAAAGAGAAGGCACGAATCAGCTGTCAAACTCGCCCGCTTTCTAATAGATGACAGTCTTAGTCGCTACATAAGAAACGTTGACAATCCAGGACAGAATTCTGAAAATGCTGATTTGGGAAAAAAAGGTTCGACTGACAGCAACACGGGAGAAAGTTCTTCTTCTCAAACCCAAGGAGACGGGACAAACAAAGAGAGTATTCTGAAGAGGAAAATTCGGCCGATTCTAAAAGCCTTGTTTTTAGCAACGAGCAATCGAATAGTAGAAGTCGTTGAGGAGATACTTACAGTATTGCCCGAGGCTGTCGAACACATTAATGACGCAGGACAGAACATATTGCATTTGGCCATTAAGCACCGTCAATTGAAGATCTTTGACTACGTGCGGAAGATGGAATTACCAACGATGTTGTTGGACCGACAGATTGACGAAGACGGGTACACCATCTTGCACCAGTTTGGACACCCGGAGGCCAGCTCGGGAGGTAGCACCCACCATGGTCCTGTTTTTCAGTTGCGGAAGGAGGTGCAGTGGTTTGAGGTAAACCCCTTTTGCTTGCATTAGGAGACCATGTATGAAGTACTCATCATCTTAATCGTTCTACAACCAATAGTGTGTAGTAGAAAGAGATTTAGTTCTCATTGCAATGGGATAGGAGGTAAAGCTCAGGGTTTAATCCACTTAATTCTAATGCAGCGTGTGCAGAAGTTAGTACCCCCTCATTACAAAATGCACCGCATAAAGTTTCACATAAAAATTTACAAAGAACCGACTGGAGAGGAGCTCGAGGAGTTCTCCCAAACAAACCATCAAAATCTTTACAAAGAACTGACGGCCAAGGAGCTCGGAGACTATCAAAAGCTTTGCAAAGATCCCACGGCAAACGAGCTCAAGAAGCTCTTCGAAGAAAACCGTCCAAAGTTTTATAAAGAACTGACGGCCGAGGAGCTCAAGGAGCTCTTCCAAAGGAGCCTTCAAATGCTTCGCAAAGAACTGACGCCCAAGGAGCTCGAGGAGTTACTCCAAGGAAACAGTCAAAAGCTTTACAAAGAACTGACGACCGAGGAGCTAGAAAACTATCAAAAGCTTTGCAAAGAACTGACGGCAAAGCAGCTCGAGGAGCTCTTCCAAAGAAACCGTCAAAAGCTTTATAAAGAGCTGACGGCAGAAGAGTTCAAGGAGCTCTTACTGGGAAACAATCAAAAGCTTTACGAAGAACCGACGGCCGAGGAGCTCTTCCAAAGAAAGCACCAAATGCTTCTTGAGGAGGCACAAAAATGGCTATTGCAGACCTCTAATTCTTGCTCTATTGTTGCGCTTCTTATTGCCACCGTCGCCTTTGTCGCTGCATACAATGTGTCTGGAGGTTCTGACCAAGCTACTGGACTTCCCATCCTCTTGCACAACCAACCTTTCTTCGTCATTTTCTCTATGATGAACATGCTCTCCTTTATTAGCTCATTAACTTCCCTCATCATGTTCCTTTCTATCACGATTTCTCCCTTTCAGCTGCAAGATTTTCGTCACTCTCTTCCAAAGAAACTTCAACTCGGCTTCGCCTTCCTCTTCTTCTCAGTGGCGGTGACCGTGCTCGCTTTTGCTGCAACAATTGCGCTAAACGTTCAGTTGACGGAGCAGCTGACTACCGTACTCAAATACATTTCAGCTTTCCTTCCAGTCACCTTTCTTGCATTTTTACTGTCCCCGTTACTTGTCGCCTCCCTAAAAGCTGTGAAGTTCACTCTGAAAGGGATAGGGAAAATTCTTATCAATTATTTTCTCCCTGACTGCTTTGATAAGACCACTCCTTACCCGATTTACTAGGCCCATGAAATTTCCCTCTATAGGGAATTCTCTCGTAAATTTCTAGTTCATCCTATAGCTATGACAGGTTTGTTATGTGATGTATATCAATGCAATGCTTTCTGAAAACAAGTTCGCTGGTTCTGAGCTCACTCGTCCAAGGAAATAGTGCGGGATACTTCTAAGATGACTTGGGCTTTTACCTTAGTAACCTAAAATTTTCCCAGTTCTATGTTATCAAATTTGCTCGTATATGTCTTTACTTCTTTGCTGCAATATTATGTAATCTTGTGATGATATAATGGCAATATAATCTGTTTGTTTGAATAGTCTTCCATATAATGGCAATTTAAAATATGGAGTAAAGATCAATAACATCCTTTCGAGAAGAATCATCAAACTTGATTTGATTGTCAAAAACAATTTCCAAAGTCTCTTTATATGTCCTGAGAATGTAGTCACTTAGCCAGCTAGTTTAATAATAAACTAATAGAAATTTTGACCATGAAGTCTAAGGTTAGATATTTCACATATATGAATTGAGTGTGTGCATAGTAAGATATAATAATATATATGAGTAGTAGAAAGAAGGTTTTGCAAAAGCTTGGTCATTTTTGTGCGGCCGTAACTATAATTTGTTATAAATAACTTAATACTAATAGATACTCTAAATGTCATTTTTATTTTACTATTCAAAAGCACGCGCATGAAAAGTGCGTCCACCTTGTACTATTTCTTGCACCAACTTGCATCTTTTGAGATTTTCTTTATCCATTTCAGTAATATTTATGTTCTTCAAAATGATAGCCCTTTTGCAGAGAGGAATAAACACTAAGTAAAAAACTGATGCAAAACAAATAAATAAATAAAAATAAATCACGAATTGTCCATAATTAATTTTTTCCTTACTAACAGCTAACATTTATGTTCAATATGGCAAGACCCGATTATAAAGTGATTATTGCCAAGATGCGATTATTAGGTCAATTATTGCCGGTGTTTGGGATATTCTTTCGTTTAAGGATAAGAATCTTTCCTTAGTTGGGGATCTCCATAAGTTAAGAAGATCTCCGTATTCTAGACAAATTTGGGAATATTGTCAGTAGCATATATTTCTGTATGTTAAGAAATCTCTAAGTATATTACTTCAGTTAGCCCTTTATAACTATAGGAAAGTTTGTACTTTTTATAAGTATTCTTATTAGTAAAATGGATATATATCTAATAAGTAATTGTATATGATAAAGTTAAGGGCCAAACCCTAGGTAAAGACCACTTACAACATAAATTGAATACAAAATAGCCTCATCTAACCTCTAAGCACATTGAATGAACAAGCTTTTCGTTGTTTTGGGCATTTTCCTTATGTTAAAAAAATCTATCTCTGATATATCTCCTAATAGCTTCAAGAGTAACAATTTCTTAACTAGTAATGCATTTAAAAATTATATTGTTCTTTTCCTTCCATATAGCACGAACAAACGTAGGAAATACAAATTTAAATATAATTACCTTGAAACTCTTCAATTTTAGGTGATAAAGAAGGTAGGTGATTCTTACATTCTATAATAGATAAAATGGTCAAGAATTGTCTCTAGTTCCATATTGCTATGGAGTACAAACACCTTTTGAAGATATGATCTTTGGATTCATTTAAAGTATGACATAAGCAACACTTTTTATCTTTAGTTGATCCAAGGAACTTAAGTCTATTTTATATTGCTAGTCAATCCTACATAACTAGCCATAGTACTATAGATTAGCAGAGAATTGTGTACTTAAACTATGCAATTTTATATCAATCCACTTTAGATACAAATCTAGTATCCGTACAAATTAATACGTCGTGGTACATTGACAGGTTGGGCACATAGATGAACATCCTAGCATTGAAGTAAAGAGCAGGCTTGAGGCCAAACTCGGCAGGCCACTTGACCCTGGCAGTAGCCAATCTTGCATTGTGGAGTGTGGCTCCAAGTTTTCTTACAAAAGTAGTCCATCACTGCGTAGAAGTTGTTGTCCGGGAGATCAAAGAGGTGGTCTATGTTGTCAAAGACTTTTTAATGTCTTCGTCTTGGTGTTGCCAAAGAACCTATCTCTGGCAACGAGTATATAATGCACCCTTTTCGTAGTCTCAGTGTTCCATTCACCATTGGCAACAATGATCGCCATCCACACCTAGACCTTCGCATTGAGTCGAGAAGACCTTAGAGGTCTTCTCCTCACTCAAGAGGCACACATCGAACTTGCCGAGCAGTCGAATACCTCCTCAGTTGCCTTTGCTTCCACCTTTGCCTTGTGTGATGGTTGTCTTCCTCCTGCGACGACTCACAACTCAGGTCAGAATACCTTTTCAACTCAATTCGACCGAAGAGTCTACAACAACAACCAACATATGGCAATGAATAACTCTGTCGGGTACAACCAGGCAGCGGCCAACAATGGACAGAACAACTGCCGGCGGCAAATCTCTGTTGTCGTCCTAGACATTGGGCCAAATCACCTATCCAAGCTGCTATTGTCCTGGACACTGGGCTACATATTGCTGAGCTAGGTACAACCCGATCCATGCTCAAATTCAATCATATTATTCAGGCCTCTATACAAGAACAGCCCCAATTCACCTTTGGACCAGGTACTTCGGCCTAACAAGATTCTAATTAGTTCCCTGACTCCGAGGCCACTAGTCATATTCTACTTGCCTATTCTAAAGGTCAGCAAGTTATGGTAGGGCATGGTGTGGGCCTCCCAACATAGGTAATTTTTAAAACATAAAAAATCTAAATATTTCAAATATTCTCATTGTTTCATCAATTCTCAAAAACTTGTTACTTGTACCTAAATTTACAATAGATAACAATTGTGTATTTTTTTTCTATCCAAATTTTTGTACCATACGAAGTCTTTATGTAACCCAAACCTGACTCAAAGCAATGCTCTAAAAACATCTTCAAAAGGAGAAAATATTATATCTACTTCATAGATAATTACTCAAAGTTTACCAAGATACTTTACAAATTAAGGACCAACTTCTAAAAATCTTTGAGAAATTCCAAATATTTGTTGAAAATAAACTTCTAACTAAAATAAAAGTTGTTCAATATGATGAGGTAGTTGAGTTTACATCTACACCTTTCTTCAATTAATTATCAAAATTGGGCATTCATCAAAGAATTTCAAACCCATATACCTCATTTCAAAATGGATCCATTGAACTCAAAATCGACATATTGTTGAAATTGGCTCTCAATTTTAAATGATGTCCATGTATCTTTATAAGGGTTTTGCATTTGAAACAACAAAACATATCATTAACAAGTTTCCAACCCTAATAATAATAATAAAGAAAAAAAGACAACATAAGAAAATTAATTTAATCAACAACCAATCTTTGAGTTTTTGGATGCAATGTCTATTCATATCTTAGACCATGTATACAACATAAATTAAATCCAAGATCAACATGAAGTGTTTTTCTGGGTTATCCTTAAGGTTATAACGGATATTGCTACTTCTATGAAAAAAAAATAAAACATATATTGTTTTAGAATGGATGCTATAGTTGAAGGATGCAACCAGTTCAATAATACAGGGGCACAGAGCCAGAGCATCTCTAAATCACTTGGTTCTTGCAAGCACAGAGCCAAGCATCTCTAAATCATCTCTAAGAAATTGGCTTGAATTAATTAACATGACATGATGAGGATGGACGATAAGTGGCTTGGTGAGTTGAAGGCTAGCACAGCCTTTTCACGTATTTTAATATACCATTATGGTGGCCTCCATGTGTGACTCACTGGGGATATGAACGATTTGATTGGATGGTTTGACGGAAGAAGGCAAAATCCAATAAAGGAACAAGTAAAGTTGAAACCATTTGTGCATCCCATTGCCTAAATTATCATTTAAAGGAAACAAAAATAATAAAAAAAAGATATTAAATTTTGAATTCGAGTACAAAATTTCAAAATCAATAATTTGGAAAGGCATTGTAAAAAATATAAAGATTGCATGAAGTTGACAAAATATAATTTTCTCTTACAATAAATCCAGTGGCAAACTTGGACAACCATTTTTATTTGTAGTTCTATTATATGGTTTTCCTTAATTGATCCTTAAATTGTTAAAAACAGTCTGTCAGTTTTCGCTACTTTAAAAATTACATTAGTAAGTTGTCTAGTTAATCATAAACCTATGATAAAGCAAGCCTCAGCATATTTATTATTATTTTATATTATTAGATATGGCACAACAAACAGCCTATTAACAATTTCAACCAAAAAAAAAAAATGAATTAAATTTTAATGAATGATCTTCTTTTTGGAATTTAGGAACGAATTTCTCAAAATGACAAATATAGTTATTTTTATTGAATCTTTATTGTTATTAGGTATGTCAGAACAAATAGTCTATTAACAATTCAACAAAGAAAAAAATAATGAATTAATTTGTACAGATATTAAAATCTAATGAATACTGTTTCCTCTACCATCTAGCAATAATGTTTTAAATACCAAATTCTGGGAATACCAATTTCAACGCATTTTCATGCAATTTCTTTTGACGTATTTTTCATCAAAGCTCCATGCCCTACTTTTCAACCATGAAAATGGATAGCAGAGAAGAGGGCGGTAGAAATCCCTAACCAAAATCCGCAGACTACATCGCTCTGATTGGTTGCCTTTCTTTTAATGTCGAATTTGGGTGACAATGTTCTCCTTAGCTTTAGCCGGAAGAGGCATTATCCGCAGAAGGTATTCTCTTTTTTCTGTACAATTTGGTTCTGTTTGTTTACTTCTCTGTTTGGTTGATGAGAAATTTGATAAAACCAAAGGAAAGTTGAATTAGATTCTTAGAGAAACTTCGTAACTGGGTTTCCTCTTTAACTGCACGGAGGCTTAGCGGTATGGCTGGTATGTCTGCTATGTCTGCTATGTCTTTATGCTTATGTTAATTCTGGTTTTGACATTAGAAGTGTAGTGTTTGCTGAATGTAATCGCATCAGAAGGCACCACTGAGTTCTCGTTTGTTTGACCATCGGATGTTTACTAGTGGGACAACTTCTGCTAGTATTTGTTTTATTTCTACTGGATCATGCTCTGGTGTCTAAGGTTACTAATTAGTTTACGAGTGAGAGAAACAGGAGTTTCTGCTCTGGGTCAGTGCTATGTTGTTTATGGCCCTGTCTTTTATTCCCGTCTTAGTGTCATTACACGGTCATCGTGAGTTTGGAGAAAGTTCAGCTGTTTGAAGGTAATCACGTTGATAGTTAGGTGGGAACATAAGTTCATTTACTTTCCATTGAACTTAATGTTGAAGCTGATAGATGGTCGACATTGTGGGTTTAAGTTTCTATATGAATTGCTTGGTCCTGTTCTTAGTTACGCTTGAGCATGTAGAATATATGATTATCATTTTATGGCCCAAATGTGCGAATTGGCTTTACGCATCAACATATAAATCTGAAGTAATAAAATTGTTAGGTAACTTTGTACTTACAATGAGTTTCTTATGCTATCCTTTTAAGAGTATTTTATTTAACTTTTTAATCTATTCTTGATGTCTTTTGTCAAGTGATATTCATACAGATTTGGTGTAAATGCTTTACTCGGCAGTTTTTTCTGTCCCTTAAACTGAATGAAAGACAAATGGAAGTACCAGAGATCTAGAGAAATAATAGACCTGTAATTTTTGGAGAGAATTGAATCTGAGTTTTATAGGCAAAAAGGGATGGTCCATATAGATCTCTGGTGGAAGTACTATTTTATTTTACTTCTACACAGTTACCTTTAGGTATAATTTAAAGAATATGATGCGCCCTTGAATGGGAAAGTTGAACTTTCTTGCTTTCTTTGCTATGGAATGCATTATGTGATGAAATATAAACATGGTCATTATGCAGGGATTCTCCACTCTGTTTCTGCTGTCTACTGAAAAATATCCCGAGTCTCTCGTCATTGCCTTCAGAGACTTCACTTTCCCAGTCCCTTGCTTACGGCACATGTTTTCACCACAGAAGTGACAGTGTAGTGGAGCCTTTTCTGGAAGCACCACGGATGTCCTCTCCATCCGATTTTTCATTAGTGCAGCGATTAAATATGTTTGGCCTTCATGCTCTCAGAAATTCAGTACCCTGTAGATACATGAGCAATGCATCAATTGAGCTGAAGACAGAGAATGATGTTGTCAGGTTTTCTATTGGAAAGCCAGGTGAAAATGATGGATCCCAAAATAGAAGACAGAAGAAGATTAAACGAGTGAGAATGTCTAAAAAGGCCAAACAGAATGAACTCAGATTTTATCGCCTGAAGGCCAAAAAGAAGATGAATTCTCCGAATCCAGAAGTTAGGATTAGATATAAGCTTGAAAAGGTTAAATACTGCCAAATTTATTTACCTAGTTTTAATACCAATGGTTTAAGAGTTTTGCTTTCTTGGTATCTGCTGTTCTTTTGTTGTATAAATTGGTCTTTCCTTACAGATCTTTTTGCCTTGTAAATTTCTTGATCATGGTGCACTGACTAGTCAACTGGAAATTTAGCTGATATTTATATAATGCATAATTGATAGATTTATTAGTCTTGTTCATTCATTAAGCTTTCTATTTTTGGTCTTGCTGCTATTTAAGAATTTCAAAACTTATCATTAAATCATATTCTCTGATTTTCGTGATTAACATGTCATGACCGAAATCATTCTGTGGAAGATGCATTGAGTTGCTCAATATGTGGATGTGGTCTGTCGAAATTTTTTTAATTTTAAAAGGAAAATAAGTTTTTTAGTAGTACTCTGCAGTCCAAAGGAAGCTCATCATGAAATTACAGATTGATAACAACTTCAGATTGTCTTTCTTTTGCTTATGGTAATCTGTAATATCTCAAGAAGCAGCTTTACTTTAGCGCTTTCAAGCTATTCTAATATATGGCCAGATTCCTAGCTATGAATAACTTGTGAAGTATCTTCAGGCCAAACGGAAGGAAGCATGGCTGATTGAGAAATTGAGGAAATTTGAGGTTCCCAAAGCACCTGCGGAAACTTATGATCCAGAAATCCTAACTGAGGAAGAAAAGCATTACCTTAAGCGTACTGGTGAGAAAAAGAAGAATTATGTCCCAGTTGGGAGACGAGGTGTATTTGGAGGTGTTGTTCTCAATATGCATCTCCACTGGAAGAAGCATGAAACGGTAAAGGTAATTTGCAAGCCGTGCAAACCGGGGCAGGTTCATGAATATGCTGAAGAGCTTGCTAGACTGAGCAACGGTATTGTGATTGATATAAAGTCTGGGAATACTATAATTTTCTACAGGGGAAAGAATTACGTGCAGCCAAAAATAATGTCTCCTCCAGATACACTGTCTAAAGACAAGGTAATTTCAGCATTCCCTTTTAATAACCATTTGTTGGATCGATGGATCAAGAAAACTAAATATAGCTATCTAGGACTTTTTCTTATCTTGCCTAACAGTCCAAGTTATAACGATCTTTATTTTTACTTAAGTTATTGAGTGCCTTGGATAAGTATACTAACAATTTTGCCGTAGTGCCTATGAAGTTTAAGTAGTGGGATTAGCCCCATGTCTGCTCATAAATTTCTTTTGCAATTGGTCTTGAGTATCTGGTTTCCAAGTTGTTCATATAGAGTTGGAACTGGAGCCTATGATACTAATGATGGGCTCTATGGTGGCTGTAATGTTAGTTCCTGTTTGGCAAGGAACTACCCGCAGTCCATCTTATCTTCTCTGATCAGTGTTTGGATGTAAAAGAGCAGGTGATAGCTCCTTAAATCCTTTACCATGCTTAGTATGAAAGACATGAAATAAGGCTGTGGTTTGTTACTCTAGTTTTCTTGGATTAGTGCACTATGATCCCAAATCTTTTTCTTGTAAATTAAGTAGGAATGACAAAATATCAAGAAGAACTACTAAAAGTCAGATCAAAGAATATAACTGGAAGATTCTCCATCATGGCCCTTGTAGAATGGATAACGAACTGGATTATTTTGTGATTAGTTATTTTCTCATTGCTATTTCTAGTCCTAAGCTCCTATATTGTGATTCTTTAGCTAATATCCAATCTTTCCTTTATTTTTGGTTTTTTCTCCTTGTGATTCATAATGGTAAGTCTAGGGACCAAAGTTTTGCTTGATAGTAAGGTGCTTTTTTTTTTTTTTTTTTTCCCTTCTCTTCTCTTTCTTATCCTTCTCGGACATTGTCTTTTTCATTGTCTGCAACCATGGAGTAGTCTTGCAAGGGTTAGGGCGTTGCACTTTCTCAAGTTTTAATTGCATCCTTGTTTTAAAATGGTTGAAATGGCCTTGCACTTTCTCAAGTCCTCTATCTCTCTGTGGGACATCAAATTTTATGAAGCATTATTGATTATTGGATTTGGAATAAAGCACATTAAACAAAGTAGTTGGTGCGCTTGATTTTAATGTTTTTTTAGGCTTTAATATGAAGGGACGTGGAATTAATCTGCATTCACCATCTGCAAGTGCTCAACATGTACTACCAGATTGCTTTCTTTCAAATTTATCTGCTGTAGTGCATTCACCATCTGCTGTAGTAGTTGATGTGCTTGATTTGAATGTTTTTTGGGTTTGATAATATGAAGGGATGTTGAATTAGTCTGCAGTCACCATCTGCAAGTGCTCAACATGTACTACCAGATTGCTCTCTTTCAAATTTATCTGCTATAGTGAATAGTATTTTTGTACTTGCTTGTTGTATTCTTATCATCACAGTTTTGAGCCTCTGCATCTTTTCTCCTTTTTTTTTTTCTCCTTCTTTTTTTGGTTATAAATCCGTCTCATCTGATTTTATCTGACTTCATTTCTCTTAGTTCCTTGAGATATGTTGGTGGCTCATTGAGACTTGTGTTTCCCATCAGTGTACTTTTATCTCCCTTGTTAGAAACTAGAGCATAGTTTGTGTTCGTTAGAAGTTCCTGTATGTATGTTTATCCTTTGTTTATTTCTCAAAAATAAAAAAGTAACTTGAATCACTCTGCATGGTATTTCTTTTTGCGTTCCTTCTAAGTGTTTTCGGTTGAAGTATTATAGAACTTCTCTGATTTCTGTAGATATTGATGCATTGCATACCCCATATAAGTAAACCTCAATTAAAGTAGTTTATTTTCTACGTCAAAACTTTCAGGCCTTGGAAAAGTACAGATATGAGCAGTCACTTGAGCACACTAGTCAGTTCATTGAGAAGTTGGAAAAGGAGTTAGAAGAGTATCAGAAGCACCTTGCTCGGTACAAGAAAGCAAAAGAGGATGCGGTTTGACTTTAATGGGATCTGAAAAAAATGGGTGAAAAACTTTGGGTGATTCATTCGATGGTCACAAGTAAGACGAGCTGAAACCCAATCACAAAATCTCCTGAAATCGTCATAGTTTGAGGGCTATCCGTTGATCAATCATTTTTGGGGGATGATTCTCGACAATCAAAACCTGTCCGTCAAGCAGGGGAGAATGATCATTACTCACTTGAGCAGGTTGATGTCCAGCCCTATTGATGTCTTGTATTCTGATTGCACCTGAATTTGAGCACATTGGTAGTGTCTTTTCATGCTTGAGATATGGATAAGTTAAATACCCCTCTGTGCAATGCTAGGCATAGTGAGTCTCAGGACCTGAAAAACTGAAATCTCATGTCGTCCTATCTTATGAACTTTAAGGTGTATTAAGCTTCATATTTGATTCTTTTAACTAGAAGCAGGTCGATAGAGATCCTATTTAACTTAAGTTGATCCAGGCAAAAGCATCACCTATGTCAGGATAATCATTTGAAAGACTTTGGCAGTGCTTCTTTATTGATAGCTGTATTCTATATTGTATCGAATAATAAACTATTCCATAAAAACTATTAACTGTTATGTATATATGCACTAATCCATATTTAGTGCTGCTTCTTGATCTGCCTTGAAGGTAAGCGTATTCTTTTTTAATGAAGCGAGGGTTTGATGCAAATTGTGCTGAAAAGATCAGTCAAGTTATTGTTTCCTTGGGTAATTTTTTGGGCCATGGGCTGACTTGAGATGCTCAAGAGTAACAATCAAGTAATTCGTCTGTAGCAAAGAAGATAGTTTCTGTAAGCATCATAAAATCAAAATCAGAGATCAGCTTTGTGCCCCTTTGAAGCCTAAGTTGATATTCTTAATGGCTTTCTACCGTCAGCTTCTAATTTGAGAACTCCAAACGTTTCAATTCTTGAATCGGTCAACTTCTACTTAATGGTTCCTTACTCAATTCTCTAATTTTTTCTTTTTTTTTTCTTTTTTGGGCAGGTAGAAAAAATGGATTTGGGGATACCGGCTATCAATATAAGGATTTACTGAACTACTGAACTATAAGTCTATTGACATAACTCTTAACATTTCATTTCAAAAACAGAAAATTTTGCTTTCTAAGACAACTATAGTCACTATTTAGACAAAAGCTACCAGTGTTTGTTCATCAACTAGAGTTACTACATCAAGGAAGAATCATTAACCAATATTATGACATCAATAAATTAACATAATGTTTTATATGATCTATTGTGGTTTGAATTTTGGCCTTCTTTTTTTCAATATATATATATATATATATATATTTGCATTAGCATGATGTAACATTGAATTAATTACCTGTGAAAGCTTTTCCTTGGAATCTAAAAAGACACTACACCAACTTTGTTGCCAACTTTTGGTTTACCCTAAACAATTGTCTTCAAATAGTGTGGCCACGTTGCTTCTAGAGAAACTGAGTTGGAAGTCAACTAAGACAACCATATGGGCCGTTGAATTTTGACATGAAATTGGTGAAAAAGCCGCAATGGATGGTGGCTAATCAGCACTTAAAAACCCGAAGGACCTTTTCTTGAGCCTTAGACCAAAACGAGGTGGGAAATGGATTCCCCCCCACAGAGAAGACATCATTAACAGCTACGAGCAATTCCCTGAAGAAAAAGATACTGTTGTTCTTGTTATATTTGAGCATTTCCATGAAAGTCAGCGGTTTTTGGGACTGAGCTGGCATCAGAAAGTGAAGTGCGGTAGAAATGGTACGGTTGATATTGGAGTTGAGCATATGTTCCCTTCTTTATATTCTTCCACTTTGGACGTGGCTCAGTTTTCCTACCTTTTGATATTCCTTTCCCCTGTTTTACCTATAAATAAGTTTACCAGGTTTCTTGTTTAGCATCACCAAAAGGACATTATTCCTTTGAGGTATTTGGAGATGGCCACCAGTTCCTTTCAAAGCTCAGAACAATATGAACTGGATTGCCAGCTTCTTCATTCTTATCTGTCTGGTATCTTTCCATCTTTTCCTCTTTGTTTCATCTCCTTTTCATCTTTTCTTCTTTGTTTCGTCTTTTTGTCTGTCAGTTCATAAACTCTTTCCACTGTCAGTACTAAAAAGTCCGAACTCAAATGCAAAAATTAGCTCATGATTTAAAGAGATCTTGTTGCCTATTTAAACATATATACTTTTATATAGGATTTTAATGCGAGTGAGTTGCAGGCACTGGTGCCGTCAACAATCAGAAGCTTGTGGAGACCTTTGTTTACAGAAACTCCAATGAGTTTAAGTTCATTCGCCAGACTTACAGTGCCCTTTATGGTCAGAACGTTCTTCATGTCATCTCAAGCATTCAAAGAAATGACCCATTTGCTGTATGGTTGCTCGAAATCTAATTACCTTGTCATTTTGCTGTTTTTTCATAAGCACGAAATCGCATAAATACGTGTAAATTGCATTTCAGAGAGCTGCTTATCTTCGAATGATGGAACCGCAAGAGCGTGATGCTGAAATAATGAGGAATTCGCTGCTCGGGGGAACTGTGAACATTACCACTGTCACTGAGATTGCATGCAGCAGACCTTCTCAGGAGCTGCAGTGTATTAAGCAGACCTACCGCTCAAGATACAATACTGATCTTGAACAAGATGTCATTGCGAAGATTAATGGCGGATTCAAAGAGGTAACTACTTGTATCTTTGAATTGAATGTTGTTCGTATTCGTACTACATGTAATGAACTTCTGGATTGTTAGATTCTTCTGGCGGTTTTGAAGTCGAGTCGCTACTACGGTGGGAAGGTGGACATGAGCATGGCCATGTGCGACGCCAAGACTCTGTATGAAGCTGTAGAAAGTGGGAGGACTGTGGACCAGAAGACCATCATCGCAGTTCTGAGTCAACGGAATTCTGGCCAAGTTAAAGCCATTCTTGTCTCCTACAAACAGCTCTATGGTTATGAATTCTCGAAGGTCATGAAGCAAAGCAAATGTGGGCAGTTTGGAAGAGACCTTCGGATCGTGATTCGTTGTATACAAAATCCAGCGAAGTTCTTCGCTAAGCAACTGAGAATGAGGACTGCTAATGCTCGAGAGGCTTTGATCCGGACAGTAATCACTCGGTTTCAGATTGATATCAAAGATATTAACAACGCTTATGCAGCCAAAACAGGCAGTTCACTTGAGCAACTTGTGAGAAGGGAATTCAATAATAGTAGAGATAAGGCTAATGACATTGTCAGTGCCATCTTGATTGGACTAATGAAACGTAATTGAGAAAAAAAAGTTTAGTATATGCAGGTAAATGATCACGGCTGTATTTGTGCTATCATGTACTATTTATGAAATAAAAGAACTTGGTTTTCAGAAATTCTCTTTCTTAAAGCCTCTTTCCATTTACTCCCCATTAAAGCAAGGATGTGAGGTGCGTGCAATTTCTTCAGGTCTAAAGCCCCACATAGAAAGAAGTGATTACTAAGTAATCTTTAAATAAGAATTTAAGTTATTTTTACATAATATGCAAAGCTTAAGTTAATTTACTTTAATTTTTGTCCAATTTGAGTCATTTAAGTATACTAAAAGAGTTCTAAGGACAAAAATTTTATAGAAATATACGATTTTTAGATAATATTTTACTATAAGTTTGTATTTTCTATCATAATTGAACAGAAAAATGGTAGAAAGTATGAAATGCATGTAACTCTGCTGTTAGTGTTTTAATAAATGGTCTTCATGAGGTCACTTTTTCTGCTTTAGACTCCTACCTCAAGCTATGCCTCTTGAATGACGAGACATTTGACCAACTGAATGAGGCAGGTGAGAGCACAAAGACAATAAAAACCAATAATCAGTGGTGGGGAGCAGGCCGTCATGGCCCTCTCAAGTTCCCCATAGAAAATTATATTAATCTTTTAAGTCAACCCCAACCTTCCCACCTCGTTCCCCCTCCATTCACCCTGGAAATTCTAAAGAAAGTCAAAAGGAATCTTCCCCAACACAGAACAATCACCTGGACCCTTGAGGTCATATCCAAGCTGCTTCCCTCCTCCCCCCTGCTCTCTCAATACAATTCTTTAATATATTAAAAATATTATTAATTTTTTTGACCTCAAACCCAAAATCTAATTCCTAAAAATTAAACTAGATAGGCAGTTCTCCTAAATAATATATATATTAGAATGTGGTAGATTCTCACATTCTTTTCATCCACTTTTAGAGCTTCTTTTTTTTTTTTTGACTTTTCCCTTTCCAATTTTTATTTTATTTAAGTCTATACTTTCATCCATTTCCCTTTTTCTCTTTCTCAGAAATTATAAAGATACTGTAGCATGAGGAAATTTTTTTTGATATTCCTCAAATTCTTTTCATTTTCTAATTCTAATCCGTTTTTGTTTATTTAGCCAGTTTATAAAGGGAATAAGCTAGTTAAGTTGTTATCTTTTAATGGTTAGGCCCCTCGCCCAAACCATACCATACTGACATGGAAATTGAACTTGCTATGCGAGAGGGCACTTAGCTGCTTTAAATGAAAGTATGAGATTAGATGAAAGCAAATGTAAAGTTTTGTTCATCACATGGAGTTTTCTTTTGCGGGCAAATTGATGCTATTCTGAATGCAATAGTTTTATTGTTCTACATTTCTTTAGCCTAATATGGAGAGCCATAAGGCCAAACAAATTTCGATCTTCTTCCATCTATTTGAAGAAGAGGGCATTGCATACTTTGTAAATAAAAACCACAAGCTTGGAGAAACTAAGAGTACAGCATTAAGGATTTGGTTTGTTGATGGTACGGATCTTTGAGGAATTCTGGTCGACTTATGTCCCTTCTAATTTAAATATGTTGATCTTTCTCTTTCACCTTCTCTCTTCGTTTCTCTTCTACTGTTGCTGTTGTTTGTTGGTAAAAAAAACGCAAATGCATGGAGACAAATCGCAACAATTTAGAACGAAATCAAGAATATCACACAAAGATATAACGGCCTTCGTCCCATGCTAAAATTGGGAAATCCCTTTGTTCTAAAAAAGAATTAAAAAACCTCCTGGTCATTTTTCGAAATTTGAAAAACACATCCCATTTGAATTTTTGAAATTCCATGACTTGTCTAAAAATTTTACAAACCTATTTAATTAATTTCTTCTAAAATTTGATAAAAAAGAGCTTCTTGATCTTCAATAACTTTGTAAAAGATTTGAGAAAATTGTTATAGTGTTAATGTCTAGTCTCACATTACTAAAGCCTAGATATGTATGTTTGGTTAACTATGTGTATATCTCTTCACTTGATGAGCTACATTTTTTTGAACTATCTTTTGGTATGAGAATTAGTTTCTTTATATGATATCGGGGACCAAATTCTTCTTTAACACCTCTAGATATATGGGTAGGCTTAAAGTCTATGTAAAAAGTGGCACTATAGGATGGTCCAAAGGGAGCATGTTGTGATGTAAATGCTTAGTCCCACATTTTTAAGTTATAAGTGTGTATACCTAATTAAATATGCATGTGTCCTTTCACTTTATAAGTTAACTTTTAAGGTGAAAATAAGCTTCTTAATAAGGGGGTGTGTGAAAATTGATATAAAGTTATCCTAGATTGTGAAGTGATTTATATGTAAAATTGCCTCCTTTCCCTTGGGCTAGCTTACGGGAAAGAATTGGGTTTTGAAACATGATATTGAAGACTAGTCCTCCATTAGCACTTCCATGAATATAGGTCAAAATCCACATAGTAAAAATGGTACTGCAGTGTGATCTAGGTTAGATCATTGAGTTGAGAATGTGTGTTAAAATTGATGTGAAATTATCCTACATTGCCAAGGTATATGCTTATGGAGTCATTTATATGTAAAAAAATGTCTCGTTTCTCTTAAGATAGTCTTTGTGGAAAGATTAAGTTTAATGACATGGCATCAAACCTAAACCTCTTTTATCACCCTTGTCACCATAATATGTTAAAATCTACATAATGAAAATGTCACCATAATATGGTTCAAGTTAGACCATTGTTATGAAAAAGCATGTTAAAATCGATATGTATGGAGTGGTTTACATGTGGAAAATGTCCCTTTCTTTTGAGCTAACTTTTTAGGGTTGGCTTTTGTAGAAGGATTAAGCTTTGTAATAGAAATCTTTGCTTATTCCTTGAAAATATTGAAATACCTACTTTGATTCCTCTAAACATTTAATAGAACTATCATTTTCCCATTCTAGATATCTTTAAAAAATATGCTTGTCTTTTCTAAAAATATACTTTGGGCTCTTTTTCATAAAATCTAAATGTTAACTTCTCTAAATCTGATATGGATGTCTATACTCTTTTTAAACCAAAAGGTAACCCTAAAAAAGATTTGTACAATTCAAAAAGATTTATTTTTTTGTGAAGGCCCTCAACTTTATTATCCCTACCTTGGCTTTCATTATTCTCCTCCTTTCTCTTGGCTATTGTAATTGGAACATATGCTGAATTTCTTAACTTCATTATTAAGCCTTTATTCTACTTGTTTAGGGCTTTTTTAATTTTGTCCCCTCCTTATTTACCTTTTCCCTTCCAAGTTCTTGCTTTTGGCTTCAATGGCACTCATTAGCCGCTTCTCTCAAACCTCATTGTCAAAGTATTCTTTTGGATTCATTACAACCCATCCAAGTCTCCTTTCGAGGATTATTGTCCTACATTAGAGAACATCATAGACATAAGACCCCAAGGTCATGTTTAAGCATAAATTTATTCTTTCAATTTATATTAACTTTTGGATTAAATTATAGATTTTATAACTTGACATAAAGCTTAGACAAAGGTTTACTTCAAGCCTTGCTAAAGTGAGTTTATGGTTTCTCTAGGTGGTGTTAGGATTTAAGCCCAAACTTATCAATAAAACCATAATCAGTGGTTTCTTAAGGAAATTTAGGCTAAGTAACCTAGTAATATGAGCTTTAACACAATCCAAATACAACCAAATGAGCATTGAACACTAAATGTCTATTGCATTATCACTAATATGAACTACTAAGATTATTGCTACATTATTGCTAGTACTAAAAGATACTAAAATTTAATTTTGCATTATCACTATTCCATGCCTCCCTCTCTTTTTGCTCTCTAGCTTGTTGCCTCAAACAACTACATGGGTTGTGAGTCATGCCACCAATCATAACAATTCCTTTCCTATCAAATAACTCTTATCCCTAATAGTCAATTTTAAAGGACAAAAGAATGATATTGTATATACTTTATGTCTTCCTAAGTTAAGTTGTACTCTAGATGAGTAGACCTTTGGATTAATAAATTGATCTTTGGGTTGTTTCCTCTTTGAACCATATGATGCTCCAATATTTTATATGGCTCCACTAACATCTTATTTTCTCCATCTATAAAGGGCATTCTTAGGTATATCTTGCACTTATGTTTGATAGCCTTCTTCAGTAGTTTATCTTGAAAGACTGGGTGTATGTTAGCCTTGATGGCGGGGCTAATTTACAAGCAACTTCCCCCATTCACTATGTGATCTTATACAACCTATAGTAACACAAAGATAACTTACAATCTCACCTTTGGGAAACTGCAAACTAATGGTAGGGCTATACCTTCAAATAGACTAATTATCTTACCTCAAACTTTCATCTTGAATATTGTCAATTAGCATTGGTCACTATCTAGGTTTGACTTTCTTACAAGTAAGATTAAATCAACTATATTCTATAGGCTCATTCTTATAAAAATTTATCCACATTTCTCTCATTGATGAGCTCAAAGTTATAATAAGGAAGTTGATTAAGTTGATAACTATATAGCCCTTCAAAGAGCGTCATTTGTAGGGTTGTATGGTAATTCGTTTTGTATCACCATTCCATTAAAGGTAGCCAAGAATACTATTTCTTAGACCTCTTTTTGCTATAATAATGTAGGTACTATTCAATGCATTAGTTGACCCTCTCCATCTGGCCATTGAAATGTGGGTGCTATGATGTGTTGCACATGAACTTCACTCCTAAGTGTTGGATATGGTATAACCCAATAAGATGGGGCTAGATTGGGTTAATTTTATTTTTAAAATATTGTTGTTGAATTTTCTTTTTAAGTTGAAAAATGAAAGAACACATCAAGTGATATTTAGGTGGTACAATCCTTAAACCTACCTCCACCCCTCTTACCAATAGTAAGAGACCTTTTACTAAAGTATGAGAGTTATACTCTTAGTTAATTGATAATTAACTACAAGTCACACACAACCAAACAACAACAATAACAAATTAGCTTAGTCAAGGCCTTACAAATCACCCATAAAATACACCAATTTCACTTGGGCCACACACACGATCTTATACACAACAATAAGCCACATGGCTTAATTTGATATGAAGCAAATAATCAAAACAAGAGCTTGTAAATATTTGGAGTATACACATAAATCTTGGTGTATTTTGCATAATATCACAATCTAAACAAATTCAATATACCCCTACACTTAGTATTAGAATTTTAATAGATTAAATATGAGGCAACACCAATTGTCTCAAAAAGATATCCACCAAATAGATTTTGTTTTGAAACACTTCGGCAACTTTTCAATAAACAAATTCACATGTTAAGAGCAACTCAAAACAACAATCAATCAATACTAAAAAGAAGCTTCATAAAAGAACTATAATACCCAATGTGCCACTTGTGTTGGTCCAAAGAGATGAAGTCTACAAGTGAATAACTTGGATTATAATGTCATGTTAGAAATTATAAATAATGGCTTGTATTCAACTTAAAGTCTTAAGATATTAGGTAAAAAAACTTATATTTTGTAAAACATTTTTCCATATTATTATATTTTCAATAGGAGCTAATATTACAAGATAAATAGTTATCAACAATTAAAAATCTAAGAAGAGTGAGTTTATTTCTTTGAAAAACTGATTTTCAAATAAATTAGAAGCTAATGATCATTTTTTTTTTATGAAATGATAATAAATCAGACTAAAGAAGAAGATAAGACAATTAGAAAGGCCCTGCTGACACCAACCTGAAAAGGGATGACATTTCTATAGGTCAACAGTAAAGAAAGCGAAGATAAACAATTGGCACCATGGTGAGAAATCAATTGGAAACCAATTAAAGAACCAGGAGCCACAGAAGGAAACAAACGCTTAGTGGATCTCAAAATAGTATGAACATGCCCTAAGATTCGAAATGTCATCTGTTATCAACGAGGAATAGAATATGTAATCCCCAGCGCCCTTTTTGTTTTTGCTTTTGTTTTTTTGTTGTTTTTTTTTAATAAGAGACAGTCGCTAAATTAATTTTATATGAAAAGGGTTTCCGAGGGTGTTCATCTTTAAACCTATTGCCTCTTGATTGTGGAACAACATGCGTTTACGAGGAACAAAGCTCTGTTTCTCTCTCTGTGTTTTTCTCTTCTAAAAGACAGTAAATTTTCTGGGTTTCGATTTTACGTGCGTATGTGTTCAGCAGGCGCATAGAGCGGAAGGAAGCACCTTTAATGGCCTGACGACCAAAACCCCTCAAAATCAGAGTTTCGTTGGTAGGACAAGGGATCTGGAAGCGATGGTCGAAGACACTCCTGTGCTTCAGGCCGTGAGCAGTTCAAACTGCAGTAGCCTTAACTCAAAGAAAGCCAAAGAGAAAAAGAAGAAGAAGAAGAAGCGTGGTGGAAGCAAGAAGAAGATGACTGCAGAGCAGACTCTGGCTTTCAGGTCTGTCAGTGAATGGGTCTTCTTGGATAAGCCTTCTTCATTGACTTCTTCTGCTTCCTTTCTTGTGGATGACTTTGGGGTGCAAAAGAATCTTGGAAAAGGAGGGGAGAAGCTGGTCTTCGAATTGCATTCGCATTCGAAATGCAGTGATGGGTTCTTGTCTCCTACAAAGCTGGTTGAGAGAGCTCATGGGAATGGGGTCAGTTTCTTTGAAATGGTTCCTGTTGTTTCAAATTTTAAATGCATATAAGAAATAGGATTCCCTTTTTTCCGAATTTTTTATGCCATGTGTTTTAATTGTTATATTATTTCTGAATGGTAAGCCGGCAGTCTGTTTCGCTTTTTGGGTGCTAGGCTTATTCTCTCTCGAGTTTTATAATCTTGTAAAGAATGAATTAATTTCTGTAACCTACTCTTCTTTTAGCGGCATTTTGTGTTGGGGTGTTGGGTAAATAAGTAGACAAGATGGCCTTTTGGAAACTCCCTTGCACTGTAATGCTGCCATCTGGGCAATATGTTGCTCTGATAAATACAGAACATGAAGTTGCAAATCCATTTTCGTCGTCATTGCACATTCCTCAACCATCATCGAAGATGTAAGAGCGTTCATTCGGGGAATTGTTTCACTAATATTCTTTTTGATCTCTTTTCATAAGAAAATATAGGAGCCGTGTTTCTGGTTTAAGTACAGGATGAAACCGTTATTTTACTCATCATGTCTCAGGCTTTCAGTAGTACGAAGTGGCAAATATGAAATCCATATGGATTTTTTCAATAGATGACGGCATGATGTGATTTGTTTGTTACTAATTTTTCATCGTTTTGGTGATTTTTGGTACTGTTGGCATTTCCTGGTTAGGTTTGGTAAGTATTGGAATATTGGAGTGAGGTGTGGATCAAAATTTGTCTATTTGAGATTTGACTTAGTATACTATGTTTGGCATTTTTCTTAGACTTAACGAATGATGTGGAGCTCTAGAACCTCTAACCGATTTCATGACATGTTGATGAAAATCATAAAAATGATAATAAGGTGATAAATGCAATGGATGTTGAACCAGACCTAGTTGTATTAGGGGTATATGAACAAGATTAAACAAATGATTTGGGCAAATGATGAAGGAGGTGGCAATGTTGCTGGGTTTTGGAACTAAAGTTTTGATGAAGGTTAGAGTGAGATGATGTTTGATTTCGTACTAGTCATTTGCATTTCATACTTGGGAGTAAAAATGATGGCAGACTGATCTGCATTGAATTGATTGTAGAGAATATATCACTTAACATTGTTAGTTACTTGTAAAATGATATTTCTTAACATAAGTTCCATCATTGTAATTTGATTTTTCATTTCTATTTTGTAATGGTTTCTATTTGATTTCGCAAAGGCACTGGTACTGGGTAATCACTTGACCATTTTAAGACAAGGAACCATGCTTATGATATGTTGCATGGGAAGGGCCTAACTTTACTAAAAGCAGGATGAGAAACCAATAAAAGTCCCCATCAAAGGCATAGCAGAAGAAAGAGTCGATGAAGGCCATTGGCATGCAAAATCCCTGTTTAGATTATATTGAGAAAAGACATGCAAGTCTTCTATAATGAGGGTTGCACCTTTTCTTGTCATTGTCTTGCTAGAATTCCTGGAGGATGATAGCAACATTTTTTATTAGTAAGAGATTAGAGGTTGAGGATCCAGTGTAATGAATAAATAGTCGGTGATCCACAAACAAACTTGCTGATATCAGTAAGGAGGGCTTTAGGACTTCAAGCTGATTGCTGAACTCTGTTTAAATTGAAAAGAGATCTAACTTTATCCTATTCATTTAACTGACTATGAGGAAAAAGGAAGTAGGTTAATCGTATTGGAGAAGCACTACTTTAATGGAAGTGTCAATTTTCCTTCAATAAGACTATATGGTGGCTAATTTACAGTCTCTGATATAGCCATGGGGACATCAAGAATCAGGGAGCTCCTCAAGAATTACGTAAGATTTCAAGGTGCTACTGAAGTCATCATAACTTTGTAGGTTATGTCGTAGAAGAAGCATCAGTGATTTCCTTAAGATTCCAAGAGCTGCAGTTGTTGAATGACATGGAAATAAGACAAGCTTAAACCGTAAGCTTTGGATAAGGGATGTTGTTCCTGTGGACAGAATTCTTTGAGAAAGTGAATTGGACAGAGTTTAGAAGACTGTTGTCCTTCTGGCTTTTATGACTTCTGTCTCCCATATGTTACCGTGAGTGAGTGAGTGAGTGTCTGTTTATGTGGAGACCAAGCTTTGAAGAAGCTCAATTGTAGCCTTGAATATAAGCAGAATTTTATAGTCAACCTGCAACGAGAAAAGGATGATTCAGTGGTTCCTATTGAATAAGATGGAGGAGAGTCACTTAAGATGGATTGCACATCTGCACTTGAAGCAATGAATGCGTTACTAGGAAATAATTATTTAAGTTCAAGGAGTGAAAGTAAGTGATGGTCCAAAGTAACAAGAGAGAAATCATGAGTTGTATTATGATAAAGACAGATATATCAAAGAGTTCTGTTTTAGATAAGATATAAGGATGATAAAGGAGAGATGTGTCGGGATACAACTTGTTGGAAAAGGATCCAGAAAGCTGACCTGATTTAACTAGGATTACATCTGAGTCGTATGGCTAGTTGAGTTTCATGGTTTAAAAGCCACTCCTTCTTAACCAAAAGATTATTGCAGATAAGTGTTGGTTCGGGCTTATCAAGGAATTTTGCTTCTCTTTCATGTAAGTGAAGAGCCTATCATTCAAACTCAATACAGATGCAAATAGCAAATTACCAAAGCATAAAAGATTTAACATTTTTCTGAGACCTGGATACTCTTGGATCTTCATTCCTTTGATGAGTTCTTGAAAATTAACTGTTTTCACCTTATCCATATGCAGAAAGGAGATTAAAACAAGCCGTGCTTGTAGAACATTGGTGTATCTGAACCTGGCTTACTTTTGCTGACCAAGCCTCAGCTCAAAAGTATCCCTAGTAATTTGAAAAAGCATTTGTTTGAACTTGGCTTGCAGAGGGTACGACTGGTTTTGGCTAGGACATTTTACTTCCCCTTGACTGTTAAATGATTGTGATTTTCTTTTTTTTTTTTTTTTTTTTTTTTCTGTGGTGAGTTGTTTTTTGTGGGTTTTTTTTTTTTGGGGGGGGGGGGGGGGCGGGCGCGCGCGCTGGTGTTAGCTCTTTTATCTTTTCAGTTATGTGGTACTTGTTTACCTGGGTAAAATTTCTATTTGTCACTTTCTTGGAATACAGAACAAATTGTGGAGCTTTAGTTCCACATTACTCTTGAAACTGAGAAACTTAAATTGAGTTGGGGCTTCAATAAATCATCAAAATTTGTTTAGAAAAATATATGTTAATTTCTTCAATGCTCTGTTATTAGTGTGTCTCTTGTGGGATTGAAGTCCAAAGTAGTTTCAAAACTTTGTATGTTTGCCCTCATCTTTCAATTTCATTTGATTTTCTATTTCACACATTTTGACAATGTAATAGAGCATAAGATGTACTGCAGTTTACTTAATAACCATTCTCGTAACAGGTGAAAGTTCTTGCTCTGACAGATCATGACACAATGTCTGGCATCCCTGAGGCTCTAGAAGCTGCCCGAAGATTTGGCATCAAGATAATTCCAGGTGTTGAAATCAGTACAATATTCTCCTCAAGGTAAATTTTTCTAAAGTTTGAGCTTTAGTAGGCTGATACATGCATATTGCACAAACAAACAAACACACACAAATGCACCCATGCATATGCATACACGTAAATGTGGGGAGTGTGTTTTTTGTTCTTAATAGTTGTTTCTTGCAAGAGCCGTGTAATTTTGATTTGCGCTGACATGAGAGAGGGCTGTTCTGTAAAACCATTCTTTTGATTCGAAATTGGAACAGCTGGGAGAAGATTCTTATTTGTGAGGATTTATTCTCTTCCATTAATGTTTATATGTCTCTCATGTGCTGGAGATTGGTCGACAGTGGTGAGTGTGAATTAGAGGAACCAGTACACATCCTTGCATATTATAGCAGCTGTGGTCCAACAAGGCCTGAGGAGTTGGAGAAGTTCCTGGGTAATATAAGAGATGGTCGTTTCCTCCGTGCAAAGAACATGGTTTTAAAACTGAACAAGCTTAAGCTACCTCTTAAGTGGGAGCATGTTGCCAAGATAGCAGGCAAGGGGGTTGCTCCTGGGAGACTACATGTGGCCCGTGCAATGGTTGAAGCAGGTTATGTGGAAAATCTGAAACAAGCTTTTGCAAGATATCTTTTTGATGGTGGACCAGCTTATTCTATGTAATATTCTGAGCTTATTGTTAAAACTGCTTCTTTCTTTGGATACATTTAGTTGAGTTAAGACTGATGATATATATGGCTTCAGGGGAAGTGAGCCACTTGCTGAGGAAGCTATACGATTGATATCCAGTACAGCGGGTGTGGCTGTGCTGGCTCACCCATGGGCTTTGAAAAATCCTGTTGCCATTATCAGGAGGCTAAAAGAGGCAGGCCTTCATGGGATGGAGGTTTACAGAAGTGATGGAAAATTAGCAGGTATAAAATATATATCTTATGACCATCAAATTCCAACCAACAACTTCAGAAAAAAATCAGTAGATGACTTTGAGTTGCACTTATACTTCAGGCTTTGTAATGTTTTGGCCCATATGTTTTTAATTTTTTTTTTTAAATATTTTAGCGCATCTATGGGATGTTGATTTTATTTTTGCATAATGCTAACTATAAAGGGTTGGGAATAAATCTGGCTCCCATGTAAATCTTGGTGTTGAAACCAAGTTAGTGTTTCTTGGGTTGTTGAGTTAATTAAACAAGTTTCTAATACGATTTCTTATTTGTAAGGCAAGTGTCATCACTATGTGCAGTAAATTTCCCAAAATCTTTGGATAAATTTTCTTCCAACACTGATGTTAATGGCTAGAGATCCGAGTAAGAGACACAATTGTCAATACCCTTATAAAGCTTATAAAAGGCATTGGAAAGATGCTTTCCAGATCTAAGCTTAAATTTGGCATATCTTAGATGATGTGAAGCCTACTTGGGAGCCTTAAAAAAATTAATTTTAGGCTAGTTAGGTCGTAATTTGTTTTTTTTTTTTTCACTTATTACTGCTGTAATTATGATTTGAGACCAAATTCATTAAGTAAGATATAAGAGCTTTAAAATATGGGTGTAAGTGATACATACATACATATAATTTTTTTTTTTTTCAGTAATGATTAATTAGAATTAAGAGTCCAGCGATTACTACTTTATGTATAGCACGATGTAACAATTCATGCTGTGATATCAAAGAATCTTAGGTGTAGAAGTTAGGTTTGTCTTTTTTATTTACGTTTTCATATTAAGTCCCAATCATCCCTTCAGACTTAGGCCACCAAATTCTCTTAAAATCCAGAGAAAATACTGCAAATTTTATATACTGTTCATGCTTACCGTTTATGCATATTATTCATATAGTGCCTTGGTAAGTCACTTTATGGGTCATATACTTCTTGATGTGTGACAATTTCATTGTGAGCTTTCTGTGTAGACCTTGTTGACTATGTTATTGGTAATGAGCTGTATTTGAACACTTGTACTGCTGATATTCTAATGGAAATTTATCTCCTTCAAACTTATGGAACCTCATATTTTTTCTTCATTTGGTACTCACATTGTAGTTTGCTTGTTTGGTAAACAGCATACGGTGACATAGCAGATACTTATGGTCTTCTGAAGCTGGGAGGATCAGATTATCATGGAAGAGGTGGGCGTGGTGAATCTGAACTGGGAAGTGTGAACCTTCCTGTCATGGCTGTTCATGAGTTCCTGGAGGTGGCTCGACCTCTCTGGTGTGGTGCCATCAGAGACATTTTACACAGTTATGCTGAGGAGCCTTCTGATTCAAATCTAGCAAAGATTACAAGATTTGCGAGGACCCCAATTCGCAAAGGGTCTTCCCCCTTGAGTGGTGGCAAGGACTTAATTGATCATTGCTTGTCTTTGTGGTTGACAAATGAAGAGAAGCAAAGTGCTGAGTTTGAAGCCATCAGAGTGAAGCTTGCCAATATCTATTCTAATCCAGGAGTTCAGGTTCCTATCGAGAGTAAATAGTTCTGAGTTGTTTCTCGTTACTAATTTTCTTCCTAGGCCATGATACTCATCTTGTTTAGCAAATTCATTTTTGGTACTTCTGCTGTCATCTGGGGAAGATTTGCCTAGAAAACTAGTGTTATTCATTTTTGGCACTTGCTTCCTTCGACATTTTTCTTTAATTAATGGCAAAACTACAACTTCGTTTCAAATTACTGTTAACCGATTCGACACTGTTAAGGCTAATTTCTAACTTTTAAATTTATGATCATAGTAAATGATTAAATAGTACATTTTATCTACAGAGATTATAATACTTTGGCTACCATATGATGGCATGATCTGCCCTGATCATTAAATTAAGACTCCTAGTTTGTGTATTGATGCGTTAAGATTGCATTGAATCAGAGTACTATGAGAATACTTGTCAAGAATGTATTTTGAACTACAGTACCATAAGAATGCTTTCTCGAAATTACTGTCAGCTTAACAGATTGTTAGAGTTACTAATTAGAAAAACTCTTTATATTTATGATGCAGTGGACTTCAAAATGATTGTTTTGATTTATTGATGAGTAAACTGTATCAACACAGTAGTATTATGTAATTAGTCTTGTTTATGTGAAAAATTTGTCATAATTTAACATGGATGGTTGCAATAGGAGATATTGATATTTCATTGAAGTTATTTAATGGAATCGAAAATCTAAGTCTTCGGCTGATAAGTTTTGTCAACTGGTCAACAACTAATACGTTAAAGGATTAGGTTCTATCAAAAAGGTATTATATATAATTATGTGATTAAATCAGATGTTGTCTTTATATGACAAACCAAAATATTTTGCAATAATAGAAGCATGTCGATTACAACTGAGAGATATGTTGAAACACAAACAACTAAATATTGGAATGTGTTTATAATACTTTCTGTATGTGAATATTTATAAGAAGAGGTTTTTGTTGCATAAATTATGTTGAATTAAATTGTGTACCACAAAGTTATCCTTCCATGTCTTTCTCACAGGACTTGAGACATTTGCTATAGAAAGTGATGGGTCAAAATTCTTCTGTACATAATAACGTGAAAAAAGAGTAAAGCCTATTGCCAAGACATAAAAGGAAAATGAGACAACAAGGGAGAGTAATAAAAGCAAGATGAGACATAAAGGAGACAAATCTCACATACTTAGTAGAAGGTGGTGCGACACTTAGCTTACAATCTAATTACAAAGTGTTAAGCCATGAACCCGTTTATATAGCCCTTTTCCCCTCTATCGATTGAGCATTTGTGATATTAACAAAACAAATGTTACATCATTAAATAGACACTTGAAATGGTTCAAGGGTCATTCATGCACCAACAATTATAATGTTCCACATTAAATGTCCAATCATAACATTCGTCTTATTGAATAGGGTTCATAACACCATACATTGAATAGGATCGTAACATCCATCAATAAATATGGGTCATTACATTCATGCATTCAACACTATAACATTCGTGTCATCAAGAACCCCATCCAACCAAGGGTCAAGACACCAATCAAGAATGACTTCATCAACACCAGGTAAACCCTAAAGTCAAAGAGGTGATCCCTCGTCTACTACCACCAAGTGGCAAGGTGCATCGAGCTCATTGCTACCAGCACATATCACTGGGCTCATATTGCCCAACCCTGAACATTCTTGCATGCCTAATTAAACGATGCCCTTGGCAACTCTAAACAACGTATGAAAAGATGTTTCAACTATCAAAAATTGCCTTGAATTTCCACCATTAAGCAAATCTTTTCATTTTATCAAAAACTATAGCGTCATAGGTATTCTTTTTTGGACTACTCTATCAACCAACACGTTTGCCTCTTTCTCAAAAGTGGTCAACATTGTTAGAAGGGCTTCTAAGGACTTGTTTTGTCCTAGATCTTTCACATCCTTATAGAAAAGCTTTAGTATAGTCACATGGAAGTTTTGGTGTATCTTGGTATTAGGCAAAAGGTTCAATAGATGGCAACCTTCCCAACCTTTCTAACTAATTCTAGCTGTTGCCTTATAGCAGCACTAATGGGCTTCGATTTGTCCATTCACTTCATAGCAAGTTGAAAGAAAACTGAACTATGTCTAGAAGTTTCGCCTAGTCCCTTTGATTGGTTCTCATAAAGTGCCTTAGGTATTCTTCCAACAAGTTGTTCACATATTCTATTGATTTGTTAGTCTAAGGATGACAACTTGCACAAGAACTCAACTTTGGACCCAACGGCTCAAACAACTCCTTTCATAAGTGCCTTATGAAGTAAGGATCCAAATCATACTCTATGCTACATCTCAACCCTCAATACTTCACCACATGCTTGAAGACCAACCTTGAGATGACCTCAACTATGTAGTCCACCAGTTTAGGAATTAACATGACATATTTAGATAATCAATTGACAACCACCAAGAATGAACTATAACCTTTTAACATTGGCCATGTGGTGATAAAATCCATGGAAGCACTCTCCCATAAATAATTTTGGATGGGCAAGGCTCTAACAAGCCCCTAGGAGGCCTTTGCTTTGCCTTATCTTGTTGGCAAACCAAGTAGGTTTTTACATAAAGTTTCACTCTATTCCTTATCCCAAGCCAGAAGTAAGAAGCTTCAAAAAGAGTCTAAATTCTTTCTTGCCCATTATGGCTAAGCCACTTGGTATCATAACATTCCTTGATGAACTTCTAGCAAAGCTTCTCCCATTTAGCATGTACAAGCATTTGCCTTTAGTGTAAAGTAGTCCATTCTCCATTAGAGTTGTTTAGTCTTTCCATCTATCATGAATTGCATGAGTTGTCGAGCCATGGGGTTGTAGGGCATCCTTGCACTAACTACATCATATTGCCCACAGCTTAACTCATAGCAACAAGCTAGGATTTTCTACAAAGGGCATTAACCACAACATTCACCCTTTTAAGCTTATATTCCATCTTATTATCAAACTTAGTTAGAAAGTCTTGCCATCTTACTTGCTTTGGTGATAGTTTCTTATTAGCTATAACTAAAGGAGTCAAAGTGTGATTTTTCCCGGAACCAAGATGAAGTTCCTAGGCCATGTTGTTTCTAATAATGGTATGGACTTGGATGAGGAAAAATCGGAGGCAATTCTTCAATGGCAAAACCGGATAGCATGCGCCAACTTAGAGGCTTTCTTGATTTGGCAAGGTATTATCGCAGATTTGTTTAAAACTCCAAAAAAATAGCAAGCCCCGTCATTGATAAAGCTAAAAAAAAGAATGGATTCCTATGGTCCAGTGAAATAGAATCAGCATTTGAACAACTTAAAAGGGCAGTAAGTCAATCTCTAGTTCTTGCTTTACCAAATTTCTCTCAACAATTCTCCATTCAATGTGATGCATTAGGGGGCGGAATTGGAGACGTGCTGACTCAAGGAGGCCAACTAGTTGCATACCTTAGTAAAATGTTGCATGGTTGACATTTACAGCTTTTAGTTTGTGAATAGCAACTCATGACTTTGGTCATAGCTATCCAAAAATGGAGGCATTATTTCCTTGGAAGTCATTTCATAGTGCAGACAAACCAATGCAGCTTGCAATATTTGTGGAGTCAATGTATATCTACCCCCTTCGATCAAAGATGGTTAGCTAAGTTAGTGGGATATGATTTTGATGTCCACTATACCCCTGGATGAACCAACCTTGTGGCGGATGCTCTTCCCGATGAGAAGGATTATGACCAAATGAAGATCCAAAAAAAGAGGAGGCCTTCCCAAGAATGCTGGCCAAAAACATGCCATCGACCCCACATGGAGTCATCAAGATAAATGATCGAGTCAAGGAAGAAAAAACCTATCAAAATCAACCAAAAAACAAAATGGAGAAGAACAAGGTGAAGGAGGTTGCGACACCCACGAACGATACCCCATGCTTTGCCATCTTAGCTCTAACACCCAATTGGTTGCTGCCAAATTGGGAAGAAAATTTAAAGGAGCCCCATCTTCAAGCCATTAGCAAGAGACATCAAAAGAATGGGGTGGCGGGGCCATGGGGTTGGAAAGATAAGAGTTATCTTCTTCAAAAGGAGGGTATACTTAGGATGACACTCCACCTCTCATTCCCACAATCTTAGAAGAAATTCAGGCGTCAACATATGAGGGCTACCACAAATCTATTCAGATTCACACGTCGACACATGAGTGCCACGACAAATCTATTGAAAGGCCCTGCGCTGTGTTTTATTGGAAGGGTATAAAGAAAGGAATGCTCAACACCATTGGAAAGCGTGAAATATGCTAGAAACAGAAAAGTGACAACACGGCACCCCTGGGACTTTTGGAGCCTCTACCAATTCCTAAGTAGGAGGAGACTTGTCTATGGACTACATTGATGGCCTCCCTAATCTCAAAGGTAAGATGTCCATACTAGTCATAGTGGACCATTTATCAAAGTTTAGCCATTTCATTACGTTAGGCCATCCATACATACCCATTAGCATAGCCCCCGTCTTTTTAACGACATTTTAAAATTTTATGGCATCGCCCAAAAAGGCCATTAAGATACTGTGGTCCACGTATCCTACCTTAAAAAATTTTGTTGGAACCCTAACCAAGGTAGAAGACTTACTGGCCACCATTACCAAAAGAGGAAGAAACACCCAGTCTCTAATGTTGTAGTGCATCTTCCTTCTCTTTAAATTATAATATTTCTTCATTTTGTGTTGGCCCCGTTGATTGTGCATTTTGAGGTCCATTTTAAGGTGCGGTTCACCGGTTCTGATTGACCTTTGGTTTGAGGGTGATAGGTGGAAGAGTAATTGATAGTTATCCAGTCAAACAAAAGTGGTGAACTGTACCTTAGTAATGTACCTTTGGTGCTTCTGCGTGCATTCTCGGTTGCTTTCTTGCTGTTCTATCTGCAAAACTCTCTTCCACCTTTCGTTATTACGTTGTTGTCCAACTCTCGACTCCAAGTATATACTTTGATATCTCCCTCACGCTGACCAAACCTAACCTCTCTCAGTCTTCGTGGTGCTATCAGCGGTGCTCTCTCTCTCTCGCTCCACAAAAAACCTAACAACTTGAAGATAGGCAAAAGATCGAAAGGAGCTCGCTTCCCCGAGACTTCCCTCTAGTTATGCACAACAACACCCAGTCGAGGGCCAGAGCACGTACCACAGATGTTACTTCTAGTTATTATTGTGTTTATCGATCTATATGGCTTATAGTTCTTGCTTGTGGTTTTCATTTGTATTTGGAAGAAACAACTTCGAACTTTACAAGGATAATTATGATTTCAGCTATGACTAGGGTGCGGTTTCTTCACACATTATCACTCATCTTTGTTTGAAGGGAAGATAATGAATGGCTAAAAAGTATGTCTCGAGTAGGGTCGGATCGACCAATAAAATTTCGAATTAGCAACTTTTATGCTTTTACAAAATCTTTGTTAAGAATGGTGCGTAAGGCAATAGAAAAGGGTCTAATCAAGAAAAGAAATAAAAGGGAGATAGATAGGGTAATAAAGAAGAGAGTTTTGCACTTGTAATTGAACTTTGAGCTTCTTGTACCATTTGTAGATGAATGATCACGTAGAACTGCTGCTCCTTCAGCTTTGAAAAGTAGAAATTTTGGGAGAAGCTATCATAAAGATGATTTACGAAGGATGACAATTCTACTTCAATAGCGCAGACAAGAACTTTGCCAAGCCTCTAAATCAGGACAAAAATTAGTTATAAAAAACCTAATTGTTCTTTTTTTTCCCCACCCCACATTTTTTATGAGCCTTCTTTTCTTCTAGTATATGTTTCGTTATTCTCTTGTTTCTTCTTGTCCTCCCATCTTTCTATTTTTTATTTTATTTTATTTTTTTTATCATACACATGATATTTTATTCTCCAACTTTATCTTTTTCCCTATCTACACAGTTTAGTTGACATTCAGGGTTGAATTTTACCGTCACATAGTTCTAGTAGTTGCATATTCAACAATTAGATCATGACATTTGGAAACCTAGATGACTTTTCTTTAGTCCATCAAATAAGGAAACTTTTGAAGAAGAGTCTAGCTTAGTGTTCTCTTGAATTGTCATAATATTTCCCAATAGAGGACAAAACAGGGTCTGTATGAAGCAGAGAAACCAGAACAAGTATCAAAAATCCCGGTTTTGAACATCAAAGACTGGGTTCATACATGATTATCCAACCCCTAATAAAGAACTTATTGAATCGTTTGGATCCGAAATTAATCTTGGAACGAGAAAGGGTCTTATCCTGTATTACATTTTGTTTCCTATTCGACATGAATACGTTGAAGCACAAAATCAGACCACTAATAGAACAACAAATTTATGCAGCCACGTAAAATTTGATCTCAGATTTGGGAATCCTTCACGACTACCACCATTTGCAGCATGAAGGTGAGTTCTATTTTGAAACTGGAGAACTTGGTGGAGTATTATTTGCAGGTAGCTAGAAGCAACTTTTGAGGATTACTAACCACCTCCAGCAGCTGCCTTAGCTCTTGAAAGCTTCTGCTGCTTTAATATTAGCGATGACACATGGAAGTAGGTATAAGATGCAACATTTCGATATTCTATGTTGGGCTTTCTTGACGATGTTTGGCTACAATAATGCATCAGAATTCACAAGGCATTTGAACCTTAGCCTCTAACCATGAAGCCAGCTCTCAGTTTCAAGAAAATACAACAGATAATTAAATTCACCAAATATCAAAACCCAAGGAAGAATGGAAGAGAAAATGTGAACAAAAATTTTAACCCATGTCGGCCAAGAGAAAACCATTCGGCTTTCATAATTACAATAGAAACACCCCTCATAAGATAATGATCAATGACTTTACTAGCTTAGGCTTTTTGTGCAGAAAACTGAGAAGAATCTTGAAGCAATGTGTAAGGTGGCCAAAACATGAACTATATTTGATAATCTACATTTTCTTCTTCATTGCTTTTTGTCCGTGATAGATGAATGAATCTATGATCCCCGCAACCGTGAAAATACCTACAGAGAGAGATAAGATATCTTAACTAGTTGTATAGAAGTAATAGGGCAGAATAAAAAGGAAGACAAGAGTAGTCCCACAACCAACATCCAGGAAGAAACATCTGGAGTAACATATATCTCCACTGCTAGAAGAGAAAGCCCTTCATTTGTTTCCAATTTGTATTACTTGCATGAAGATTTTCAAAACACACTAGCTAGTTCACAGATTATAAATGTGTACATTGGAGGCGCAGGAAGATTCTGTGTACTAACACACGGATTTCTTTGTGGGGACAGCAGCTTTGAACAAGATTGTCGTTGTTCATAATAAGCACAAGCATGGAAAGATAAAAACCGACTATTGTTTTATGTTCAACATTAGCTGGTCAATTCTTTATGGTTTTCCATGCTTTGAATTGGACTTGCTGACTTTTTGGTTGTTATTTGGTAAGCAGAGTTGTTAGCTTGTTGAAAAAGCAAATTTGACATAGTATTGGAGCTGTAACGAACGGAATGTGGTGCCTTTCTCTTTGATGTACACCACCAAGTGAGAAAAATGTTATAACTTATCCAGGCATCAAGATGGAAGTATTTTTAAGTAGAAGTTAGAAGTCTCTGTCTCTAAGAGAAGGGAGTGGATTCGAGAGTTCTGCATATTGTAATTCGGTTTCTTCTTTTAGATTTTTGGGGGTTGAAGCTTTACTATTTAATTTTCAGGTCTCTCTCACCTACGTTGAGAACTACGCTTCTTACCTCTTGATACTGATCATTTACTTACCGGGAAAAAGAAAGGTATCAATAGCGTACTAGGGACTAAAGGTTTTAAAAGTTAGAATGTATATCTAAAAGATCTTGCAAAAGGAAAAAACAAGTCTTAGCTAAAAGAAAAAACACCAAGGCCTAAAAAGCAATTATCTAATCAAGGAGTGATAGCAGAAACATACGCTTCATTTTGACGTAAGCTGAAACTATCAAAACTCTCAATAACCAAAGAGAACATAAAATATCAAGTTGGTTCTAGGTAAAATGGGGATAGAGAGAGAGAAAGGTAACACTACCTCCAATTATTGCACAAATATGGGTCAAAAAGTGTAAAAATGGAGTATGCACTTCCTTGAAAGTCACCTGCAATGTGCAGAAAATTAAGAATGGAAAAATGGAAAAAGAAAGATCAAGACAAAGTACAAGATCTTTCGAAAATGACACTCAAAAGCACCTTAATAACTATGGAAGCTTCTGAATCACATTTTCAAACAGCCATCTAGCTATAGACAATGATACCAACCTTAACCGGAGAAATGTCATAAAAAAAGTAAACTCCAGGAAGCTGCCGAAAGAGACCTGATTCACCATTTCTAAAATGCTCTGTCACAGAATACTGCACAAAACCATTGATGGTGCATCTCAGGGAACGATCATCTGAATCACGTTAAAAAATAAGACGCTGTCATCTTCACTTTACCTGATTTGACTGGACAGTACGGCCTCTAATGTCAGTGTATATAGTAGGGACCACCTGAAAAATTTGTAAGAACGATAGTTTATGAATATGAGCTAATTATGAGGACATTGCATGCACACACAGGTATTCTATGGAAAGAGGCAAGTGCATTCATCATGCATATGCAGTAAACACAAGTGAGAGAAAGACAGACAGACAAACAGAGGGATAGAGACAGAGAAGTGATATGAAAGAATTGACTTTTGAAACTATAGATGAAGTAAAGACCAAAATTCTTTAACCAGATGTTTAAAACTACCTTAATGTTTTCATCTTAAACATGCTTCTGATTCTGACTACAAACAATGTAAGTAGAAATCCCTTGCATTTTTTAAATGATTTCAAAGCAACACGATGTTTAAAATTCATTCAATTGTGTGAAACACAATAACACTCAAATGGATTAAGCAAATGAAGATCTGGCTAAAAAACATTCCATGGGCAATTAGATACGAGGAGTTTCAATAGCCCCACATCTACCATTAGCAAAAATTAATCAGAAGTTGATTCTATGTTCTTGCAACATACATGAAAAGATCATTTAGTGTTTGTTTATGAAACCTCAAAAGAAAAGCATAACAAGAACAGAAGACCAACCTTTATGAAATACTGGTATACACCGTTTGGTGTTTCATGAACCCATTGTACCCTGAAAAAGGCATTGAGAAGTGGAAAATGTAATGAAGCATCTCAAACAAATTTAATTAAAAATGCGTATTCACTTACCTAAACAAAACAAAAGCAAAGAATTGTCTAATAGACGCGTAACATTCTGAACTATAAGTCAGTTCAATTTCATGGATAATTCTAGTAACCTTAAGCAGAAGAAGTAAGGAAGAAGAAATGAGAAAACAAAGCATGACTACAAGATATTTGTGTCTAGAAAAAGATATTCCAAATCTGAAAAAAGTTGTATTCACCCCAACTTTCAAAAGCCAAATGTCATTCAATGCAGAGGTACTATGTAATACACCCAATGTGTGTCTCACAGAAAAAACAAATAAAAACAGATTTCTGGCTTTGCTCAACTTGAACAAGCTATGCAGGGGAAGAAAAAGAACAACTACCCATCAAGTGGATTCACCATGCCAGGGAAGTAGTCACCAAAAGCTAACTTGTTGATCCTGTGACTTATCTGTACCATGCACAAGACAATTTAACAGCCATTACCAAATCTGGAACAAGGTCCTTGGCAAATAACTAAGGTATGCTAAAATTCCACAAAATATCTTAAAGCAAAACAAATTTTGGTACGGAGTAATATTACATTATGATTATCCTGTCCAAAAACCAGTAGATCATGGCCAGGAATGGAATACTGAAAGCCTTTCCCAATTGCAAAATCAAATTTTCCAGCAACTCTATTAACTTCAAGCGCTCCCTGGATGTTGCACCCTTCACCTGCCTCATCCTTTATTTTTTGGATAAACCCTTCTCGTTTGCACTAAAAGCCAAAGTTCAAATACGAAAATTCAAAATGATATAAAATTGCACAAACAACTCAGCAAACTTGGAAACCAAGGTAGTCATCGAGCATTTTTTGGATGAAAACAGGAAAATCAAATGCACATACTGCATAAGACAATGTTGGATGATTTTGCACCCTTGGAAAGAAGTCCAAGATACAAATCATCGACTAGACATCCAAAGAGTCACCAAATGCTCCTCAGAGCTAGTCTGCATTAGGTTTATTGACAATGATGGATCAAAGTACGTGTGTTTCTAATGGAAAGAGTTCACTATACTTTACACGATCATACCACAAACTCAGCAATATAGCTCACGATGATCCTCATTAAGGCCCACCATTTTATCACAAAAAACAGATTGTAATGCAACTTTGCTTAAACTCTCTCAAGGCCTTTATGTGACCAAATGAAGTACACGTGTAGGTCATCACACTTAAAAAGTTCAGGTAAATTGCTTCCTATCTTGTTTAGACTTAACTAGCCAACTCATAGCAACATGTCAACATATGCACTCATTGCACAGTGTAAGCACCATTTCTGCCATTGGACAATATGTCAATGTCATGTGTGAGATCTATGTTTCAGCTAAAAATTTGGATCAATTTATTAAGATCAAACCAAAGCGCAAAGACCATTTAATTCATATCAAGGTTTAGTCAAGTCTTCATTCTTAATAACTGTTTACCAGTTGAAAAGATGTCTCAGGCAGAGCATAAATTTGTTTACAGACAGAATTTGTGGAGGTGAAAAAAAGGGGGCACAACCCACAGAGAACATCCACTAAATAAATGAACACAGCATTTGTACTTCTATGACGCAGTTGGAGGTTATATCAGAAAAGAATCAATTTAGATAATCCTTTGTGGCTTAAGCGGCAGCTAGATCAATGCATTATTGCTTCAAGAGGACACACAGCATGAAAAATGAACTCATGCTGGCATGTTAGAAAGCAAACTTCCAGGCCAGCTTTGTATTGGATAAAGCTTTGGATAATGATGCATCAGAAAAAGAATAAAAAATGGGTTGAGGCAAGACAAAAAATGCATATTGAAGCTTGAAAACGAATTCAGGCTTGAAATGAAGCACATTGATTCATATGATTGAAAATATGCTCCAACCTATGAATAGGTACAAAAAGCAGAAATTCGGTTTTTAGCAGGACAGGGAGCAGACTCGACTAATCTTTTTGAGGGGGCCATCACAATTACGATACCAAAAGAAACTTTTCCCTTTCAAAACTAGGGTCAAAGAAGACTAAGCTTTTCATTTTTATTATTCCTGTGCTTGAGTGAAGGCAAGTTCAGGGGACATGTTCTTCCCTGCCATGGAAATTAACCTTAACATTTAGCAGCAGTAGAGATGACTCATTCAATTTCAGGAACAGAGACAATATTTTGAACACAGTTTAAGATTTGAAATGTTAATGACCTTACATATTACATTGTTATTGAAAGAAAATTTGATATCTGTGTTTATGCAGTAAGAAAATGGGAGAATTACTGTCGCAAACTGACTAACCTGGTCTATCAGATCCATATTTGTTAAAGCCCAACCTTTTTTCCGATATGCCTCTTGAACGTCTTCACATGAATTACAACAATCATCATCTGACTGCACATGAGAGAGAAAGTGACAAATCAGGAACCGCAGAGCAATTATGGAAAGAACTGAACCTTTACAGATAGAATAAATTATATTAGGGAATACTGGATCTCAATACAAATCAGCGCAAAAGCATTGCTAGAATTGTTGTGGTGTTGTTGTGGGAGAGGGACGGGGGAGAGGGGAAGAAAAAAAAAGGAATAGGAGGCTGGGGTAAGCACAGATTAATAAAGCATTTTGATTTTAGCATAGCGTGTTAAAGAGATTAAGAATTCAAGTGTAGATTAGTGTTCTTGTACTCTAGATTGATTAATCTTGGTCTCACTAGGCTGTAGTTGATTCTGGTTCAGGCCTCAAGTAAAGAAAGTTAGTAGTATCATTCTTCGAAAGAGTAGTGATAATTGATCTTGGGTATCGCGTCTTTCTGCTATTATAAATTTAAATTTATGTACCTTTTGCTGGCCCATCATTCTTTCTCTATAAGGTTTATTGCTTCTAATTGTCAGTGTCAAATTGGCCCCAGAACCAATTTCATGTAGGATCTTTGAAAAATTACATCTCTGAATAATTTAATTGAAACTGATCTAATAACTTTCTGAACTAAAGAAACTTAACACTATGAATCAACAGTTACTTAAGCAGTCAACAAGGATGCCAATGAAATTGAAACTTGACCACAATCTTGAATCTCTCAGTATCTATTTTGTTGGCTGCATCAAGCTCTCATGTGTAAGCTTCTAATATCTAAATAATTACAACTTGAAAAAATAAAGTCCAACCAATTCCCATAGACGACAAGCAGAAAGAGTTAGCCCTTGGGCTCCATATTATACCACAAAGGGAAGATTTTCAAACACAAGATGCTGCCGGACTCACATTCACATAACTTTCGACCATGATATACATTTCATCTGAATCCTAATTCAGATAAAACTTACTCAGGATCTAGATAGCCGCCACTATGAATATCTTTAGTGGCCTTCTCACCAATGTTTAATATATGCATGGTCATAAAAGCTATCATTCAGTTCCAACGCATTTCTCTTGCTGAGATATAGTAAGCAACTTCAATAAGAGAAGAGAAACCAACCACCCAGGTCATGTAGGTTCCCATTCCAAACACTTCCATCATATAAGGTCCTAAAGTAAAAGTGCAAGTGCTTTAAGGTAGCATATGCAACTGAAGGGGCACCTAAGCTTACCTAACTTCTCAAGTACTCATAGATAGGATATGTTAGCCCCACCTAATGAAAAGAAAATTTTCAACTTTGCAAAAATTACATTCAAACTTAATATGTTCAAAAGTTTATGGGAAAAATGATTCAAGAGCACTAAGAAAATTGAATAAACACATTAGATGATGCACTTCAAGGAAGTTCTTATGTAGATGAAATATAGCATACAAAAGGCATCTGCTATAAATAATTTAAACATATAATAGTAGGCTTTACCATGAGCAGCAGAAGCTCACGAAAGCACAATTTAAATGCAATATTACATATATAGGATCTGAAATATGACTTTGAAGGAAGATATCGATTTCTTATTTGTTTAGGTAAAAGGGGGAAGTGCTAGGTGGGGAATAACACAAACATCAAGGGATTGAAATAAAGAAAATAAAAACAAAAGTTTATATTGTGTATTGGACCAACTAGACTGTCCAATTTCTGGATTACGGAAGTTAAACCCTGCATCTTCTATATATATCTGATTTAGGTAAATTTGGTAAGAGAGAGAGAGAGAAAAGAAAGAAGGAAAAACACAACGAGCTTCTGCATACAGTCAGAATCTGAACAAGTGGAACCAGCATGGTTAAAGTGATAATGCTCAACCCCAAATTTATAGCATTTTTGATTCATTAACCACAATAACGTTACTAATCCACAAGCATTTTCTAGTTAACTAGTTTCACTGTCCACATTGATATCTACAACATAGTACTCCCTATTAGGGCATAATGTAGCAAATAGGGTATCAGATCTTCAATGTACCATTTCTGCACGCTTTATATTATTAGAGCACAATGTATCAAAATAAGGGGTACCAGATGTTCAATGTACCGTTTCTGCACCAAAACAAGAACCACAGTATTCTTCATTGTGTTCAAGCCTACCACCATGTCTCTGTAATGGCTTCTCAATCTGCATCAGGGAATAAACAAAGCTAAAAATCAGTGGATGAAAGCAAATATATGTGAAGAATGCTAAGGATGTTTACTTTTCTTATCCAATAATCTATTGTAATGCATGAAAGCAGTCACGCCAGAGAAGAATATCGTCCTTCACAGCTTAAATCATGAAAGAGAATACACCAACCATCATGCCAAAAAGTTAGTTTCTACAACTATAAACTCACACATAGGTTGTTCCATCAATTCCCATCCCAATAATGCTCTATGGCAGCAACAGATCCAGCAAGTCACAAAGCACCTTCATGTGCATTCTCTGCATCAGTCAAAATAAATTTCGCTTGCCATAATACTTGTGGCAACTATCTCGTAGGAGTCATAAAAAAAGAGGGCCTTAAACAGCATGAGTACTCAACTTTGATGCTTACTACCAAATCATAAAGAGTTTTTCTTTAGTATTGTAACTTCAAGATGACAACATTTATAGCCCTATGATAATCTTATGTCACTTTGTTTTGACATGTTGTTGTCGTCTATTTTTATGACAGTAAGTCTCCCGTCTCTAATATCCACTAATTTCTCTTATTTGAACCATCAACGATAACCACAGCAAGTTCAAATTTGCTCTTTACTCCATCCCTTTGCACCTAAATTTATGGTAATGCCATTCTAATTTATCCACACTACTTCCCAGCTCCCTTTTCAACCAAACTGTATAATTCAAATGTAGTAACAAGTCCTACATATTTCTCAAGCTTTGCTTAAGCCTTATCTCAGAGACCATAAATCATCATCCCAGCACTCAACTCCCTTGCAGATTGCAGCACCCTTTGTTCATAGTTATGTATTTATGAATTTAATCCATAATACATCAAGCAGCGTCCTTTTCAACCAAATTGTGTCATTCAGCATAGTCATTAACGCTAAATACAAATAAATATTACATTCTTTTTGTGACACCCTTTGTCATTCAAATCAGATCATCTAACCACTAAGTTTCATTCATCAACAGACCCTTTGCCTCAGATTCTCTATGCACTCTTTCTCTCTTGTTCTCTTTTTTTATTTTTATTTATTTATTTATTTATTTTTATTTTTTTTAACTTTTGACATGCGGCATCAACTCTCTTAAAAGGATATCCACCACCAAGAGCATTCTAGTCATAGCCATCTAAACAACGGCCCACCTGGATTGGGTTGTGCAAATTTCTGAAGCTCCACAGACCAGACTTTCTCAATGCCTAATCATCTAAGTATCATAATTACCATGCCTGAGTACCCTATCCTCATCTTCTCCTGTCACCCCAGTCAAATAGAGTTGCAACCTGTATAAGTTCCGAGTCCTTAACTGCAGATTGAATTCTACTAAGACATGATGCTTTCTATCCTTAGTAATGATGAAAACATCAGACATGAAATTAAGCACCAGTCCCTTTGACAACCTTCACAAAACCAGAGAAGAACTTGCAACCACACCTGCGTCCCCAATCTAATTATTGATGCCAAGGGTAGCAAGACCATAAAAAAAAAAGGAGTTTCAGGGAAGAAAGGATGAGTAACCGCCAAATACTTAAGTGAGAAAATGGCCCTAATATAGAGCTACATTTAAGTCAGTTACAGTCATTAAACTTCTGTATATTGAAAATTCCTTGATTGAGTCAAGTTGTATATCGAAAATTACTCCTTCAGCACCCTAGACTTTGACACGTGCTATTAGCACATTCACGTATTTGAATTAAAAAGCATTATTGCCCTACCTATCAGACAGCGAGAAAAACAATCATCAAACTATGGGTTCACGGTTCTAGTTTGGGGTCACAGGGAAGTTTAGCAGGGCATTATATTCTACTAGGTTAATCATTCTTGAAGCATATCTTTGCAAAAATACGTGTCTAAGTCTTTTACCAAGATCTTTCCAAAAATACTCAAAAATACAAGCCAGCTAAAATCAATGCAATATACCAAGAGAAAGGTTAAACCTTGGCAAGAGCATTTCATGGGTCCTTACGCTCAACTCAATTCCAGATATTCTATTTACCATCCTATAGCACATCTATTTACCAAATATCACCACCCACTATAAAGCACCCTGCATTTTCTTTTTGCCTACCAAAGGGCTGAAACCTGCTGTGCCACATGTCATTGCATGGATGCCACCTAGAAAGACACCAAACCTCAAGCCAGAAAGCTATTCAACCATCTGGTCAAGCCACCTAGGCCTTTCAAAAAGTTTCACTCCACCAATTTCACACTTTCTTTTCTTTTTTCTTGTAAAATAAAAATTTGTAGCCAATGGGAAAATGAAGAACCAAATGGAAGAAAGCAAGATATGCATTCTACTTCTCTTCCATATAGATTTAATAAAACAGAAAATTTTAAGATTCCTTAGTGTTAAGCAGATGGAGAGACAATACTTGTGCATGATGTAATTGCTACCAAAATCTTCTAGAGAGATGAAAATAGATGATGCTAATAAAGGCATGAATTTGATAAAAGACAGATAAGAAAGCACAGGAACAAGCCACAAAATTGTCCTCTCACTAACCTTTGGTGCACCAATAACATCTGGCCTTACTTCTATCACGTTACCATGAGCATCAATTCTTTTCTTGACTATATCATGTCTCTGCAAGTAAACAAATGTGCCATACATAATAAGAGAGCAAAAGTAAACAAACATGAAATTCAGAAACATACGTCAGATGCAATCGAAGGTAGTGATAAAGTATTCAGAATTTCAGACACTTAGCATGGCTTCATAAGAATATGTTACTATTGTCACACTAAAGATTAATCAACGAGAAGTCTCTGCTTGCAGTGCATACGATATCAAGGTGTTGCTCTCCACTAATATCCATGGCATCAAGACTGAGTAATGAACATCGCACAGCTGGAAAGGTGACATCAAACTGCAAATCCAGACAGAATTAAAGCACAGATAAATAAAGCAAGAATCACAACTTTTAAACTTTAAAAGGACACTAATTCAGCTGGTATTTGTACTTGAAAAACTACCATAAGACAGCTTTGCTGCAGCAAATCATAATGCATGATATTTCATGCTCATAGAAACTACTTCAGTTAAAAAGAGTTCAAATCTATGCTGTGAAAAAATCTTCTTAGGAATGAAAATTTGAGATAAGATTCACAAAAACAATAAAAAGTAGAACCTACAAAGAATCAAATGCTTTCCTCAAATATGACGTCTCTCATTTGCTTTTGCAGATTATGATTAAACAAGAAAAGATGATAACCGTTTTTTGATCCAAAAAAAAAATGATAATTACATTGATCTTAAGAACTCCCCCTCTGGAAGTATCAACCACAAGCTTGGACTCCGAGACAGTGTGAAGGAACATTCCTGTAAGCACAATCAACTGACTAATTAGTAACACAGCCCAGAAAACCAAAGCAGGAGCAACTGATAGTATTCATGTGGAGAAGTAAAAGGCAGACTAGAAGAAGTAGCTAGTAGAAAATAGCCACGCAAATAATCACTTATGAATTGGACTAAGACTAGGTCAGATTTAATAGGAATCGCTAGTATGAGAGAAAGACAACAAAGACAAGAAAAGTACAATAAGGCCTTCAATCGTCGGCATCTTCACCAAATCAGTGATTAAATCATAATCACTGAATGTCAAACAATGAGATGATATTTTCATCCACCAGATAGAAATTGCAAAAAGAACCTTGCAATTGTGTGATCCTCAAACTATCAACATTTGCAGGACTCTCACCAAGAAGCCCAAACCCTAGATATCAAGTTTTTGGAGGAGATTCAAAACTATCTCCAATTCCCTTTTTCTGCTTTCCTATTTTTCTTGGGGGCAGGTCAAGGGGATGGGTGGGTTCCAGGGTAATTCTGCTAATCCTAATGCACCAAGCAAGGTAAACATGATGGCAAAAAAAAAAAAAAAGTTAGAAAAGGTGAAAAAGAACAACACAAATATGTGTGTGTGTGTGTGTGTGTGTGTGTGTGTGTGTGTGTGTAAGAAAGAGGAAAAAACAGAAAAGGATAAAAGAACTTAAGAGCCATTGAGCAACCAAAACCACCATGAAAATCAACGAAAGGAAGAATGAAAAAATTATCTGAAATGAGGCCATTAGACACTTCTGTGAGTAAATCTTTTATGTAATTTTAGTTGAACTGCAATATTGCTTTTTGTATAATGCCTAAATTGCAGTCTATGTATATTATTAAAAGATCTCTTCCAATAATTTATAAAATAAGAAAAATACTATAATTACCCATCATACTCTTCTTTTTAAACATAATTATTTCCAATTTATAATCGATCAATAGTACCCACTATGAGAAAAAGTGGGATTCCACTCTCATACAACATGCCAACCGATTGGGTCAGCCAATTGAGCACACCATATGCTAAGTTTTAATAGGACAGTCCTTGCAATTGAATCCCTCCAGTTGACACTGAGGTACCAAAGTCTAGGTTCTACCGGTGTTTCCAAAGTGTAGCTTTTGTTTCTTCAATGAGAAAGTATATCACCTGCTAACCTGTTTCATGCAGATGAATTTTCAACATATTCGTGTTTTTTGAATATATATAAGTGTGGGTATGAGCTTTGTAAATATAAATGAAAGGTTAAGCCATCATCATATTATAGGCCAGATTCAACCAGTAAACACCTAGAATGTGTCCATTTTAATTAGTGAAGTGAAAACACAACAGATAAAATCTTACAATTTATCTGTAGCTTTTGCATTCAATTAATAAGGAACATCAATCTAAATGAATCCTGTGAAAAGCCTTACAGAGACTAACGTTAAGTCACTATTTTAATTCTTTTTTTAGTTTCCCTCTCCTTTTGGGGCATTGCACAAACCTCTGACCCACAAACTTTCCATCTAAGCCACATTCCATCCTAAACATCATTCCACCAAGCTGTTTTATAATGTTCTATACAGAACAGACCAAATCTCCATTGCTGTCAAGTAAATAAGACAAGATTTTCCGATACATGTAAATCACTAAAACACTTAATCCAAACCAGACTAAACTCTCTTGCAATCCCATATACTCCTGCCTATTTCCTCGATAGAACGATCAGCGAACACTAGAAGGTTGAAATTGATGCTACAAGACCCTGGATATCTAACTTAAAGGCTTGTCCACAAAAGCACAACTCTCAAACGTAGGAAATAGTTCTGAATTGAGCTCAACTTGTTGAAACCAAATTTAGTAAACTAAGCAACTAAGTTTTTTCCTTCTCTTTTGGTTGCCTTTTGTTGTTTACTACCTAAAAGCAAAACAGTATAGAACACGGTAGAACAGTATCATACAAACAAGCACTAATTTCAAATCAAATTGTAGGATTATGAATGAGCGAACTTGACCGAGAAGAAAAAGGAAAAAGGGAAATCAACTCAACCAAACACTACTCATTGCAGATAGTTTACTTAAGAAAAAATAATAAAATTTGGATGTCATACATAATATATAGATCAATAATGTTTTCATGATGTCCTACCAGGTTTAGGTACATCTCAAATGTGTATGCCCCATGCCAACCATGATGTAAGTCATATTGTAGGCTTCCCAAATTTATAATGGTTAAATCTTACATCCATTTCACAAACTAAAGTAAAAATAATTCAATAATTGCCACAATCCCGGATCACTGTACGATAAGAAGCTTGCTCCATCAAGAATCTGACATCAAGAGAGACTGAACAGGGATGATTTTTGGCTTATTAGTTGTCCACATACAAAGTATTTGACACCCTTTTGAATTGTTAAGGTCTGCATACTTCGTATGCAGAACTGTACTAGTCAACAGGCTATATAAATGTCAATACAAATAGTTCAGTCTGCAAGTTATCATGTGAATTGTAGGACATTATCAATTTCCATTTTTATTTGACACTATTTGTTATTTATAAAACTATTATGAATAATGAGTGATTGTACTACAACATTTTGCAACTCAATTTTGTTTCAGTTGGAGTTTGGACACTCCAAAGTGAGATTCCCAAGTTAAAGAGCCCACCTTAACAATAGAGCAAAATCTCTTAAAGCCAATCAAATCAATCCAGTTTAATCACCCATTCAAAGATATCTTCAAAAACCATAGGCACATTCACAATGCTAGAAGTTTAAGCACAGGCAGAATCAGGTTCGCAAACCTTGATTCATTCAGGCCTTATGTAAATAACAGTATAGCATATTATTTTGTACTAAAGTGCTTCTCGAAATGAGGGGTACTGGTGCAATGATAGCTGCAGTCCAATTTGCTCTGAGAATTACTTTAGTATTGTAGTGGCATTATAGTTCTAAGAAAATTCTTAGAACAAATTGGAGAGAGTCACATCATGGTAATTAACATCCTCTTTCTGAGTGAATCTGTTCTTACACATATTGTCACATTAAAACTAGAGTACAACTAATCATATCAAAGGACAAAAATAAGACTTTAGATTCATACTGATGCAAGTCATAAAAATCTTAGTCAGTCAAATATCTAACGCCTGAATTAACTCCCTCCTCCTAAACTCTATGACAAGAGCCTCTGAACAAATCATCATCCTAACCTCTAGATGTCTATGTTAAGAAAACAAAATAATGCACAGCCTCCAATACTACATACATCAACTCATAGCAGAATTATTAAAATAAGGCCCAACCTATGTCACATTATGGTACAAGTTAGATGAGTTTAAGGTGTATCAAACTCAGAATTCCATCTTAATCTATAATCATCAATCTGTTCCACTACTTCCTCCAGTTTATGTCACCTTACATACTAGATCATAGAAAATCATCTACCCTGCACTTGCATGTATCAACCACACCGTTTTAAAGGCTGTGCCAACTTCAAAAAGGGAAAAAAAAAATTCAATGAGATGATTAACTGGAAGGTAAACTAACTTCCAATAAAATCCCAAACGGATGCCAAATAAATTAAGTTGACTATACAATTTTCTTGTTCATAATCTTTGGGGAAAATTAACATATCAGATCCTTTCCAACCCACCCTATGACTGCTATATGGAGAAGCCTTTTCTCCCATATTACTTGTAAGTCGATAGTTGTGCATAGGAATTAGGGAAAGAAAAAAATTCAACAATTAGACTTCCCAGCAAAGCTTCAAACAAAGATGTCAGGCTATCCAACTTCAATTATCTCAATTTCCTTTTGCTTGAGATTAAAGATAGGAGCCAGGTGGGCAGAGAAGACTCATTTATAGATGACATGCGAGCAGGAAGCTTTGCTCCTTTGACAGGCAACAAGAACCTACGAGTCATTGAAAATAAAAAGCAGCACACTCTGCTTAAATTAGCATGCCTCTATCAGAGAGCCATCACAAAAGCTCATGATAAATTTTCTTGTTTAGTAATGTTTGGTGAAGCTTCCATTATGCTTTATGCAAGTTGTGTTACATTTGGTTCCCGTGTTCCTTTTCTAATGTGTGTTAATAGGCAATGACTGTATACTTTCGAAATTTTCAGTTTTCATTAAACCATTCTTTTTGTCCATTTTGTTCTGCATAACACATTCTTTACAAGACATCACATGCTAATGGACAAACCAGAATGCTGTCTGGTACCGTATCAATAACATCTTCATGAACATGAACTAAATTGGAATGGCTATAAAGTAAGCCATTTTTCTGAATACCCCAAATAGCCATCACCTGGAAGCCCAAGTCTTCTGATGGATTTACATGTGAGCATTAATTTCTTCAACTCCACGTATGAATTAAGTCACACAATAGAATTATTAGAAATTGAAAGATTGACGAACATGGTTTTGCATTGCAGTAGTGTGCATTATACATTTAAGAAGTTAAAGACTTGAAATCAATTTTCTATTACCCAGAACAAATAAAACCTTCTAAGAACTAACCTTAAAATCTAAAGGTTCCTATTACTGTAGAAAATTAAAAAGCTTCAAGCAAAATGAATCATAAAAAAACTGCACAACATCAAAAGCCACATTAAAAAAAAAAAAAAAAAATCAATGAGAGAGAGAGGCAGAGGCGCATACTGAGCTCGGAGAAGAAGAGAAAGAACATGACAGAGAAGGACACGATGGTGATAACGCCACCGGAGAAGGTACGGCTATAGAAATCCTCATTGACTTTAGGGTAGGCGTCTAGTTTCCTGAGCTTGTGAAGGATCTTGTCCATGGTCACCGAACCCACACCATACAACGCAAGCCCTCAAAGCACCAAATTTTCAAACCTTCCTATCAACCAGAAGTCAGACCAAAACCGGCACTTCTTTCCCTTCTTCTCGCTCTCAATCTAAACACGCACCAGACCAGCAAGAATGTATCTCTCCGCGTCCGTCAGATGCCCAGGCCGGACGTCGCTTCCGAGAAGAGAGCGGATTGGGGGATGAGCCGGCCGTCAATGACCGGCAGACGCTGCGGTGATTGGCTGATTGTTTGTGAGAAAAGTTATGTTTGAATGTGGCCGTGACTTTTCTAGACTTGGGTTAGGTGGCCAAGGACCCACAAAGGGCGTGTCGTCGTAAAACTGGTCAATGGGGTCTCCCTGGCCTGTAATGGTCAATCACGCCCATTATCTCCTGCCGTTTATGATTGTTGAACCGCAAGTACAGGGTGGAGAGGAGGACAATCTACTTCTCTTTTGGGTCCCCGGAGAATTCGGATTACGTGGGACAGGAGTCCTCTCTGTAACGCCAAAAATAGCCATGGAAGCAAACCAAGAAGCACGTTTGAAGCTCCATTAAAACCAACGACAAACTGTTTTCCTTATCATGGAGATCTTATTTGGAATTTTAAAAATATAATTCTACATGGAACAGATTTGCCTCAAATATGGTTCAACCCGAGCTCCTCTTAATATACGGGATGAAGTATGTCATTTTTTTTTTGTCTTTTCTTTCAGAATTCATGGTCTCTCTCTTAAATTGTGCTCAATTTCCTCCTCCTCTTTCGCTTCTTATCTCCTCTTTCGCTTCTTCTCTTTTCCTTATCATAAAGATTTAAGGAATATAATTTCACAACAAAGAAATAGAATCTTTGGCTAATATTTAAAAAGTTAATTTGTCATGTAATTTATGAAGTAGCTTTTAATATTAGATCTTAGAATTCTTTACATGATATTAAAGTTTAGGATTAAATCTACTCAAACCTTGTCCAACCTAAGCCCTCTAGGCATGTGGCGGTGTTGAAGAATGTAGTCTCTTTAAATAATGTTTAAAAGTATATTTATCCCTCTAATTTATAAGGAAAGGAAAATACCTCCATACGATGAAAATAAATAAATTAAGAGATTAATAGATTAACAACAGAGGACGCATAGTATCGAGCATGAATTATGATTTTTATTTTTATAAATTGTCATGTATGTTACAATACAATATTTCAATCAACTATCCTATCACTTAGGTTTAAAAATGACATTTAAAATCTTCTAAAGTTCTATGTATGCAAATTATAACTCTATGCTCAAGCACTAGACAAGAAAGAGAATCTACTTCTTTTTTGGGTCCACGTCGATTTCGGATCAAAAAAATGAATTTTATTGGGCAAAGGAAATACATCATTTGAAATAAAGAAACTACATCAGCTTAGAGTCCACCTAGTATCCAATAAAACGCATGGTAAGAGACCAGGAAGCATGTTGGAGTCTGTCTTAAAACAAATGCGAAAATATCCCATTGGATTTTAATTAATCTTGTCATTTCAAATGTGAGAAACTGCGTCTCACGGAAACATAGTCCATGAGTAACGACATATCACATTCAACCTGGGTGGTTAGACAACATTAAAAAAACACATGTGCGCCTATAGGCCACATCAGCGTAAGGTTAATGTTAATGTGTAGAGATGTTCCTGCGGGATGGGTGCTAGCTTGTAAGCTTTAATCCACCTCCAATGAGACAAAAAAACCCAAGATTTGTATAATCAAATTTAGTATACTAGAACAAGAAATTAACAAAAACAAGAACAAATAAGGGATTAACAAAAACAAGAATAAAAGGTCTTAAATACTCCTCTCATTAATTGACCTTTTAGAATTAAACCTAAACCTACGACAAATGGTATAAAAGCCAAATTGTAACTTGATGTGATAGACTTACAATTGTTATGCCCTAATGTGGGGTGGGTAATAGGCTCATCTAGTGGTGCTTGCAACTACTATTCCCTTGTGTCGCGTAGGTAGTGGGGGGACCCCTAGTATAGTAAGGAGCCTCACACACATCAAGGGTGATATAGATTTAGGTGAAAAAGAATGTAATGAACACCATCCTTTTACAATGGATAGAAAAAAAAAAAAAAAAAAAGCAAGATAGTTTGATTATATAAGGAGACTTTATTACTTCTCTCATTAAGTTTACCTTTTTGGATGGAATCCAAATTTGTGACACTTTTCCTTACATAAGTTTATTATTTCTTTATTGTTCAAGTTAGTTACAAACTCTTTACATCTCTCTCTATTTATAGAATTTCAAAAGATACAATGCTTTTTCCGAGAGGTACAATGCCCTTTCTAAAAGGTGTGACACCGTTTCTAAAAAGTATGATGCATCACATTCCATAGAAACTCAAACTAAGGGACCAATCATGGCCATAAGGCCCTTAATTCTATTGATATGGATTTAATATGATATTGGAACAACTAAGTAACATCATATAAGTATGTGTTATTTGTTATCTCTTTTGTCATTCCAATTCTCTCTCTTTATTTGACATATGATCATCAAATAATATACTTTATAGTTTCAATGAATTTGTATGTCTTGTCTTGAGTAACTTGAATTTAACTCTATTTGTTACAAGACATTATTTATGGCTAATAACTAAATGTCCTAGCCTTTTGCTTAAGTTTTACACCTTCTTTGAGACTTTAACAAGATATATATATTATATATAAAGCACTTATGTGCTAAATGCAACTATTATGAATTCATGCAATACACAAGTAATATATATATATATATATATATATATATATATCTAATAATTTACCTCATGGTACACAACTTAGATGCAAACTTTATTACATAATAGAGAAAATAAAACCTCCTACTAAACAAAAGCATTGCTACATACGTACGGACGAATTGTATCAATAATATTCTGATTTGTGGTGGAGATTCTCCATCCTTAAAAGACCTTTTGAAAATGCAAGTTACTTTTAAGGGGACATGAGTATTCTAAGTGGGTTACCTATTTCCCTCTTAAAAATGGAACATCGTCGCCCTCTGCCCCTAAACTCTACCGTTCCCTCTGTTCATAAATTAAATTAATGACAATGTGTATCCTTCATAGTGAAGAAAATAGCATGGTAAGCCCGACAGTTTCACAAATAAAAATGTCAGGTTATTGGCCCTATAATGAAAATGGTCATGAAATTCATAGACAACGAATTTATTAGGTCAGGTACCATATCGTTAGAGATATTTGCATTGGTTCATTTGTCTTTTTAGCATGATAAATAACAATTATTATAATTATAAAGAAGTAAAAAAATTGCAACAACCTTACTGAACAGATTCTTTAAAGTTACAATATACTGTATTTAGAACAAAAAAATATAAGAAAATTCAAAAATAAAAACCTTAAAAGTACTATTATTATTTTCAATATTAAGAAGAATATGACGAATATAATCTAATCATTTAGGGGCATAAACCCTAAATTATAATAAGTATTTGCAAGAATTTTAGAATTTTTCAAATGCCATTTTTGAGTTAAATGATAGATGATTTATTGAACTACTTTGTACTATAAATTTTGAGATATATGAAAAACATGACATTTTATCAAAAAAAATAAAAAAATATGGAGGGATTTCCTAACAGCTTGGTACAAAGGAAAAACATAAAACTTGGAGGTGAAACATGAAGAAGCCTCCTGCCACATCTTTATTTTAGTTGTAAAAAGAGTAAAAGATGTTATATGAGAAGGACCAGAGAAGACGTGCACTTGTCTTCTTACCTTTGTAGGTATGTGCATGAATATTCTTATGTTCTTAAACTAATCTCTTATCGGGTTGTCCATTTCTTCATGGTTTATATCTAACACTACTCTTTCATTTCAACTTGTCTTCTGTCGTGTCTCCGTCTTCTTCTTCTCCATCTACTTGCTTTTCTTCTTCTTCTGCTCAGGCCAACCTTCTCAGAAAAATTGTTTCTTTTTTCTCTTTTGGTCATAGTTGTCCCCTGCTTAAGTGAGTCCTCTAGCCTCCCACCTCGACTAAATAACCGAACAAAAGAGAACAAAGAAAGTTTAGGTGCTTTCAGGTGATTATGGGTCTGTTATGCATAGAATTTTTCCTAGGGTTCCTTTTACTTTACGCCACTATCTTGGCGTCTCCGCAATTTGGAGCCTCAATTTCCCTGCTAAAGCTCTTTCCAACATCTGATCCCGATTCTTGCACTTACATCCCTGCGCGTGGTCCAGACAAGAGCACATTGAAGGGGACGAAGCGAGCTTCGAAAGCAGTGCACGCACCCCCTCCATGTCTAAGCTTCAATGATCAACTCCCGCGGCGTTCACTTGATTACTTCTAATCTACGTAACTTTTTATCTGTTTGTGTTTCCTCGCCTATGGAATAACCTTCGCTTGTTGTATCTGTTTGTGGCTCTCTCCAAGGAACCTTAGTCATGAATATTGTGTTTGTTGTATCTGTTTCTAGTTCTTGTAATATAAATGTCTCTATTTTTGTAATGAAAGACTCTTATCTTTTAAATTTACCTTAGCGGAAGAACATAAGAATGTTTGGACTTGTGTGCAAGATCGAATATTTGGTTATTTGAAACTTTTAATATGAGAATAGAGTTTATATTAAATTTATTTTATTATATACATTTTTTTTAAATACTCACACTTACTTGCACACTCAGATATTAAATTTAGAGCTAAGAAGTTTCAGAACTTGTTAGCAGACCACTAGATCAAGGTGACACTCAGTCAGTAACATTTAAAACTTTAGATAAATTAAATCAGTTATAGTATTTACCATATCTTTGGTGTGACTAGTTGCTTCTTACCTTGGGATCATCAAACTGCTCGTTGGGCATTAAAAACTGTACCAGGCGTACCCAAGGCTAGTCCTCTAGTGGGATTACATTTTGTAGAGTTATTACGTGTAGGGGTGGGGGAGCAGGAACGCAACACCGTCCTGTGGGCGTTGATTTCCCTGTTAAAAAAATTTATATGTTTTATTACCAAACAACCTTTCAGCTTCAATCCTCGGAACCTCACGGGAGCGCCACTCCCGTAGTTGGTGCAAGTTTCTCTTATAGGATTTAGCAGAATTCAAAGAATTGATTGACTCTTCAAATCTAACTCATAGGGTCCTATGTGCCATTGAATTTAGAGAAAAAAAAAATAGGTTCACCATCATTGGAATGTTGTTGTATTGGTGGTATGCTATCCACCATTAATTTGTTGGTTTGATAGCAACTCAAGAAATGAGGATTGAATTGGATTTACATTAAGCTCTAGTTGATTGAAAACTATTTTCCTAAAATTTACTTAACATGATGTGTTATAGGGTATGGTAGCAATCTAAGACAAACAATCATCATCTATAAAAGAACTTAATTAAAAATTCAAATGTAAAAATACACTTGATATCCTATAAAATAACAGTGTAGAGATTAAATCACAACATTAAAGAATTTGCACAAATAGTGACAAGATAAGATTGAATAAATTTGCAATGTGAAAATCTTCAGCAACTTTCTTCAGATAAAAACTACAACAAATGAGCATGAGAGCAAATGATAGAAACAAAAGTTTGGTCCACACTAACTGAGAACTATATCATTTGTTCCCTAACAAAGCTAGTAAGAGCAGTTGAATATAAAATATTCCTTGTGCACCAATCTCTCTTACCAAAAAGAAGATAATCCATTCACCTATGCTCTTGCACATTACAACACCTTTTGACAAGCCAACTTACCCACCTAACTTAAATACATCAAATTGGGTAAGGAAGAAAAACTATAAATTTAACCATTTTCTAATTTGGGGTAATCTAGTCCGATCAACTAAGGATTTCAATGTCATAGCTATATTGAGGGTGTCCCCTTGACCTATTGGCAAAAGCACAAGTGCCCCTAACCTACTTGTCCAACATGTCAAGGGTTCGAGACACCCCCTTCCCTCCTTGTGTGTGTGAGTTGTAATTAAAATAAAATAAAAAAAGTCATAGAAAGGAGTTCTTACATTAAGTATCAGGCATTTAACAAGGAATAAATCAATAATACGATGAATGCATATTCTATTAAAGAACAAGTGTCCCAATACCATGGGCTTAAGCTCCATTTAAACTTCTCTTCGAATGGAAAACATTTTCCTATTGAAAAATAGCCGTTAGATGCACATAATTGATCTAAGATCTTTAGAATGTAGCTTCCTCAACCCCGGGATTGGTTCTGGCCATTTTTGACGAAACTAGTTCTGCGATTTGATCGGCCACAGTACTGGTTTCATCAAAAGAAAAGTGCTAATCCCATTGCCGAAACACAATTATTTTGACCGCCACATGATTTCAATGAATATTACAACGATGTGTTTATCAATACTTTTTTTTTCCCACACTTCCTTGCCTCCCAAGGTAATTACATCAGTTCCTTCTATACTTCTAAAGATATAGACAAGCTAATTCAAACCAAAACACTCACCTACCCTAAGTGTAGTTTCGCTCTCATAACCAACATATACTACTCTATCAGGGATTTGAGGAAATTCATTGAGGGAGGGGAAGTTCGAACATTGATCTTTCATGTTATAGAACCCTCAAATGCTACTGAACTATCAGGGCTTAAGCTTCGGGACTTACGCTGGACCAATGTCTTTGTTTTCTGGTTTCCTTCTTTTAGTTCTCCCCACCCCAACCCCTTTTTCCCCCTTTCTGGGGCTCTGCATGCTTTAAAAATGATTGTTTATCTATTATAACCAAAGTGGCTCTAATAGCTAACGCTGTTTGCTCCGCCTATAAATTTAAATACTGAAAATTTTTGCCCTTCAAAATGTAGAAAACGGGGTGAAAGCTCGAAAGTTTAGTTATGAAACGTCAGTTTTGGAAATACAAAGAAAATGAGCATAAAATTCACAGAATAAACTAATTGGGTCAGGTGCCAAACCAATGGAGAGGAATTTCTTATTAGCTTGGTGGAAAGGAAAAAAATAAAAAATAAAAGGTGGAGGTGAAGCATGGGGAAGCTTTTGTCATTTCCAGAAAATTTGTTGGTGCATTTTAGGAAAGACACATATGTTGCTAAATCGGCCGTGTAATTAAGACGTTATTCTATGTAATATTCTCATAATATTCCTGTATTTATTATAGTCCCTATTTAAGTTAAGAATTGACCCTATTCATTGTATAGATTATCACACCAATACAGAAACAATTCACTCACTCATAGGCTGCATCCATTCTCTCCTTTTCTTACAAAATTCGTATTTAGAGAATTGCCTCTTTCAAATTGCCTCCAACTAAGTCTTTATTTTATTTGTAAAAGAGTAACAGATAGGATCCGAGAAGGACCAAAGATATCCTTGTCTCCTTACTTTAGGAGGTATAGTTGAAATTTGAAGAGGATGAACAGTGCTATAATCTTTGTATTTCGTTTCCAAAGAATTATTTACAAGAGTACGCATATATGTATGGTATAAAAGGAAATTTACAACTATAACCCTAGTCTAAGTAGCTACAGTGCTACAGTGACGTGAGTGACAAGGAGTCTTGTCTAACATCCCCCCGCAAGCTGATGGGTCTGGAAGAACGGTCAGCTTGGATCGCAACAACCGAAAACGAGAAGTAGACAAGCCTCAATATGGTATCGGAGCCAGCCCACGTGACCGTGTGGTGATGTGAATAGACCCCACCTCTCACTGCCATGGCCTAAGCCCACGTGATGTGTGACTGCGGGGGAGTATTGGGAAGCCAGTCCCACATCGGTACCGTGGCACGCAACTCTGCGCCTTATATAGGCCTGGGCTACTCCTCTCTCTGCACTAGTGTTTTGAGATGGAACCCCAGGTTCAAAGCCCAGGGAGAGGAGAAAAATACTCAGTCGCTGGTACCAAGCACGAGGAGCTTGCTTGAGACCATAAAGAGAGCGACGGAGACGACATACATGGTGAGGATGAGAGGCGTCAAGAAAACCAGGTGGTTGAAACATGTATACTTCTTCAGAAAGAGAACCATGAAGAAATGCATTAGAGACATCAAGCTGACGAAGATCCTACCCACGGGAATAGGCCACGGCAACTAAAGTACGAATAGTAACCGGTTTAGCGACCGGGCTAAACGTCTCGGTGTAATCAATACCAGGTTGCTGATGAAAACCTTTCGCCACTAGACGAGCCTTGTAGCGCTCGAGAGAACCATCCGATCGAAGTTTAACCTTGTAGACCCATTTACAACCGATGGGATGGGCACCAAGAGGAAGTGGGACGAGATCCCATGTACCATTGTGAAGGAGTGCCGAATACTCTGCGGACATGGCTGCTTGCCACTGAGGGTCCTTGACAGCTTGTGAGAAGGTAGTGGGTTCAGTATAGGGATGAGCAGTGGCGGTAAGTGCAAAGGTGTGATTACGGGTGAGGATACGACGAGTCACAATACCATCCTTGAGACGGGTGACCATAGGATGGCAAGGGGTAGGGGGGTAGGGCTAGAAGGAGGGGAAGAAGGAGGAGAGGGGGTAGTAGAGGGAGGGAGGGAGGGAGGGGGAAGAAGTAGGAGTAAGAGAAGTGGAGGGAGGTAAGGGAGGTAAAGGAAGGGTAATAGGGGTAGGATAAGAAGGAGGAGGAGATGGGGAGGGGGAGGGAGTGGTGGAGAAAGGGAAGGTGGTCTCGTCAAAGAGGGCATCTGCGGTGATATAAAAACGACGAGTGGAAGGACAATAGCAACGATAGCCGCGATAGCCAGGGGGATAACCCATGAAGATACAGGGACGAGAGCGAGGGGCTAACTTGTGGGAAGCATAGGGGCGGAGGAAAGGAAAGGTAGCACAACCAAAGACTCGAAGAAGAGAAAGGTTAGGAGGAGAGTGGAAAAGAGTTTGCCATGGAGAAAAGTGACCAAGAACGGCAGTGGGAAGCCGATTAATCAAAACAACAGCAGTTTCAAAAGCAAATTCCCAGAAGTGGAGAGGGATAGAGGCATGAGTAAGTAAAGCAAGACCAGTCTCAACAATATGACGATGTTTCCGTTCTGCAGTCCCGTTCTGAAACGGAGAGTAGGGGCAGGAAACACGCTGGTGAATACCATGAGTGGAGAGATAGGTACGAAGTTCAGAAGAGAGAAACTCAGGAGCACCGTCACACTGGATAGCACGTAGGCGATGGGAAAATTGAGTGCTAACAAAGGAGTGAAAAGTACGAAAAATAGAAGGAAACTGATCACGAGTAGTGAAGGGATAAAACCATGTGAAACGAGAATGATCATCAATGAAACATACATAATATTTATAACCATGAAATGAAGTTACAGGAGCAGGGCCCCATACATCAAAATGAACTAGTTCAAGGGGTTGGGAAGCCCTAGACTAAGTGGGGGGGTGAGGGTGACGGTGACTCTTACTAAGAGCACACGCCGTACATAAAGGGGAAGAAGTGCGAGTAAAAGGAGTGTTCGTAGAGGACAAAAGACGAACAACAGCGTCAGAGAAGGCATGACCAAGACGGTGATGCCATAAAGTGAGAGAGCCAGAAGAGGAAGCAGAGAGTGCCGAAGGGGTCGGAGCAATGCCGGACGGCGAGATGCGATAGAGGCCGCGATCAAGGATGCCGCGGAGTAGGATCTGACCAGTAGACAAAGAATGAGCAATAAAATGTGTGTTATAAAATATGAAGACACAATGATTATCAAGGGCAAAATGGGAAACAGACATTAAATTTTTGGTGATGCCAGGAACAACTAGAATATTAGTAAGACGAATATATGGAGGAGCGGAAGAGAAAAATGTACCAATATGGGTGATGGGAAGAGAAACCCCATCACCAACGGTCAACTGCTGAGTGCCGTTGTAAGGGATAGCAGAAGTAAGGCCAACCGTGCTATCAATGACATGATGAGTAGCACCAGAGTCGGAAAACCAGGAAGAGGCAGCAAGGGCAGATGGTGGAGGAGAGAGAGGGGGAAAAGAGGTGAGGTGGGCCTGAGGAGAGAAAGGTGGGGTGGGAGCATATGGGGCCTGAGAGGCGAAGTGGGCTTGGGCCTGGGAGGAATAAGGAGTAGGGCCCATGGAGGGATAGGGAGCTGGATATGGGCTAGTTGTCAAGGGGGGTTGGGCTGGTGAAGGAAAGTGGGTTGGGGAAAGGAATGGGGCCGGGGAAGCAAAGTAGGCTGTAGGGGAAGAGGAGAAGGATGGTTGGGAGGTGGGGGTCACATAATGGGCATTGTAGCGTTCACGGCAGGTCGTGGCATAATGACCTCGACGCCGACAGATTTGACAGAAGGGTACACGCCGCCGGCCTCGACCGCCGCCGCTGGCGGCGGCCGGCGAGGAAAAATGGGTTGCTGGAGAAAAATAGGGATTTGGAAGTAGAGGAGGCTGGGAGGCTGGGGAGGTGGCGCGTGTGGTACCATTCGCCGTCAAAGGCATCCGATTGGAAAAGACAGCAGGGGACCCATGATGAACAGCGAATGCCGCAGGAGGCAGAGAAGAAGGTAGATCGCGATCGTTGACGTCGACTGCAGCTTCGTGGGAGAGAAGGAGGCCATTGAGGTCCTCCCTCGACATCGACGCCACCCGGGAGCTGACTGAGACAGCGATGGCCAGGGCACGATAGTCCGACCCCAAACCGCGAAATACGTGAGTATGATACTCACTATCATGAAGAGGCTCGCCGATTAAGGCCAGCTGATCAGAGATCTGAGACACCTGCTGGAGAAATTCTGCCACAGTGCGGTCGCCGCGACGAAGATTTTGAAGATCTAGGCGAAGAGCAGCGGCGCGAGCAGTGGATTGTTGGGCGAAAGTGGTGGCAAGGTGACGCCAGATGGCCGCCGACGACCGGAACGTGGTGAGTTGAGCCACGATGGGAGCGGTGGAAGTGGTAAGAATCCACCCCATTGCCGTCCGGTCACGAATGCGCCAATGGGCATGGGCAGGATTGGGGACTCGGGTGGGGCCAACGGAAGAGGAGGTTTGAGGCTGGGTCGAGTTGGTAGGGGCAAGGAGATGAGTGGGTGGTTCGGGCTCTGTTCCTTCAACGATGGGAAGAAGCTGGGCAGCATCGAGGAAAGGTTCCAACATTGTGCGCCAGATGATGTAGTTGGACCCATTGAGTCGTTCAGGGAGGGATGGAGAAGAAAGAAGAGCAGGGGTGGCGAGGGCAGCCACGGGAGGGGTAGTCAGGTCAGTGACCCGATTGGAAGAAGAATCAGAGCCGGTGCTGGAAGAGGTGGACATTGGTGGGTTAGGCGAAAGAAAAACAGGGAGGAAAAGGGAAATAGGGCCTAAGAAAGGAAGGTGGGGAACGATTATGTGAAGGAAGAAAAGGAAGAAAAGGAGAGAAGGAGGAGGGAGGTAAAAAGAAAGGTCGGATCGGAGGCTTTCGCCGGAGCTGGAGCTCCGATACCAAGTTCAAATTTGAAGAGGATGAACAGTGCTATAATCTTTGTATTTCGTTCCCAAAGAATTATTTACAAGAGTACGCATATATGTATGGTATAAAAGGAAATTTACAACTATAACCCTAGTCTAAGTAGCTACAGTGCTACAGTGACGTGAGTGACAAGGAGTCTTGTCTAACAGGTATGTCCATGATTATCCTTGTCTTCTTCACTTTGGAGGTATATCGATGATTATCCTTGTCATCTTACCTTTGGAGGTATGTCCATGATCATCCTTCTCTTCTTAAGTTAATGACAATATCACCTAACAAGTTTGCGTACATCCTTCTCACAGCCGTGTTTGCCGGCCATGGTTGCGTGCAATGAATGTGAGGACCAACATCATAGGGAGGGTTTAATATTGTTTTCTATTGGTGTTCGTGATATGCTTTGAAATAGTGATTATATTCTCCAAGCTTCGATTATGGAACTGCAGCCTTAGTGGGGGCCGCCCTATAGATGTAGGAGGCCCACAGAGAGCATCTTGCAGAGCAGATGGAAAGGCAGTGATATTAGTAATACCTAGCTCTCCATGCAAGCCGCTGCACTCTGTGGGCGGTTTTGGGACGTAGTATGACTCTCTACAGTAACCAATGCCCAAAAGGAAAAAGCGAAAAGCATCCCTCCGTTTCAGCAACTATAACCATACAATTTTCACGCCAGCACCTTTTGGGTTCATTTCCTTCCACATTTCTGCTCACAGCCTACTGAAAGAGTGAGGGACTGAAAAAAAAAAAAAAAACAAAGAAAGTTACAGGTGCTCGCAGGTGAATATGGGTTTGTCATGCAGAGAAGTTCTCCTCAGGTTCCTTTTACTCATCGCCATTATCTCGGCTTCTGTACAGGAGCCTCAAGGCCCATTAACGAAGGCCTTCTATACCGGTCTCTCCGAGGGGCCGTGCCACCGCCAAGTCCTGATTCTCGTACTTACATTCCTCCTCGGAGTCCAGTAAAGAGCACATCGAACAGCATGAAGCGAGCTCGGAAAGCTGTGCCGGCACCCCCTCCATGTCCTGCCACCAAAGACTAGAACTGTCGATGGTAAACCTCCACGGACAGCAGAGCCTCAAATGATCAGCTTGGCCGTTCACTTTTATAGCCCGTAACCTAAGTAACGTTTTATCTGTTTGTGTTTCGTTTCCCGTGAAATAACCGTCCGCTGTTGTATCTGTTTTGATCTGTCTGTGGTTTCTCCAGGGAACTTTAGTTGATCTCTTTCTTCTTGTTATATGACTGTGTTGTGTGTGATATAAATCAGTATCTATCTTGCTAATAAAAGATTGTATCTTTTTATATTCGCATAGAGTACTTAATGGAAGAACTTGAGAATGTTTGTACAACAACTTCATCTCGTTTAACAGTGTGCATCCGCGAGATTCGTTTTAACAGTGTACTTTCGTCCTCATTTTCTTTAATCGACGAGGTCCAGCTCTGATTCCAGGCCTACCGGACGTCGTTGCGTCGCTGATACCCTACTCCGCCGTGCTCGCCTCAGGCATGCAGGTCTTAAAAAGCAACACGTTGATTTCCTTGTTTAGATATTCATTTGAATTTAACTACTTCAACACCCTCCCGCTCGCATTCCCCGCTGCTCTGCCCGACTTCCACTCCTACGGCCTCTCCGATCTAACCGCCATCTCCCTCGCGCCCCACGCCTATGTTCTTGGCGGTTCCCTTTTCGACTGGCTTTCATTCCCAATAGATCGTCGTCCAACTGCCGCTCCCTCCGCCGCGCGCTTCGACTTCGATAACGGCGCCTGGGAGTTTTTCTTGCCCATGCACCACCGGCGTGGAGGCTTCGTGGGCGCGGCGGTCCCCAGATCGGAGGTGATTTAAGTCGCCGCAGGTGGGTGTCGGCACTGCATATTCGGTGCGGCCGGGAGTAGCATAAGCTCGGTGGAGAGGTACGACGTACAGCGGGATTAATGGGTGGAGATGAAGCGGATGCCTGTGTTGCGAGCCGGGTGCGTGCGGTTCGTATGTGGCATGTGAGAATCGTTTTGTTAGGTGATTTTCGGAAGGTGGCTTGCTAGGTTTTTTGTTCCTTCTTTTATAAATAACCAGGCGACAACTATTACATTTTATTTAATAAAATAAGGTTTAGTGTAATAACATATCTTATAAGAGTACAAAAGGTAACATGTAAAACTAATTCATTGAAAATTAGACTGAAAAACCGACAGATCAGATTCTTAGCTTAATTATTCACATAGTGAAAATACATAAATACAAACGATCGCAATATACAATATCCTACAAAGACCTGTAAGATTCAGCTGGCGTAACCAGGTTCCCACTTGCTAGGTTTCATTGGATTGATACGTTTGTTTGCTGTATATGAGTTTGCAAAATTTTACAGGTTTGAGGGTGGGAAATGTGGAGATTTGTTTGGCGTGAAAGTAGGTGATTATGAGAGGAAGTGAGGAAAGAGTGTAAATTAGATTCTCTCAGAACATCCAAATCTCCTCCCTTATTATTCAAAACCTCACAAAATCTACCAAATCAACCCATTTGGCGAATCCAGTTGAAGTAATCTCTCTCTCTCTCTCTTCCTTCTTCTCCTCCCCCACCCCCCTCCCCCCCCCCTCCCCCCCACCCAAAACAACACACACAGAAACAAAAAAAAAAAAAAACAAATTGCTTGTTCCAAGGAGCTTTGTCAGGGTTCCGATTACCAGGTTTATTCCATTAGGGTTTCGATTACCAAGTTTATTCCCTTAATTGCTTGTTCCAAACACTTTGTCTGGATTTCAATGACCAAGTTCATTCCATTTGTTACCTTTTCCAAAGAGCTTTGTCAGGGCTTGGATCACGATTACATCAGCGAGACATTTAAATACCACTGCCCCCATTGATTTGTAATCCAAACAGCTTTGTTAGGGTTTCGATTACCAAGTTCATTCCATTGATTGCTTGTTCCAAAGAGCTTTGTCGGGGCTTGGATCACGATTACACCAGCGAGACTTTTAAATACTACTCTCTCTGCCTCGCTCCCTCCCTCCCTTCATTGATTTCCTGTCCAAAAGAACTTTGTCAGGGCTTGGGTCGCGATTACATCAGCGAGACATTTACATACTAAACTCTCTCTCTCCCTCTCCCTCTCCCTCTCCCTTCATCCCTCCCTCTCTTTCTCTCTATCGTTTTTTGATATAACCAGAAAACAAGCCCTACAAATGCTTTTTAAACTGAACGTTAGAACAAGCAATCAATGGAAAAAATCGATACTTGTGAAACACTCTCTCCTAGCTCTCTTCTCTCGCAAGTTCCTTAAGGAAGAAATGGCCTAAAAGATCCAAATCTCCTTCTTAACTATCCAAAATCTGTCCAAAACCTACCAAATCAACCTATCGCTTGGCCAAATCAAGTTGGGGCCATTTCTCCCATAAGAACTAGTGAGAGCCAGAGTGGAAGGAGAGGGAACGTTTACGTGGATTTCAAAGAGCTTTTGCAGGGCTCGTGTCATGATACATCAGCTCTTTTGTTAGAAATAATTAAACTTTTGTTCTTTAAGATGGTATCAGAGAGGATTCGATTCTGGCGTTGTTTTTTTTTTTTTTTTTTTTCGGCCTCCGCTTATTAGTCAATTCATCACGTTTTTCATGCCTCAATCTATGAAAAATCATGTTTTTAGTAAGTTTTTGGCTATTCTGCGTTAGTGTTTCCTCTCTTCGGTGTTTTTTGGAGTTGTTTGTTGCACTCTCCATATTTCTTCTGGTCATCCAAAAGGGCTTCAGCGGGTCGATTTGGTCTATTGGAGTGGCTCGTCAGTCGATCGCTTGCGCTGGAGTGGTTGGTCGGCGTCCGAGTAGTTGGTCTGTAGCTTGCGACGTGTGGGCGCAGGAAGCAAACAAAAAAATAGAACAATAGTCTGTCTCTCGCTATTTTTCTTTGGACGCCGTGTTGCATGTTGGTTCTGCCTTGTGTTTTTTAGTCTCTCTCTCTCTCTCTCTCTCTCTCTCTCTCTCTCTCTCTCTCTCTCTCTCTCTCGCTTCATCGTGCGGGCGCAGGAAGCAGAAAATTGCCTTTTTTGTTTTTTAGTTGGGTGCCGTGTGGTTTGTGTGGTTACTTTCCAACTTCTCTCCGTGGCTGGTGGAAAACAAAAGAACAATAGACACAGTTCTCCTTTACCACCTGATAGTCCTCTTGCGACTATAGTGGCTCGGTGCCTAAGCATGACCCGCTTTATATGAGTGTGAATGAGACTCCTAGTGTTTTGCTCCTTCCCGAAAAACTAATTGGAGTTGGAAAATTTCGCTTGTTGGTCTCGTGACATGCGATTGGGTTGAATAAACTTGCCATTGTTGATGAAACTATACCAAAACCACCTCATGATTCTCCCCTACGGCCTCATTGGGAGCAGTGCAATGCCTTTGTCCTCTCTTGGCTTCTCTCCTCTCTATCACCAACCCTTTACCGCCAGTTCACTTACGCTACAACAGCTCGAGATGTTTGGCAGAAAATTACATCTAAATTTGATAAGATTGGGAGCAAGGAGATTCTTGCTGTCAAAAAGGACATCAATTTATGTGTTCAACTGGATGAGAGCATCAACGAGTATGTCAATCGTTGTGAGAAATTGTGGGATCAATTGCATAGCTATGTTGCCATTCGTCATCCTGAATTGGTGAAGCTTGAGTCATTTTGTGCATATGAAGAAGAGGACCAAATGGTTGAGTTTCTTCTGAGCCTCAATGCCTCATATTTGGCTCTTTGATCTTAGAAGGGTACTACTCATAAGAGTTTATGTACCTATACCCCACAACAAAATGAGGTGGTGGAGAAGAAACACCATCATATTTTGAATGTTATATATGCATTATGATTTTAAGCATAAGTTCCTCTCCGCTTCTAGGGTGAATGCCTACTTACAACCAACTATTTGATTAATAGGACACCTACCTCCATTTTCAAAGGGAAAACTCCTTTTGAGATTCTTTAAAGCATCTTCTCTTAATTGCTTGCATGTATTTGGGTGCTTATATTATACCACTGATGTTACACAACATGATAAGTTTGGACATAGTGCAATCATATGCATACACATTGGCTATTAACTCACCTAGAAAGGGTATTGCCTGTATGATGTTGAAATGGGGCATTTCTTGGTTAGTAGGGATGTTGTTTTTCGTGAGGATGTTTTCTCATTTGCATAATTCTCAAGACCTTGTCTTGACTTTCAAGGATCAACCATTGTATCTAACACACCTATGGGTGATGAAGCTTCCCCTCCATCTTGCAACCCCTTAGTTACCACTCCAACACCAATATCACTAGTTCCTATCATGGTCACGGAACTTAAGTCTCCTATCATCACACCCATACCTAATTTAGTTGACTTCCTCAAGATCCTTGCACTATTATTGTTCCATTTACTAGTTTGAGTCCTTATCCCATCTTATTGCTCTTGCACCATCCTCCCATCACCCAAACCTAACTCATAAACCTCTCATTTGGGAAACTAATTATGTATGCCTACCAAAAATACTACCTCACATTCTCTCTCCCATGTCCTATCATATCATCATTTATCACTTGCATACAACCATTTCATTGCCTCCATATTTGTTGTTAGTGAGCCTTCCACATATCAAGAGGCATTACATGATCCTAAATGGTGCAATGCTATGGCCAAGGAGATTAAGGCTTTAGATTCTAACCATACATGAAGTCTAGTTACTTTGCTTGCAAGGAGACAATCCATTGGCTACAAATGGGTTTACAAAATCAAGCATCAAGTTTATAGGAGTATAGAGAGATATAAAACATGCTTGGTGGTAAAGGGATACAATAAAAAAAAAGGCAATTAAATTACGTAGAGACCTTCACCTTAGTGGGTATGATGGTTATTGTACACATCCCAGTAACTCTTGCATCCATCCATCACTAGGAATTACACTAAATGTATGTGCATAATGTTTTTCTCTAAATAAACCTTGTTGAAAAAGTTTACATGAGGATTCCTAAAAATATCTATCACAAAAGGGACAAGACAATTTGTTACTTTCAGAAATCCTTATATGAATTAAAACAAGCATTGAGACAATAGTTTCACAAGTCTTAAAGGTTCTCATTAACACTTGCTTTCATCAGTCTTACCATGACACTTCTTTATTCATTACAGATATAGGTAAGGACATTTTTATTGTATTTATCTATGTTGAAGATATTAGCATCATAGGGGGAAATAAGCTAGCCATTCTTAAGTTCAAGAAGTATCTAAACTCCAAATTTCAAATAAAAGATCTTGGTCCACTAAAACATCTTCTCAAAATTAAGTTTGCTAGATCAAAATCTAGTATTGTCTTGAATCAAAGGAAGAATGCCTTGGAACTCATCTTAGAATGTGTGGACTTTCTGGTTGTAAACATGTAAAGACTCCCATAGAACAAAACTTCAATCATATTTCTAAGGATTATGATGTGACCCTTAACAAGACAAAAGAAAAGGATGATCCTTTACTTACAAATGTTACAAGATTTAAGTAGTTAATTGGAAGATTAATGTATCTCACCATGACTAGGCCTAATATTAGTTATGATGCCCAAACCTTGAGTTAATTTATGAATGCTCCTAAGCAATCTCACCTAGAAGCTACCTTTGCATCACTAGATACATCAGGAACTCTCCTAGTATAGGTCTCATAATGAAGAAAAAATAAATAAATTTGATTTACATGCATTTTGTAATTCTAACTATGTGAGATGCAAGATGAGCAAAAGATCAATTACAAGTTTTTGTGTTAAACTAGGGGAGTCCTTAATTTCCTAAAAGTGCAAGAAACAAGGTATTGTCTCTAAATCTTCCATTAAAGCAGAGTATCAAGCTTATTTGCCTATTAGGTATATTGGATGACTTACAAGTCAAGTCCTTAAGATTGATTGCTATTATTTAAGTTGATTGTCATTTCATACAAGAGAAGATTGCACAAGGTATCATTAGAACAACTCATGTTTCTACTAAGCATCAACCTATAAACCTTTTGATTAAGGCTTTAGGCATTCAACAACATCACTTTCTCCTTGGCAAGCTAGGAATGTTTGATTTGTATAGATCACCAACTTGAATAAGGATATTAAAGAAACTGTTGTTTAGTTGTATATTGTCATTACCCATTAGGCCAAGGCCATGTACACATATAGCCTTGGCCTAATACCTTAGCCTTCCTGTACTAGGTTTTACTCTCTCTTACCCTATCTATTCTCATGTATTTTCAATCCTATGTAGACAAGTTTGAATCCTATTTGTTAAGTAAAGGTTTATTTCAAGATTCTTGATGACTCTTATTCTTTATGACTTTGTAAACAAGCTAACAACATGGTCTCCTTGTCTCTCTCTTTTTCTTTCTACCTTTTCTTAATTAATCGAGAAACATTCCTTACTTTTCAATTGGTGTTTTTGGTTTTACTTTCTAGATATTGTGGTTGATGTAGGCTTGTTTAGAAAATGAAAGCAAAGGTGTTGCTTCATCTTTTACAAAGGTTCAAGTGGCAAACACATGAGTTTAATCTCTCCATTAAATGCTCTCCCATAATATCATATAGATAACGTGTTTTTTCATAGAATAGTCTATGGGCTTCTATGGTATTTAATTCCCAAACAATATGTGTGTATGTTTTGAGAAGGGTGTTCTATGGCTTAAAATAATCACCTGAAGCTTGGTTCATCGACTCTTTTCATTTTTGTTGGATCTAGGGTTTCCTCTGCTCACCATACAACATGCCTTTTCATAATTTGTAAAGGTGAGATTAATATATGGACTTTGCTGTATGTGTACAATTTGGTTGTCAACAGAGTTCACCTACTCATCTTGATTTTTTTGATGAGAAGTTTGGTTCTACATTTCCAATAAAGGATCTAGGTCAGTTATATTTTTTCTTAGGAATTCAAGTTGACCATGATAGTGAAAGTCTCTTTCTAAGCCAAGAGCAATGTAGGATTGATTTTTATCTCAATATGCAACAAAATAAGATGAAATTTGATCTTAACATAAACTAGACAAGATAAGAAAGAGATTTGGACAAGAAACACAAAGTTTCATTAAATAAAGAGAAGGTTACAAGCACTCAAATTTGACATAAAGAATTGTTCTATTTTTCAATTTTTGCATAATTGAATTTTCTCAAGAGGGCTTCAATGTTTTTTTTTTTTTCTAACATACACATCTAGTTATACATATCAATATTGAATACTAAAAGACATTATACTTGATCTTCATCTGATTTCCAAGTTGTTCTATAGTTGTTCTACGCATATAAGATTACTACAAGAGAAGAGAAATTAAAACTTGCTGTAAAAAGCAGTTAAAAGCTGGAATTTTCAAAGGTTGCTGCTATAGATTTCTTTGACTCTGAAATTCACCCATCTTAATTTTTTGATAAGGATGGTTTACCAACATACTCCCCATCTATCCTAATCATACCTAGCAAGCTTCTAAACTTCTAAAAATCTTCAACCTTAAGAGGCTTTATGAACACATATGCTAGTTGCTACCCACTTATGTAGAAAACTAATTTAATTGCTCCTCTCATGATCTATGATACCTCAATTTAATATGCTTGCTTTTTCCATGACTAATTGTATTTTTGGCTTAGGCAAGAGCTAGCTTATTATTAACATGCACGTAGTTGCCCCATTTTGTTTGAAATTCAGCTCCTCCATCAAGTTTCGTAACCACATAGCTTGAAAAGGTGGGCTTCAATGTGTTACGCCCACTTGGTAGCTCCCACAGTGCATGACTTCCATGAACTCAAGCACATCATCGAATATCTTGGCGGCACAATCAGATATGGTCTTCAAATGCACCATAGGATCACAACCAATGTTTACAGTGAGCGAGATTAGATGTAAACGTCAAGCATTACCATGTAAGACAACTAATCTAACGTAAGGCATAACGTTAGATTAGTTTCAAGAATTTGTCATGTCTCGCTTGCTATTCTCTCTCTCGCTCTCTCTCTTGCTTTGCTTAATCAATCGTAAAACCTTCCTTGTTCTTGGTTTCCAATGATTTAAATTAGCTTTTTACCTGTACTTATTGCTAAACTGAATTAACTAATACTACCACACTAGTTTCTGAAAATTTTGCATGTCTATCTTGTTAGAATTAGTGGAATAATTAAGTTAAAGAGAATAATTATAATATCCTAATACAATTAGTGGCATCTATTGTAATTGCAGAAACTAGAATTTTTTTTTTATAAATAGAAAAGAAAATAGAGAATCCTAGTGAACAAGCCATTTCCAATAGAAGAGCCCTCTTATGGGCTAATTAGTTATTTGAGAGAATGCCTATTATGATTCTAGATGATGAGAGAGTTCCATTAGATGTTACCAATTTTGTGAAAGAGAAAGTGAAAAAAAAAAAAAATGAGAAGAGACAACAAGAGATGTATTACAATGTATTGGTCCAAAACCTCTTTAAATATATTGTGTTTCAGGGTGTGTTTTCCTATGATTCTATACTTGAACCATATGTGAGTGATGTGATTTGATGAATTTTCATAGTAAATGGTATTAGAGTGGTTTATCAGGAACAAAGATGATGAATTGAAATTATGGATTCATATAGACACAAATTAAAGAAGCAAATTAATATGTTTTGCAATGAGATTTTCTCTTTTCTTAAATCCAATATGCTTTTAGATAATATTAATGTAGATCAACTAGAATCATTGTTGAAATATTGGATTAAGGTATGCATAGTGTAGATCTACGTTTCTTTGCCCAATCTAATTATTTATGAGCCAAATCAAAATTTTTGCTAAAGAACATGATGTGCTTTGGAAATGTTCATTATTTTTCAAAGTTATTAGATTGAAGATCAAATATGTCAAATTGATTGTAATTAATGTGTAAATCATTTGGCTCAAGTTATGATGTTAGATGGGGGCTCTTCATGGATGAGTTCTAGAGAGAAACCTTAATTGTTGTGAAAGTCCTATAAGTCTTACTTCTAATGAAAGCCTTGTGATGGAAGAGATGCTTGATTGTGAGAAGCCTATGATGATGTGCAAATACTTAGAAAGAGACCTGGCCTAAGAGAAGTGTAACCTAAAGGCTTTAGCAAAGGTGAGTCAAGATGATGAGCAACACAACTTGTCTTCTGGGATGTAGTCAAGATAATAAGGACTTGATGGGAGATTTTGCAAAGCAAATATCTCAAGTTCAAGTTATCTTAGCTGCATTCCGACTAATTTAAGTATTCCTTAGAGTGGATCCAAACCCCCTAATTTAAATCATTAGGTAAAGCTTGGTAAGGTTTTTAGGTCATTAAAAAATAAATGAATAAGGGAGCACACCATAAAGACTTACCTATAGCAACCTGCATGCGAAATATCTTCGTTTCTGGTCGGGGATAAACATCCTTGGCAATATGATACTAGACTTTGGCCTACAACAATGTATGGTGACTTTTCTTTTTCTTTTTCTTTTAATTAATAATAGGGAATAGGGGTGGAGTATGAGGGAATTTATTAGGAAGGGGTACTGAGTGATAATGAGTTGTTACGGTTTGAACTAGTAGACTAAATTCTTTTTTTTTTTTTTTAATTAAGTAGAAGGAACGCTTTAGGGATAGGGTGCTTCAGACCTTCACAATTTAGGTGCTTTCTATTCATTTAAGTTTGTGGATCAAATTCTGACTCTGAATTGAGCTATTACTTACTAATCATTTATTCCTCTGAGCTTTTCTATATTTCCTTCTTTCAGTTTATGTTTGAACCTAGAGAACAATTTCATGTTACAAGTTCTCTTTGCTTTACCATATTCAAGGATTCTTTTTTACCCCTCACGTTTATTAAAAATAAAAAGAAAGAGATGGATAATGGATTCTGTATGGATTTTACTCTTCCTGAATTGGGTACTTGAATTTAACTGAACGGCCATTGTCGGCCTCCTTTTGTAGTCAATTCTATTGAAAGATTATCAATGTCAAGGACATGTATACAAACCCTGAATGTTCAAACAGTCCTTAGAAAACCACGAAGTGCCCCCATATTGACACGTAAATATCTATAATTTGAGATGACCCGGACAATTTCGAGTTTGGGGTGTCTGATTTTAGCATCTGCACCTGGATATTCCGGCAGAATCCAAGGATAAGTCATGTAAATTTTTGTATCTCGAAGATGGAATTTCGTCTTCCTTATGCAAAGACCCAGAAATCGTTTCTGATATCTGATGGTCAAAAAAGAAGACTAGAAAGGCCAAAGGCAGGACCAAGCAAAACCCATCCATGACCACTACATGTGCGGGCCACTTGCAATGCAAGTCCCGCGCGCTTCAGAAAGAAAGATGAAAGAGCACTGCAAAGGAGCTTGAAGCATGTAAATAAAATAAGAAACAACACGAATGCCGAAGGATGCTGACGTGAGCCCACTAGCTTTCTTTAACCAATGCCGTACTACTTTTCACCAAAACAGCACTTTGGCCTGTGGTGTGTTCCAGCTCAGGCGTTCATCTTTCTTACCCTCAGTGCTCTAAAGTTCGCCAAGGCCGTATGTTACGGAGACCAGAGACCGTGGGGGTAACATGCAAGACATCAGATACAGGGAAAGAAGACACATTGAATCATTCAACAAGCCAAGATGATCCATATAACGGGGTCCTCATATCCAGGACTTTCTATTAGCTAAACAATGGTCTTTAGATGTTATTTACATATTTATCAATTTTTTTTTTTTAATGTTAACTTTTTTATTATTAATTTTTAAAAAATAAAATCAGATTTCTAATAATGATATAAAAAAGTATAAGTTTAAGCGTGATACCTTGTTACAAATTAAGTTTTCTCTTATTATGCGTAAATTGACTCATGCTTAGAAAAAAAAAATTGTATTAATAATTGTATTTTATTTATTTATTTATTTATTAAATGCATTATTTTTTAATGACTGATTTAACAAGAAAATTGAGACCCTATCTTCTTTCTCCTTCATCTTTCACAGGGCTTGCTCAGGCGCCAAACTTGTGCCTATCCGTTGGCTTTCCTTAACCTGCCTCTCCACATTGGCTTCTCTGGTACATCCATTTACACCAGCCTTTGGGAGGTTCTCTAAGCATTTGCAGGAACAAAACAAGATCCAATGCTCCCCTAATTGAGGCCAAAGGGAGTCGGACCCAGTTGTTTTGGATTAGTCGTAGTTCTTCGTGAAAAGGTTTCTGCTTTGATTTTCTTTTCCAATCGCGCCATGGATGTAATCATGCAATGCAAAGATGGTACTGAGATACGTCCCCATCACGTGGAACAGAATTCAAAAGGAAGCACATCACGAGTAAATGCGCCAGACCCTGCGCCAAAAGGCATGTCAAGTGAAATCTGTAACTATGCAAAAGGTTTGGATTCGGATCTTTTTCAGGGAGGTCAGTCCATCAAACGCCCAATTATTGGAAATGTGCCATGATTTCAAAAATCTGTCCTTTAGACCCCTGGACACTGGCAGTTGGCACATGTCATGTACATTGTTATTGAGTACCATCATTGTTGGTTTTCCATGCTCTAAGGTTTCTTGTAGCCTACCATCATTCTTACTCCATTTCTTCCAAAGTATTTTACTTGCAGAAGCTTGATTAAAACTGCATAAAACTCAAAACATTCAAGTCATAGATTCTTAAACCCTGTCAGCAGAAAGAGAGGTACAACTTGGGAAATCGCAAGTCATTTCACAAAGGCCATGAGCTGGTCGGTGTATGTGATGCCTATGATTGTCTGACTACGATAGGCCCCAGATGTAAATGGAATAAGCCAAAGAAGCAACTACGCTGTTTGCAGGATTCTTTATACGACACAGATTGCGTGAGATCCGCTGTGATGGGAAAAAAGGACTGCTATATACAGATATAAAAAGATTTCTGCACCCTCTCAGATTCACCATTTAGCTTACTTCTTCTGCGCAAAGCCTACCGGAAGAGTAAGAGACAAAAAGAACAAAGAAACTTCTGGTGCTTTCAGGTGAATATGGGTCTTTCATGCATAGTTGTCCTCTCACTCTTTTCAGCCTACCTTTTGCTCTTGGCCATTATTTTGGCTTCTGCACAATTTGGAGCCTCCAGGCCCGTACCGAGTAACGAAGGTCTTCTGCACCGGAATCTCCTAAAGCTTGTTCCCCCATCTGGTCCCGATTCATGCACATACATCCCTGCAAGGAGTCCAAGCAAGAGCACATCGAATGTGATGAAGCAAGCTCCAGAAGCCGTGCACGCACCCCCTCCATGTCCTGCCACCAAACACTAGAACTTTCAACGGCATCAAATGATCAACTCCAGCGTTCATTTTTATTACTTGTAATCTACTTAGCTTTTTATCTGTTTGAATTTCCTCGCCCGTGAAAAAAACCTCGGTTGTTGTATCTGTTTGTGGTTGGATCCCAGAACTTTGGTCGCTGGATAGCTTATCTCTTATCTTCTTGTTATATGATTATGCCTTTGAGTGAAATATTAATTAGTACGTATCAAAGATTACATCTTTTTTATATTTACATAGAACTAGTCTTTTTATTAGAGTCTAAACTTTTGAATATAGTATCATAATCCAGTTAGTCCTTTTCAACTTTCCCTTAACTTTGAACCTATCAATTGTATTTAGCATGCGAAAGTATTTATTCCATCTTATTGAATCTTGAGTCTAGAATATACTAAATGTACTAGAAGTGGTAAAAAATAATATATATATATATATATATATATATATTAAGATACTGGTTAAATATAATAATTACTTTATTAATTTTTAAACTAATTTTTGAAATACATTTTAGACATTTTATGGACAAGAACTCAAGAATGCTTGGACAGTAAGCTTTGTAACGCTTAACCGTGTGTGCATCGACGAGATTCGTACATACACCCTTAACCGTGTGTCTTCATTATCTGTGACCGACGAGGTGGACCAACGTCACGTCGCTGATCTGGTACTCTTGCTTTAGGCTCTCCCGCTGGTCCTTAAAAAGCAACCGTGATTTCCGTGATTAGAAATTCATTTCAAGTTGATCGCTTTAACACCCTTCCACTCACCGATGCCCTGCGGGACTCCGCTCCAACTGCCTCTGCGACTTCGCTGCGATTTCTCCTCGGGCTTCACGTCCACGCTGTTGGCACTGAAAATTTGATGCGGCAGGGTGTAGTATGAGCTCGGTGGAGAGGTACGACGAACAAAAATGAAAATCATATTCAAGATAAATATGTGAAGAAAGAAAGAGAGAGAAAAAAAAAAAAAAAAAAAGTAGGAGATAAGGCAAGTGCAGATTTGACTTGAAATACCATAGGAGATGCAGGCACTTTTTGAACAACATGATTTCCTTGGTGAGAGGATTCTCCAACTTCAAATATTCATGGAACATAGCATGATAGACATGATTCTTGAAGGGCAGACTGATGGGCTTCCTCTTGCTCTGCATGGAAAGACTGAAGCCAAGGTCCTGGTGTGAATATACTTATAAAAAAATTAATTTCTGTAATTAGTTTGGATTGATGGACAAGTGATTAATATTAGAGAGGAAGCTGAGATTCAAACTAGTAATGGAAGGACGGTGGGTTGCCTCATAAGCCGTCAAATAATCTTCCTTCCTGTCCAATAGGTCCTTGAATCTCATGCCATTCTAGTGCAGTTGTTATCGAATAGAATTATCCTCTAATCTGTATTTTGTTGCAGCCTTCAAGAATTTTTGGAGATTTGAACTTCCTCTGAATTTTGACTTCAGTTATTCTGTTTTTATTTCTTTAGACTAGCCATTTCCATACTAAATTATTTCCTAATTTTTTTATAAAAAAGAAAAAAAGAAAAAAAAAAGACAAGGCTAAAAGGTAAAGGTGGAACATGGAGAAGCTTCTTCCCACATTTGTCGAAAATCAGCTGTTAGATGGTTTATGAGGACCGAAGTGCAATATTACTGGCCTCCTCTTTTCATAAAAACTAGTTTATAATAAAATTTTACCTTAGACCCATAAATTCAATATTCTTTTGATCACACATGAGCCCTTTTTTTTTGCTAAGTTAAACCTAACCTAGCTTCCACATACTAGGCCTTGACTCGTTGTCATTGGGTTCAATCTGACTTGACCTAAACTCTACGTACATTGGACTCTAACTCATTTTTACCATGTTTTTTCTAATCTCCAATACCAACTATTTATCAGGCCTCCTCCTTCCCTAAAAGCTAGTTTGTAAAATAAGATTTGCCCTCACACCTATAAACTTAATACTTCTTTTTTCTTTACTTGAAGTGGAACTCTTTTCAACAATCTCTTTCATCACACATGAAACTTTTTTTAGCTAGGTTCAAACCGATCCGGCCTCGACACATTAAGCCTTGACCCATTTTCATTGGGTTCAACATGACCTAACTCAACCTCTACACACATTAGGCCCTGGCCCATTTTCAGCCTATTTCCTTAGGGTTTTGATATCAATTATAATGTTATTGTGCCTCATCCCTCCCTAAAGTTAGCTTGTAAATAAGATTTATCTTTATACTTCTAAACATAATATCTTCTTCTTCTTCTTCTCAGCACAAAGATACCTTTACCTTCTTACCATTGGAGATATGTGGATGAATATGGAAACAAGTACTAGCTTGGCTAGCTTCGCCTATCCTACTTAACAAGCAAATGAAAGTCGAAAAAAAATATACAAGAGTATCTTCAACACTTTCCTATGCAATGGAAGAAGGATGACACACTGGAGATTTGCTAATTTTGAGAGGTTTTGGATAATGATAGAAAATTAAAGAGAATAGATCATATTTTTGAAACAATAACCTTTTCCTGGGCAGTTCTGTCCTCTTCTGTCCATCTTCCTAATCTTACATACTGCTTGTCAAGCCACTACTATTTTCGCCATCTCTTCCTCTCCTCTCGACAACGATTATCTCCAACCCTCACCCATTCCTCTAGCATGCTACATTAAGTTGGAAGACTCGGCTGATTACAACCCATGGCATAAGCGGAAGTTTATGGGAAGTGCCCGAATGCCATTTCAACTTTCTAGCTACAGTTACAGAATAAATGAATACAATACTCTCTGACATGTATACAAAACGCACCAATGAAATGCAATAAAATAAAAGGAAATGATACAAACAGGATACGGTGGAATGTAGATGGAAATAAAACTTCATATCAAGATTTAATTGCCTTTTAAGAAAGATGTGTTGGTATTCAAATAAAGGCAGTGATTGAGGCAAAGAAAGTGAATAAAGAGACGGAAGTATATATAATTTTTTAAAAAACTAAAATACGAAATATTTTGTTTTTTAATTTAAAAAGGCATAGTAGAATGATCAATTTGAATTATTAAAAAGATATTTTGTAAAAACTTAACAATATAGTTTCTTTGTTGAAGATTAATGGATCCTAGATTGTTACTTGTTTTAGATAAATAAAATACTTCCTACCATCACGTGACGAGAAGCAAGTTAGCGTCATGTTTTGTGATGGTGTGCTTGCCTCTTGTCTATCATCAATATCAAATTGCAATGAGGATTTTCACTATCATCAACAAGAGTAATTGAAAAACTAGTCATAAGGATAATTGTCACTATAAAAGCTACTTAATGGGAATGAGAAAAGTTAAATTAGATAGCCAATAATTATAAATCTCTATTCCATATGATAGAATGGTGTAACAGTTAAATGAATTTTAAAGCTAAAGTCAAATTCATTATAACTATCTATAGTTTGCTTTATGGAGCTCTTTAGCTTTTCTTTTTGATATCGTTTAATTTTTTTGCTTTAGAAATAAACATATATTTTCCGACATAATTAGAATGCGATATTAATTTACTTATGTCGCTGTGATGAATTTTAAGTTGACTTGCATGCATGATTTACTAATTTGTCTAGCATGTAGCTCTTGATTTGCTTCCTTGGTTGTCTTTAAAAATAATGGCTTCAAACTCTATAAATGTGATTTCTTTCTTATGATATCTACGTTTGTGAGATTTTTTTCATGGATTTTCACTCTCTTCTAATGAGTAAATTAATGGCTGAAAAGTTTTTAAAAAATGGAAGAGAAGGGAAATGAGTATGAACTAGGATCAAATTGACCAATAACAAGTTAACATTTAAAAATATTATGTGTTAGATAGCACTGCAAACAAAACAGCAACAGAAAAAGGCACAATCAATTTCTACTTGTTTTCTACACCATAAGTTTTTTTAATCATTAAAAACTTGGTTTTCACCTTGATCTATGAAGAAAGACAATTTAGAACATTAAGCAACCTTGGGATTTTTCTGTATAGGTGGAAAATGGAATTTATTGAAAATATTTTGACCTCTTAGATATTGATTGATGGTCTAATTAGACTGATTAACATGTGTGTGCATATAGGCTAGAAGTTGGCATTGATGTCTTAAATGGAAGCTTTGATGAAATATTTGGTCTCAACCTATAGAGTCAGCTTTACTAGCCAACAATTATAATGTTTTATTTGGAAGTTTGAAGTACAAGTTAATTGCAATAATGATTTAAAAAGTGCATGACTATATCTCATGTTTCATCTTTAATATTATCATGGCATCTCATCTCATACCACAAATGATACAAGCCACCAAAAAGTAGACATAAAAACAGAAAAAAAAATTGCTTATGTACACAAATGCATAGGTATTTTGAGAATATGTCTATAAATAGAAGTTTTGATCATAATGAATATACATTGAACTAAATTAGATTCACTAATATCCTCCTTCCACACCTACCCACATACATAAAGTGCCAATTGATTGACCTTATTTTTCTCAAAGAACACATTGTGAATGACCAATAAAGTCACAAAGTTTACAATACTAAAACCAACATTTTCTACCTGATTTTTCTTCACAGACTTGACAATAACTTTCTTTAAGGTTGTCTTCGAGATTGTTAGTAAGCTTTAGGAGATGTTTGCCACAATTATGTGTTGCTACAAGAGGAAGAGTAGGACACTTGATGCACATCCAAAAGTCGCACATCTTACACTTAAATCTCCTAACATACCATGGATATTCACTACAAGCACTGCATTCTGGTTCCCAAAGATTGCCTTGGAAAAGGCAGTGTTTGTGAAGGTTATGTTGAAAGGCCTCCATAATTAAAGCACATTGAATGTCGAGTTGACAATAGAAGCAGTCGTCACATTTGTAGAAGAAGCCATTCCAACTGCGATCGCACTCCCAACAAATAAAGGGATTGGTAGGTGTACGCAGTTTGAGCCATTGTCTATGAGATACTGGTCGATTTATCTCCTGTCGCATTTTGGGCACATTTTATGTGAAGAAAGAAGTGGCATTCGTCATAACCGTAAAAATGGGGCAGCAAAATAGGTTGAATTCATCCTGCACAATATACCTTAGAGTGTTTCTCCATGACGATTAATTCATCTTGATGAAAACTGGAAAGTGGCTTCTTCTCATATTGTTCCCTTCTTCTACCAAGAGAGGAAGATAGCTAGTAGAATCACTAGTTTCACTCTGCTCCTCGGCAAAATAGTCGCACCCCAATTGGGCAATGATGTTATCAAAGAAAGAAATGAACGCAAGAGAAAGTAATAAAAAGAAGTATTTCTTACCAGTTATAAAATGTATAAGAGATACAAAGTGGTTGTAACTCCAACCAGCAGCAAAGATGGTTTATGAAAGATGATATTTCCTGGTGGATGGATGAAGGAAAAAATTCTAGCAACGACTGATTATATAATGAAAGTTTTTCCATTTTTTTAAAGAACATTCTTTTCCCATTTTGCATATTTGCTTTGTTCTTTTACTTTATCCTTTTAATGATTTGGTTATGTCTCCTTTAGACTTCTCCCTAGGTTTGGCTTGTTGGTCAAACAACCCACGAAAGGTGTTCTGGGAGAAGTGGTCGATGGATCCTGCTTTGATGTCTAACTATGAATGAGAATATTGTTACTATGGGTTCCGATTCTTTGTCGAAACTACAAGGCAAGGAGGACAATCCACTTCTTTATGGGGTCCCCGGAGACCTTATTGGTTACCGGAATGCATTGGACAAGAAGGAATCTGCTTTTAGAAAGTCTCAAAGACCACGCAGCACATTTAGCAACTCCACCAATTTCCACGTTAGATCAATGTTGAAATTTTGAAGTCGTGTTTTAGACGAATGGATTTGACTGCAGGAAATATATTATTTACTCATGTTATTGACCTAATTTCATCCATTTCCGTAAGTATGTCGGAAAGACATTACTATATAATGTTATCTTGAAACTTAAAACTACTATGTTCTTTTTCCTTCCTCCATGAAACTTCTTTTCTTATACATCTGTCATTTGTTCTCTTATCTTTTCTTTTTCTTTTTCTTTTGCCCTTCTTTTCTTATCTTATTTGTTTTTCATGTACTATCCATTCTCGATCATTCGTTTTCTTTATTCTTTTCCTTGTCTTCACGCCTGTTTTTTCCTCGGAAGCTTCAGAATTCCTGTCGGCATCACTAGAAGTAGCTTCCAATATGAAGTTTATCTTCCTTTCAAGCCTATTCCAAATATTCCATGCTGCTTAAATCACCTAACCTAACAAATTGAACCACTTTTTTATTGCCGATATAAATCACATCAATAATAAAAATAAGTCCGTAGAATTCTAATTGTTATCATAAATTGAAAAGAAACATACTTTTCTCTTATGCGTAGAAAATAAAGAAAAGAAATGCTCAAATTTTCAACTCTTAAAAATGTCAAATATTTAAAACACGTTTGTGTTCTAGATTAAAAATTGAGCTCAATCAAGATTATATACTCCTAGAGAATGCAAGTTGGATTAGATTGGTTTGTTCTGGTATGAAGTGGATGACAAGTCATGACAATAAACATAGGATCCAAATTAAAATATTTTTTTAATTTGATCTTATATCTGTTTCCCTCATTGTTTGCCATCTTGATTCAATTATGTTCTTAACTTCCATAATTCAATCACAATCTTTCCCATTATAAGATAAAGTTGAATTCTATTAGGAAGTTGGACAGAATCCCTTTGGAATACTCAGACATTTCTCAACCTAAGGATTTTTCTTTCTGAATTGAAGATAAACCTGATGAGAGCGATGTTTTGACCTCTTAGATTTTGGCTAAAGAAAGTTGTTGACTTACTCTTATTATTGGCCCAATTAGAAGAAATTGTGGAAGTAGATATGCAAAACATTTGTATCGATTCCTCTTGGATGAAGTCATTTTGCTCTTGGCATAAACATTTGTTTGGTCGAGCAATAATTGTAGTGTGCTGTCTCAAGTCTTGAACCACAATGTTATTCTAATAAAGATTAAAAGATCAATTCTATTGTATTGAATAGAAAAATTGATAATTACATTGGTATGAATGGCTTCCCCCCTTGAAGTATCAACTGCAAGCTTCACCTCAAGAATTGTGTAGGGGTAGAACCCTGGAATCATAATCAATTAACTGATTAAGATCCAGCCCTTAAAAACCAAGTGCAACTGGTTGCGAAAATTCGAGAAGAAAAGTAAAAGGCAGAATAGACGGAGTATATAGTCACTTTTGGTTATTTTAATTTTGAGATCTTAGTTACTAGATTTGTTTATGTCTCACTTTCTCATTTTTATTCCTCTTATTCAATCCAGAATCTATATTACATGTCCTTTCAAATTGGTAACCCAATATGTGTGAAGATACAAAAAAGTAAACTAGAGATTAAAAAATTAAAAAAAAAATAAAGAAAAAAGTAAAGATAATGAGTATGAAGAATCTAATTATGACTCGATAGGGCTATTTCGAACCAACGATGCTATTTTGCGTAAGCAGGGATTATGGCAAGGCGAGCATTCAATTACCCTTCCAAAACCTCTTTACGAAAATGCACCTTATGATTGCTCTTTCGTGGCTAAGTCCAGAAACCTATCAACAAATGGACATATACCTCTTCAAATGATACACTTTTTGGATTAGCTCTACCTTTCCAAAGTTCCTTTCATAAAATTAGATCTATTAACGTTATTACTTCTGTTTTCGTTTTGACCAACTATATGTTTCATAATATCTCATTCATTGCGTATCTATAATAATTTAAAATCCACCATCGATTAAGCTTCAAAACTTACATTATAGAGGTACACATATGCATGTGTACTTTGTGTAAATGAGTGTGCAAATAGAAGTTTTAATCATACAAACTATACATTAAATGAAATTAGATACAATGGTATTCTCCCTTCACATTTCACCCACATACATTATGCAGTTAACCTAAGTTTCTCCAAGGACACATTTTGGGTGACCACTAAAGTCACACTTTTTACAATGATAAAACCAGTTTTTGCTTTCGAATTTTTTTTCACAGATCTGACAATAATTTTCTTGAGGGTTGTTTTCAATTGTATCTGTGAGTTGTAGAAGATCCTTATCATATTTATGTCTAGCTATGAGTGGAAGAGTACCACATCTAATACACATCCGAAACTCGCATCTGTTACACTTAAATGTCCTAATCCCCCAGGACTCTTCACCACAAGCATTGCACGGTGGTCTCCCCCAACCGCCCTGGAGGTGGAGGATGTGGGGGCTGTGAAGTGGATGTGAAAGGCGATCTGGAATTAAAATACATTGAATGTCACGTGGACGGATTCCACACGTGTCGCACCCATAGTAGAAGCCACGACGAGTGCGTTCACACTCATAACACCAGAAGGATTCCTTCAGATCAGAAGGTTTGTTATGTAGGTTGAGCGGATGGTCCCGATGAGATATTGGTCGGTTAACAGCCTCTGGCAACGGCTGAGCACATCTTGTATGAAGAGAGAAGACACACTCTGCACAGTCGTAGAATGGAGTAAGCCATATAGGTTGCGTACATCCTGCACAACGCTTACCCTTGGGTTGTTCGTTGTTGAGGACTAAATCATGCTCAGGATGACTGTCATGTTGAATTTTCGGATGGACATCTTTTTCCTCCTCTTTTGGACCGATCCCTTCGACCAAATGAGTAAGAAAACCACCCTGCCCCTCAGTATCATATGCACACCGCAAATGGGCAACGAATTTACACTTTTCACAACAATAGGCTCCGTAATTTGTATTCACCTTTTCCCCACAGACTGCACACAGGTGGCACTTATCTTTGCTGAGAGATAAGGTAAAAGTAAGGGGATCTTTATGTCCAATCACTTCGATGGTGCTTTTGAATTGAGCGCATTTGGCGTGAACCAAAAGTCCACAATTGCTACATATAAAGCCTATGTCCCTGCTTTTCTCACCACACGCTTCGCAAGTGAGCTCCATGGGCTTCTTAATGGCTATGAATGTATGTGTTTTGCATTCAGTGGCCTTGAGTTTCCAACGGGAAGCACATTTGCTATGGATTTGATAAACACACTTATCACATTTGTAAAAGAAGCTTCGATTCATGAGCTCATTACAAGCACCACAAGGACGAAAACTCTTATCTGGTGGTTTGAGATAAAGTGCGTGATCTGGTGCATGAGAATAGTCTGCCGTCATGAAGGGTAGTTCGACACATGATTGATGAATGCGGAAGTTGCAGTTTCCAATGAAGCACTTGTAAATAATGATACCTGATAAATGCGCTACAGTTTCTTCGCACATCGAACAAACAACTTGCTCCCCGTCATTATTCATAGAGATCAAATGATGTGTTTCACCCAGATTATGGCCGGCCCCCATCTCTGCGATGTTTTGTGCCTCCAGGCATGATTTATGGATAAGGAAGCTACAATCAAAGCACTTGTAAGTTGGAATTCCCAATACTGAGTTTCTGCACTGTTGACAATCACCCCTTTCCGGCTTATCTGTTAAATCTAAGAGATGCCATAGGTTGCTGCTGCTGCTGCTATCTTTTGTTTTGTCCATCTTACTCGATCTGTTACATATTCGAGCATGAAACTTAAGAGTTGTTCAATGTTCAGATTTGAAAGATATGTATAGCAAGGTTTGAAGATGTTACAGAATATGCTAATTATTAATGATTGATAGTTTTTCGCTCTTCAAAAGGAAGTCAACTTAGGAACTATTTTCTTTCAAAAGAAAAAATTATAATTTTTCACTTATAAAACATTTATCCTTTTAAAAACTATATATGTTCTTACCAAACACTTATCAATCAAAAAACTAGCATTCCAAAGAACTATTTAATATTCATAGGCAAGTTATCATAATTTTTAAATCCTTACCCTTTTTTCCTGTAGCGAAGTTAACAGTGCGGCAATTTTATCATAAATTCTCATGCTTTTTTTCATGGAGGAAAGAATTATAAACAATAAGAAGTCAAATATAACAACTACATGTTAATAATAGAAAAAAAATTTATCACCAAAGAAAGCAATAACAGCATCAACAGGATTAATAAAGAAAATAATGCCATACCTGTTATAAATATATAAGAGATACAAATTTACTGTAGTTCTGAACTATCAAAAAGGTAGGTAATGAGATGATATTCTTTATTGGTGGGTGAGGCAAAAAACTCTATCAACAAGGAATTATATAACCATACAATTATTCTTTTTTCTTTTCTGTTGTTTAAGAATATGTCTTTCTTACTATTCACATTTGCTTTATCCTTTTGCTTTATCTTTTTAATGATTTGCATATCTTTTCTGGACTTTACTCTGGATTTTGTTTGTTGGCTAAAAAACCCACGAAGGGTGGTGTTCTCATAAACTGGTCACCGGGTCCTCCTTGGCTATAATGATGAACTGAGGGATATTGTCACTAGGTTACGATTCTTTGCCGGAACTACATCGTGATGAGGATAATCCACTTCTTTATGAGGTCCACAGGATTTTGTTTGTAAGTTGAATGCACAGAACAAAAGGAAAGCAATGACAGCAGGATAGAAGAAACCTGCTTTTAGCAGTCTAAAAGACCCTGGAGCACATTGAAGAAAGACCAAGCAAGAGACACATACTTGAACACAAAGCGACTCCGCCATTTTTCCTTTTAGATCAATGTTCAAATTTTGAAGTCATGTTTAAGACTAATTGGTTTGGCTGCAGCAAATATTTGATTAATTCTTGTTATTGGCCTAATTTCATCAATTTCTTGAAGTGTGTAGGCAAGATATTAGTTTGTTGTCTTGCATGGAAGGTTTCAAATAACATTTATTCAATGTATTACTTTTATGAGCCAATTACTACAATATGTTATCTCAAAACTTATAAACTGCAATATGCTTTTTCTTTCCTCTCTTTACCTTCTTTTCTTTTTATACATGTTTTCTTTATTCTCTTATCTCTTCCTTTTCTTTATCTCTTAACGCATCTCTTCTTTCTTTTTCATTTACTATATATTGTCATCATTTGTTTACTTTATTCTATTCTTGGTATACAAACTTGTCTCTCTTCTTCCTCTTCTTCTTCTTCTTTACATGTAAGCTTCAATTTTTGGAGTCAATCTCACCAAAATTAAATGTTTCGGCTATTTACAAAACGCAAGAAGTAGATGATTATTCATCTACTTCTTGAAGAAATCGAAGAATTTCTTGAAAATCCGACAAGATCCATTCCATCTTTTTTTTTTCTAACAAATGGTCAAAACTTCATTTGGGTTCAAATTCTACTAAAAGGTCCACTAGAGATAAGAACTTGTTGAAGAAAGACAAGATGTTTCTTTGATTCCTTCCCAAAAAATATTCAACATGAAGTTTATCTTCCTTCCAAAGCTACTCAATTTATTAAGCCCAAGCCTACACATGTCAAGGCCATGTCAGCAACTCTTGACCATGTCGGCAGTACCATCAGCTCAAAGCGCCACATTAAACACGACGGTCTCTCCTCCCATACATCGCCTTCGTTCTCTACCAGCAAATCTGCTACTGTCGCAGGTCTATTTATGTAATTTTATTTCTTTAGGCCTGGTGGATTATAATAGAGTAAAGGCCCGTGTCTTGTTTGTTTAGAGAAGGGGTAAAATGGTACATGTAGTAAAACCTAGTCTTATTGGGGGAAAAGCCGCCGTGCAAGGGGAGAACGGATTGGTGAAGAATGTGTATGAAATAGGTGTTGTTTCCCTTGAGATGCAGGTGTGCTGTGTCCATTTATGATGCAGATTGTGTGCGTGAGTGTGTGAAGGCTTGCTGTGTTGGCATTAGTTGATTTGTGTGTGAAGATTGCTAGGAAAAAGAAAAGAGGAAAGCCAGATCGGGGTGCTGACCGCCCTTTGCAGTTTAGAAGGCCGAATCTGGGCAGAATTGTTTTAGCTTGTGACAACTTGGAATCAGAGCCAGCTTCTAAACTTGAAATGGACGAGCAGTTATGGGTTCGCATCCAAGCTGAAATGGATCGGAAACGGGCAGAAGATGACCGAAAAAGGGATGACCTTGAACGGCGCTTGCAACAGCAGATCAATGGGAATCTAGAGCTCACAAAGAAAGAGGTGCGAGGCATAAAAGAGTCGGTGGAACGGCTCATCCTGATGTCCACAGAACAAAAACACACGGTTAGTGGTTCTAAATTTCTTGCTGGTGGTTCTTCTTCTGGAGTTAAAATTAAAGAAATAAAAGAAGAAGAAGAGGATGAAGGGAGTGAGAATGAGTATGATAGGGGATACCGTGAGTACCAAAGGAGAGAGGAGGAGAGAGAAAAAAGGGAAGAACGTAAAGATAGCTACAAAAGAAACGGGGAAAGAAAAACAAAAGAAGAGGAAGATGATTATCACAGTAGGTATCGTGAAAGGGAGGAGGAAAGAGAAAGAAGGGAAGAAGAGGAAGAGAATTACGAAAAATACCAAGAAAAAGAAGAACAGGAGGAAGAGGAGGATGTCTATAGGAGATATCAAGAAAGAGAAAGAAGAGAAGAAGAAAATGGAAGAACAAGGTATAGGAGGCACCGTGAAAGGGAAAGAAGAGAAGAGGATAATGGAAGGGACAGGTACAGGGGCTATAGGGACAGAAATAGGTATAGATCTCGTGGTGGGTTGGAGAAACCGAATAATCCAAGATTTGAATTCCCTAAATTTGCTGGTGGGAAGGATCCTACGGGGTGGATAAATAGGGCAAACCAGTTTTTCCGATTCAATAACACAAGAGAAAGAGATAAAGCCTCCATCGCTGCATGGCATTTAGAAGATGAAGCCCAAATGTGTGTAGAATGGCTACAAAAAAGGGCAGGAAATCGTCCAGTAACTTGGCCTCTCCTCACTGATGCACTGAATCGCCGCTATGGTCCATCTGCTTACAGAAACAGCTTATTGGATCTTATTAAGCTCCAACAAACGGGCACTGTGGAGGAACATGAGGTAAATTTCATGCAACTTCTCTTAAGAGTAGACTATTTGAATGAAGATCAAGAAGTTATTTTCTTTGTAGCTGGATTAAAGGATAATTTGAGAAATGAAGTATTATCTAGGAAACCCATAGATTTAGCTGATGCTATTGGGTTAGCCTATTTGTGGGAAGATAAGAATGTTTATTACAAAAAGGAGAAACATGTGCTGTCCAAATCTGTAAACCAGCCAAACAATAGTTGGGGTAAAGGAACCAAACCCTCAAGGACCCCTAAGAAATTAACCCCAAAAGAAATCCAAGAAAGGAGGGATAAAGGACTTTGTTTTAATTGCGATGAGCTATTTACTCCTGCCCACCGCTGCAAGAATAGGTTATTTGTAATAACAACAGAAGAAAATGAGGATGAGAGTGATGAGGAGACTAGTGTAGTGCTGGAAGAGATAGTGCATGAGCAAGATGTTGAGGAACCAACCCCAACAATCTCTTGTAAGGCTATGAGGGGTTACACAACACCAAAGACCATGAGAGTGTGGGGTACTTTCGGGGGTGAGTCTAATAGGGTGTGTATCTTGATGGATTCTGGAAGTAGTCATAATTTCTTGAGCACTCGTTTAGCAAGGAAATGGGGTGTAAAAGTTATGGGAGGAATGAATCTAGAAGTAATTGTTGCCAATGGAGAAAAGATGAGGAGCGAAGGCTTGTGCAAAGGGGTCGAAGTAATTATACAGCAAGTTAGGCTGAAATTAGATTTCTTTTTGTTGAACATTCCTGGCTCTGAAGCTGTGTTGGGAGCCCAATGGTTAAAAACCTTGGGAGACATTGTTTGGAATTTTGAGGATATGAGAATGTCCTTTTATAAAGGGTCAAAAAAAATAACCTTGTGGGGTGTTCGAACGGGGAATGATGAAGTGGTGGATGATGAGCAATTCTGCAAGGAGTTTAAGCAATTGGGAGTGGGGCTTTTACTGCAAATACAAGCTGTACAAGAAAAGGTAGAGGAGACTTCAGTGGAAGAAAACTTGGCTGATGATACAATAGTAGGAAGTCAGTTTAAAAGAAAGTTGCAGTGGGTTTTGCAGAAATATGACAGACTGTTTGAGGAACCCGAGGGTCTACCTCCACCTAGGGAGTTCAACCATAAAATTCCCTTGAAGGAATGGAGTGAACCGATTGCTACCAGACCCTATAGATATCCACATTACCAGAAAAGTGAACTAGAAAAGATGGTAATGCAGTTGTTAGCTTCAGGAGCAATCAGACCTAGCACTAGCCCGTATTCATCGCCAGTACTTTTGGTTAGAAAGCAGGATAAATCATGGAGGTTATGTGTAGATTATAGAGCCCTGAATAAGTAAACCATCAAAGATAGATTTCCAATACCCACAGTGGAGGAGCTTATAGATGAGTTACATGGAGCTCGTTTCTTTACTAAGTTAGACTTGAGATCGGGGTACCATCAGATAAGGATGCACCCTGAAGACGTGTATAAGACAGCTTTTCAAACACACCAAGGACATTATGAATATTTGGTGATGCCCTTTGGGCTATGTAATGCTCCTTCAACATTTCAGGCTTTAATGAATGTTGTTTTCAAAGACTTTTTGAGAAGGTTCGTGCTTGTTTTCTTTGACGACATTCTTATATATAGTCAGAATTGGCAGGAGCACTTGGAACATGTAGGAAGAGTATTCAGCTTGTTAAAGGATCACTTATTGTTTGTCAAGAAAAGTAAATGCTCTTTTGGACAGAATTACGTAAAGTACTTGGGTCATGTGATTAGTTTGGAAGGAGTGTCGGTAGATAAGGAAAAAATTCAGGCCATGGTTGATTGGAAAAAACCAACTCAGACTAGAGGGCTTCGAGGATTTCTTGGTCTCACCGGGTACTATAGGCGCTTTATCGCAGATTATGGGAGGATTGCAGCACCTCTTACTGCCTTGCTCAAAAAGAATAACTTTAATTGGAATCCAACAGCAGAGAAGGCCTTTGTTGAGCTGAAGGAAGCCATGGTTTCTGCACCGGTGTTAGCCCTTCCAGATTTTGAGAGAGATTTTATTATGGAATGTGATGCCTCGAGAGCTGGGATTGGAGCAGTATTATCACAAGAAAGGCATCCTATTGCTTTTTTCAGCCAAGCACTCACCGGTAAGAATGCTCTCTTGTCAACCTATGAAAAAGAGTTAATGGCGGTGGTTGTAGCAGTCAATAGATGGAGAAATTACTTGCTGGGGAAGAGATTCATAGTACGAACAGACCAAAAGAGTTTGAAACATCTGTGGGAGCAGAAGATTACGACACCAGCCCAGCAAAAGTGGTTGGTGAAATTGATGGGGTTTGATTTTACTATAGAATACAAACCTGGACGAGAGAACAAAGCCGCAGATGCTCTATCCCGCAAGGAGGAGATGGGGGACTGCAGTGGGATAGAAGGGAGTTTACAAGCTGTTTCTACACCTATACCGTTGTGGGTGGAACCCGTACAAGATGAGGTAAAGAATGATCCAGAATTACAAAAAATGGTGCAGCAGATACAAGCTGGAACCTTGAAGGGGCCTTGGGAATACAGGAATGGGGTGATATTCTACAAAGGACGGATGTATCTAGGCCCCAATTCCAACCTCACGAGACCCTTAGTAGAAGAATTTCATAGGGCATCTCATGAAGGAGTTCATAAAACGCTGCTAAGAGTTAGAGCTTCCTTCTTTTGGCGAAAAATGAGGAAACTAGTCCACGAAGTGGTTCAGGAGTGTCAAACTTGCCAGCAGAATAAAAGTCTAAACACTCCACCAGCAGGCTTAATGCAACCATTACCGGTTCCTCGAGAAGTATGGACAGAACTATCAATGGATTTCATTGAAGGGCTACCAAGCTCCAAGGGGAAGACATGTATACTGGTGATAGTTGACCGGTTATCGAAGATGGCTCACTTTGTGGCCCTTACTCATCCCTACATAGCAAATACAGTTGCAGAAGCGTTCTTTCAGAATATCTACAAGCTGTATGGGATGCCAAAGAAGATTGTTTCTGATAGAGACAAGATTTTCACTAGTTTATTCTGGCAAGAACTGTTTAACCTGCAGGGAACAAGGCTGAACTTCTCCACAGCTTATCATCCTCAATCAGATGGCCAGACAGAAGCAGTTAATCGAGTGTTAGAAATGTATTTGAGGTGCTTCACTTCTGATCAGCCAAGAAATTGGTTGAAATGGTTACCGTGGGCAGAGTTTTGTTACAATACTAGTGTCCATGGATCCTCAGGAAAGACTCCCTTCGAGATAGTGTATGGAAGACTCCCTCCAAACCTTTTAGATTATATCCCAGGAGCCACATCTGTAGAGGCGGCAGAAAAAGAATTAATGGAGAGGGATCAAGTGGTGAAAATCTTAAGGGAAAGACTCACTAATTCCCAGGCTAGAATCAAAAGGGTTTATGATAAAGGGAGAACAGATAGGGAGTTTCAGATGGGTGATATGGTCTTCCTAAGGTTACAGCCTTACCGACAGCTTTCAGTAAGCATGAGGAGGACTCGCAAGCTAGCTCCACTCTATTATGGACCGTTTAGGGTGCTGGAAAGAATTGGAACTCTAGCATACAAGCTTAAACTACCAGAGGGATCAAAAATTCATCCCGTATTTCATGTCTCAGCCTTGAAGGAGTGCCTTGGAAGAGGGGTACAAGTCCAAACTGAATTGCCAGCCCTCGTGGAGCCTGAAGGAGTGGTGATGGCCCAACCGCAAGCTGTTATTGAGACAAGAACCAGAAAGGGCTTGCTGGAATTGTTAGTAGTGTGGAAGGGATCACCTGCAGCCGATGCTACATGGCAGCCACTGGATCAATTTCGTTTGAGATATCCAGATTTTGACCTTGGGGACAAGGTCCCTCTCTAAGGGGGGTGGAGTTGTCGCAGGTCTATTTATGTAATTTTATTTCTTTAGGCCTGGTGGATTATAATAGAGTAAAGGCCCGTGTCTTGTTTGTTTAGAGAAGGGGTAAAATGGTACATGTAGTAAAACCTAGTCTTATTGGGGGAAAAGCCGTCGTGCAAGGGGAGAACGGATTGGTGAAGAATGTGTATGAAATATGTGCTGTTTCCCTTGAGATGCAGGTGTGCTGTGTCCACTTATGATGCAGATTGTGTGCGTGAGTGTGTGAAGGCTTGCTGTGTTGGCATTAGTTGATTTGTGTGTGAAGATTGCTAGGAAAAAGAAAAGAGGAAAGCCAGATCGGGGTGCTGACCGCCCTTTGCAGTTTAGAAGGCCGAATCTGGGCAGAATTGTTTTAGCTTGTGACAGCTACACGCCGGAAATCTCTCCTCGCCAATCAATCGAACCAGAAAAGGAAGGTTTTCGAATTCAGAACAAGGTCGTTGTGAATCCGACCAAGATGGAAAGATTCTCAAAATTTATCAAGAAAGTTCAAAGAACTTTCCTCAACCTGCAAACAAACTCCTTGATTCACAATGATTTGTCCTTAATATCGATGGCTGTTAATCTCGAATAACTTTAGTGTTTATGAGCCTCAATTTGCCTATAGATTGTGGGCTCATTGTACAGTTTCCATTATCCAAATTTATAAAATAGTTTTGTCAATTTTGTTCATTCTTAGGTTTATATTTTCATCTTGAAATTGATTCAAGATATCAACTAATTTCCTGCAATTAGTTTCTTCAATTTGGTATCAGTTTAGCCTACGGCAAAAGCCCTATTTTTCCCTCTTGATCCGACCTCCAATAGTGTCTCAGTGGAGTCATGTTTATGCCAAAACCTGCCATGCAACCCAACTCCAACTCTTGGCAATCCATCGATATCTCGGTCGAGGTTCAACTGGAAAGGAACAACTACCTTGTCTAGAAAGCAAGTATAGTTCCCTATCTGCATGCAAATGGTCTTCTGTCCATCCTTGATGGATCGCTATCCTACCCTCATGGATTTACTATAGACACTGACAAGGAGGGTTCATAATCCGCATCATAAATCCCACCTATACCAACTGGCACATTCGTGATCAAATGGCTCTTGGATGGATTCTGAACACCAATTTAAATTCCATCGTCATTGCCTTGTCCAAATACTCCAGTTTAGCTGAAGCTTGGAGGCCTTGGCAACAAAATTCGAAGCATAGACCTCTACTCATGCTTCTTCTCTTCAATTGCAGCTTCAATCAATTCAGAAAGGCCATCGATCAGTAAGTGAATTTCTTCAAGAAGTTAACTCCATTATTAATCAATTGGGTGCAATTGGTGAGCCAATTTTATATAATGGAATTTGTCACACATCTATTTTGGGGACTCGGTGCACCATACGCCTTACTTATGATGGCCATCACCGTCCACACCCCTTCTACCAACCTCACATGTGAAGATCTGCAGGGTTTGCTACTGACCTAGGTGGTGCATATGGAACTGGCTGAGCAATCCACTCTGACTACTCCCTTCCACTCTGGCTAATTGACAACAAGCTACATACGCTTCCTCCAGTTGGGCGTCTCATCCTTGCTAATGGCATCCGGCAACAAATAGTCATGTGCCAGATTTGCCACCATCCCGCCCGTTAGGCCACTCATTGTCAAGCCTAACCCACATTCAACCCACACCAATACGGTCTCGGACCGCAAGCTAATCACACAGCCCAATGAACCACTCCATGGCCAACCCACTTTTCTGCAATGCCCACTACTGTGCCCATCCAAAAGTATATTGGTTTTTGAACTCTAGCGCAACAAGTCAGATTAACCGAGATCCAATGAGCCTCGACAACCTTTTGGCCTACAACATCAATCAAGAAGTCGCCGTGGGTGATGATGTTGGCTTACCCATTACCGACACAAGTAATCTCTCTTCCTCTAGTAATTTCTAAATGTCTAATATTCTTATGGTGCCTTCAATTATTAAGAATCTCTTATTAGTTTTTAGATTTACCAAAAAGAATAATTGCGTTTTTTTTTTCATTCAAATTTTTGTGTCATACAAAGTCTATGTATGGGTCGGACAATACTTCAAGGACCAGTTGATTGTAGCCTTTGCCACTTGAAGTCTATTGATATGAAGCAATTGCCCACTGCATTTATGGAGAATACAAATATGCTTGAAAAATGGTATCTTAGACTAAGGCATGACAATTACAAAAAATGTAATAAATTGCTTTAAATAATGAATATCAAATTTATTAAGCCTCAATGTAAGTCTTGCAATGCATGTCGAGTTTGGAAAATACATATCACACCCATCCTTCAACTCAAATTGTCTCATGGGCCCTCTAGAATTGGTTCATTTTGACATTTAGGAGCTCACTCTAATTACTTCATCCACAAGAAACAAATACTATATGTGTTTCATCAATGATTTTACTAATTTTCTTGGTTATATTTGTTTCAATCTTGAGATCTATTTCTTACAATATTTGAACTTTATCAAAAGTTTGTTAAGAATCAACTCTAAATTATAATAAAAGGCGTGCAATGTGATGGGGCTATTAACTTTACATACTTGCCTTTTCATAATCTATTACAAAAGTTGAGCATTTATTAAAGAATATCAAGCCTATACTTTGAAAGCTTTGAAGTTTCCAGACAAATTCAAATTTTGAACTAAAAGTTGTATCACTATTGTTGGATATTCTGTAAACATAAATGACTCCCCTACATGTTTTTTTTAAGGGGCAAAGGGAGTTGGAGATCTTCTCTCTCCTTTTTCTCTTTGTTATTGTGATGAAGATTCTTAACAGAATTATACATAAAAAAATATTTTCTGAAAGGTTCAAATATCACTAGAAATGCTTTAAAGAGAAAATCATTCATCTATGTTTTATTGAAAACCTTTTCTTTTTTGCTCATGGAGATATTGAATTTATATTGTGTTTACTTGATGTTATACAAGAGTTTAAGAAGATGCTGAATAGGCAAAATTAGTGTGGAAAAGAATATCACAGCATAACTTTATTTATTGAATCATTTTGAAAGAAAAATTATCCACAACAGATCGTGTGGTTGTATGGAACAATTCTATAGAATTATAATGCAACCTTTGCCAACAAAGAGAAAAATCACAAGAACATTTATTTTTTAAATGTAGGTTCATAAATTACATATGGAAGGTTTTGTTAGGTATGAATGGCTTAACTCAAAGAATTAAACATTGGAGAATTGAAATATATTGAATGATCAAGACTATCAAAAGTAAGAGTTTTGCAACAATCTTGCTTGGTGTATCTTTCAAAGTTGTATTGTATCACATTTGAAGGGAATAAATCGAAAAAGATTTTGTGATAAAATTTTAAATAGTTCAACCATTATTGTTAAAATCAAGAAGGACATGAGAGGAAAGATTTCATCTACCAAAGGAGTAAAGCCTATAAATTGTAATAAGTTCTTGCAAAAGCTTTGAAATTTGTCAAATGCATTATTTGAGCTTAAATGATGATGTTGTAATTGAAAAATTTGTAATTATTTTATGATGATATATAATTTTTTCCTTTTCACTAAAAAAAAAAAAAAAAAAAACTATACTAGAGCATTTGCCTCACCCGACTTCATCTCTGTTAAGCCTCTACCAATCTAAAAGCTTAGCTGGTAGTTTGCATTCATTTTCCCTTTAGATATTAATCAAGAGGTAGTTAACCAACTTGTAGCATTTCTTCTTAGAGTGAGTGGGCTTATGCTAATGACAGAACACAAAGGACCCTTTTGCGTCCAGTTTGGTATTAGCACCTGCTTGAGGACTAGGAAGTTACCAAAGTGTCATTTCCTCAAGGTTTCTTATGCTAGACTTGTGGACCTTTTTTTGGTGTTCATCCTCCTTCACAAGGTTGATAGCCATGTCTATCAGAGGAAGCATTTACTTAGATAGAATATTGATTTTGTAATTATTGAAGGATTCAAGCAAACCAAGTAAGAAATCTATCATCCAAGTTCATATATTCTAGCTTGGATTCGATTATTCACTCCACAAGTTTAATTTTCGCATGTGCAACGTACCAACTCATCTAAGGTATCAATCTCCACCCACGAATCAAAAAGTTTTAAGAAATACTTAGTAACTATAATCCCAACCATCTTGTTCTCAAACTGCTTGTCTGAAATTACATTGTTGGGTCCATGTCATACAACCTAACCTCTTTAGAAAGTTCCCCAAACTTTTGTTACATCTACAAACCATGAAACAAATTGCACATGACTTTTGTCCACTAATTTTTCAAATCAGCTTAGAAGAGCCAAATGAGACTAATCCTAACACTTCCTTCTTTCCCCCTCTTCCTTAGGTGAAGGAAAACTACAATCAACATAGCTTCACTTGTTCTTTCCTGGAAGTTGATTTCAAACTTGATGGGACCATAAGTCATAGTTTGAATCATCTATGGGCTTTTTGACAACAATGGATGTCCTAAGCATGTCTGAAATGGCATGGTGGACTTAGTCTTTGTATAGATTTTAGGTGTTTTTATGCTTTGGTTCAATTCTCATAAGAAAGAAGCCATTCTATTTTGGGTTTTGAAGGAAGGAGATGCAACGGTCTAGTTGGTATTCAATCTTGAACCCAGGGGTAAACTTGTTGATCTACATCTAATTGCTATGCAAGTAGGTGAGAGATGTCTTTCCAATTATCTCAAGGAGCATAACAGACCAAAAATGGGGCATTGCCAAGGAATGCAAGGGACTCCCTTTAACCTAGTGGTAACTGGGTTGTTAGACCCCTGACTGGTGAGTCTACCTGACTAGGAGTTTGAATCCCTCTCCTCCCTTCCCGTGTGTGTGATGGATGAATGATGAACTTCCAATCTATTTTTCACTTTGATACCATGTTAAGCTTCACAAAATCATCATAAACACACAATTAAATTGTAGCTACTCCAAACGCAAAACCAAAACAAGAGCAAGAAAGATTGAGTGTCAAACTAGCAAGTAGATGTGGGAAGCCCTTAGGCATATCAAAGATGGCCCTTTAAGAATAAAGAGTAATGAGTTTAAATACAAATAAATTATATATAAAAAGCACATATGAGGGCTCGTAACATTACGTTCTTCAACACCTATTACATATTACTTTACCCTATGAAGCTAGCAAAATTGAAGAAGATTGAGCACTTAGGCTGTTAATAAGAGCAACTTTATAATACTCGGACAAAGTTCAATTTTCTAGAAGCCAAAGAAAAAAAAATTGCCTTTAATCTCAACAAACCAAGATAAAGTGAGAGAAGTTTTTTTTTATTTGTCCTTTTATTTTGGAATAGTTATTAATGATATATTTAATAAAAAATCGTCTAAAATCATAATTTAGCTTAGTTAATTAGGTAAGCATAACTATTCAATTTTGATTTTAAAAATTACTTAAGAACTATAAGTAGTGTGATTATATACATGAAATTAAATACAGAATGAAAGCAAGTGTTAGCTTAGATTATTTTTCATGTAATATTATTTTTATCTTTTGTTCTCGCGTTTTCGAAGCTCGGCTGTGGATGTTCAGCAGATAGTGGACCGTCTGCATCCAAAGGAAGCCATCTCTTGTTGGTCGGAAAGCAGCGGCACAATGAGTTTATCACTCCTCCAGGGCTATTCTTCCGCAGAAGAAGAACAAGTAGAAGAACCTGAACATGCTCATCTCCAATACCCCAACTCCTCCGATGACGACGAAGACGACGACGAAGCCTCTGCCGTGTCGGTCCGTAACAAGTCGTTCGTTGAAGTCAAGCCACCACCATCTGGATCCGGACTTCCATCGGCCCTCGAAGTTTTCTCCGAAGTACTTCTTAGACTCTGTTTCTTTGTTATTCTATTTTCCTCAACTTTCTTGGTAATCGAGCAGGGAATATGGGCGAAATTTCATATTTTTCGGTTATTTTTCGCTCTGAGTTTGTCAATTTTTCCCCTGGTTACCTGAGGGTTGACACCCGAGCAGGAAATATGGGTGAAATTTTTTATTTTCGGCCAAATTTTTTCTCTCAGTTTTTCTATTTTCCCCCTGGTTACCGGAGATTTCAGGACCGCCTACTTTTCTGAACAACAGCGTGGAAGAGTACGGCTCGGCGAAAGATGTGGATCACACGCAAGGGAAGCACGGTGGCCGGAGAAACCGAAAGGAAAAGAGAGACTTACCTGCTGGTAATCTTGTTTCTAGTGTAATGTTGAATTTTTAGATATTTTATTTTCGTTAATTTATCATTAACGATTGAATTTGTCATAGTTCTTTCGTTGGAGGTATGAGAAAAAGAAAATAGCAAGGGACTAACAAGGAAATTGCATATTAATTTAATTTAATTCACCTACGCCCACCCATTTCCCTGTCCTGCTACCACCACCTCTCCCTTCCTCCAATTCCTTGTATCTCCAAAACCAAACCATACTACCCATCGCCTACCCCTGCAGCAGTCTCTTTCTCTGTTCTAGTAAAATGTGTGGGGTTTTTAACATGGTGATTTGCAATAGAACTTGCTGAAAAAAGTAGGCATAAAAATGTTCTTGCAAACAACAATAATACCATGGGAGGTATCGATTGATGTTCGAACAATAATACCAGAAGTCTTCTAGATATTATATATCTTACCTGCTATGTTTGAAGGCTGAAAGTTTCAGTTGAATGTACACTGAAGTTGAAACAGATAATTGTAATTCCAATAACGCTTTGTAATTGTTACATAATTTCAATAATCATCATCAGATTAATTATCCCAATACTCCAACTTGTCATTTGATTGCATTTGGCAACTATGAATTGTTATAGCTACGAAACATAAGATATAAGTTCTTGATAGTGTGCCTTCATATTTGATAACGTAGATATTCTTTACAATGAGATATTGGGGCATGTTCTTAATCCCCTTGTACTGCATTAGTGTTAGAGTTGAATTTGAAGTTTGTTTTGAGTGTCATATTAATTAATTTCTCTATAGTTTTTCTTGAGGATCATCTTTTAATCTTTCACTCTCTACCAACACCTTTGTTCGGACAAAAATACTATCAAGAGCCCACGTTAATGATGTGAAATTTGAGTTGTTCATGTCATCTTAAAGTTAAAGACGAAAATCTTGATGCCAAAACCAAATGATTCCTGAAGTTATCATATAATTAGTCTCGACCCAAGCATTAATCTCTCAAGGAACTGATGGAGTTTATGGAATCTTCCATGTGGTGGATGTTCTCCATACTGATGCTTCTGCGTTAAGAGCTCTCGTTGTAGGGGAAGCATCAAATTTAGAGATAATAAGTAGAAAGTAACCATCACCCCGTCCATTAGTATTTTCTCTTTGTTTTTCGTTAGGCCATATCTCAACTTATTGGTGACTATCTTTGATCCTCAGAATGTTGTTTGGGACTTGACATTGTATTCTCTATAGGTACTGTAATGGAGTCCAAAGCTCAACTAGTTGGAATCCATGAGCGAGTACGAAGTGATATTGTGGGTAACCAACCTCCTGGATCATCAGTTCCAAGCACAACCCCAGGTATCAAGCAGGTGCCAACTGCAACCAATCCTAGTGCAGAGGACGCTGCAGAGTTACTGAGGTAAACCTTGGTTTTTCTTAGCATTGCTAGTGCTGACTGTTTTACATTCTTTACTCTCAACCCAGCTCGGTATGGTTCATCCTGATAGTCTCTGTTTGTAGGATGTGCGTGCAATGTGGAATTCCCAAGACTTACTCCAATGCACGAGGAATGGTGTGCCCAGTGTGCCGGGATCGGCCTCCAAGCGACAGCAGCGGAGATGCCAAGAAGAAGGGTTCTACTGTTAAGGATAAAGAGAAGAGTAAGAGGATGAGGGGCCAGTCATCTCATGCCACCTGGAAAAGTGAAACGGAGATGCACCTTCGACAGCAGTTCGATTAGCGAAGTTTTAGCCGAGTATTCTTCCAGAGTAGCTGGAATGGTCTAGAGTTTCGCTCTTTTTTCTTTTTTGTTCTTTTTTTCAAGTTACGAGGAAATATTTAATGTATGATCTCAATGGGGTTCGTGGAGTTGCTCACAGTTTGATTAGGTACGCAGCGTATGTTAGCTTTCGTTTCAAAATGTCTCATGTTTCTATGCCTACGCTAGCCTTTTTGGGATATTAAGCGAGAATTATGCATGGGCTTTCATCCGGTGTGCAATGTATGAATTGCCGTTACGTTGTGCGGAGAAAAATCTGGTCCCTTTTTCCCAGTTGCGATGTCTTGGAGAACTCTTTCTGAGGCTATATTAGAAAGCTTTTCTTTTCCTTTGACCTTTGTTGGATATACTGTTCTCAATTACTAATCATACACATTAAAAATTATGTCAATCATATCACATTGACTATCAGAAATGAGGGAAGTAATGCCTTGCAACGTCACAGCAGCCAAAACGAGCCTAGCTAGGTTTGGACCAAGCTCTATCCATGTGCTTCAGCATCCTAATTTCTTCATATGCTCCAACAATTTCTTTGCTTTTTAGAGCAAGAAATTGTTTGTTGAAGATCCTAATTCTCTTGCAGATCTTAGTTGGACTACTCCAAGTACGGAATTTCTTCATATGAACAGATCTTATTTGTAACGCTTGCTCTTAACTGAAGTAGAGACTTGTCTACCCATGTCTTTTTTATTGCTTTTGTTGTTTTTGGAAATCAAATTGACCATTGAACTTCCGTTTTTTAGAGTCCCATGTCCATACATTTATGTTCACCAGCTGTTAAGTACATTCTTGCTTGCCCTCTCCTCCCCTACAACATTGTCTACACTTCATAGTCTCATCAGCCAATTGTCTACTTTTTCTGAGGAGGTCCCACGAGCTGCACATAACCAGATTGAATTGTCTTCGAGCCACGGACGCATACAATCAGAACCTTCACATAATATGAAGTCCAGCGGCTAGGAAAACGAACTAAGCTTATGATGCCATTATGCAAGTCTACATCATGACACCTTAACTTTCTTTCTTTCTTTCCTCTTTCGTTTTTGCTTTTGGCATTTTGTAATTTTGTTCTATATGTGCCCCCCGATAAGACAATAGAACTACTGATGCCAGTCCTTGACATGTAGCATATGCGTCAAACTAAATCACAAAAATATTAACGCTTACTGTGTTTCCCTCCAATGTTCTATATTAAATGATGTGATTGACAAAATTCCAACCGGACTAGAGCAGTGTTTTGGTCCACAAATTTGGATACAAGTCTGAAAAGCAACATGCATGACTAAAGGACATGTGAAGACAACCGAGCAAATGGGTACGGCAATTAGAAGGAATAGTTGGAGGTACTAACACGGTCAGATTGATATGCAAGAAAATAGAGGGGCATATAAGGGGATAAATAGCTTATCATGTTGAATGCTACAAGGATATACACCAACATAGTCAGGGAAGGCCATCTAGAAAATGGGGCAAAAGGGGGAATCTCACCTGGCCTCTGTGTTAGGCCCCAAATGTTGATCATACATAATGACCTGCTAACAATTCAAAAATAGACATATTTCACAATGAAGGGGCTGGTGCTAACCATTTTGTTTGTTATCTGCCATCAGCATCTTTTTATCTGCACTGGCGATGATATCTTCCTGGAAAACCTGTGCCTCAGCCATTGCAGCAGGACTAGTAACAGACCCATGAATCTGTTAATTAAGATGCACAGAAGAGCTAACATTTAAAGATGGAATCTCCAGAATATATAGTAAATGCAATAGAAAAAGCTTACCAACTCATGAGACTTAGGGAAGGCATTGTTAGCTGGCATTACCGATGCATCTGGGGGCCTGTGAAACAGCAGGTGAGCTATAGAGCGATCTATGGGATTCGTACCAGTTTCCATGTCCACAAATCCACTGCACCTGAATAACACCACCACAAATGGCATGAAAAACATAACCAAATACCAAAGTACGTTCCTAAGAGAGTTTCAGCAACTACAAGGAAAACGATCACCAGGATGATTAGAAAGAAAATCGAACCCATCAACACCAAAATTTCCAAGTCAAAGAAACATGGCCGACATCACTATTTAGTCTAGACTTAGAAAAGGAAATTATATCATACATGTGTGTGCGCGTGTCGATCGAGAGAGTGGGAGAGAGAGGACATGCTCAATTAACTCAAGTAGCAACCACATGAATTAGGCCGGTGACACTTAACCAGTGCAGTAAACCCGCGTAGGCTAAACCAGCTGAGTCCCAATAAGTTGAAAGAGAGATTTAGAAACTCCCATAGAAGAAGCCAAAAACAAAAAAGAAAAAAAGAAACAAGAGAGAGAGAGAGAGAGAGAGAGAGAGAGAGAGAGAGAGAGAAATAAAGTGAACATAAAAAATTAAAACTCGTTATCTTAAAAATTCCAAGCCAACAAAGCACCAGCTGCTGAGCCATTTATTTCTCTAATATAGAGTAAATGCTGAAATCATCAGAGAAAGAGAGAGGCGGAAATTGTTGTGAGAGAGGGAGAGAGTGAGAAAGTGCTAGATCAACTCAATACGATGGGTTGAGTGGTTCTCACCCATACCTGCGGAATAAACTCCAATGGGCTAAAAAACCATAGAAAATAAATTAAATCGGAATAGTTAAAGAGAGCCATCGAAGAAAACATGATTTAAAGAAGCCAAAAGGAGAAACTGATGAATATAATAATTTGCCAACTAGTAGATTAGCATGGACTGTGTCAGGATTATGATAGCTGAATTTCAGTTAAATATTAAAGCACAATACTAACATTAGGATATAGCAAAGTATTTTTATAGCTTTCAATCCCATGGTCCAATTCTTGACATAACGATTACGAAAACGTTCTTGGCCCCACAATGCTAAAAAATCAACTTCCTCTAGCTGCAAGCAAGGACTCGGTAAAGAACAGCCAATGCAGTTGATAAAGCAGCTTTTTAAATTGACCCTAAGTTGCAGCCACAGACTATCAACCTTCGAGAACTTAGCAAGATAGTGATTTTCTAACCAGCATAATGCTGCACCATCTTACCAGATCTTTCATCATTTTATTAGCTTCTAGACAAGGTTTAGACAGATTTTCATTCAGTTTTTCCTTCAGTTTCTACTGACAGATGTAAAATGTATTGGTATCTCCTTTTACCTAGTCTCTAGTCTTGCACGTTTTGGGGTTTCAAATTCTACTCTTCATAGAAAGCACAACCATAGTCTGTCCCTTTTCTCACTTCCATTAAATTATCATAAGAGTATTGAGCCATTTGACAAGAAAGCAAATTTCCTTCTCTAACTGAAGTTTCCGGAGGAGTGAACCAAAGCCATTCGAACTTGGTAAAATGTTTTGTTGATATGTCAATTTAATCTATTATAGCCAACTTGGCTAATTTCTGTCTCGAAAACTTGCATCTCCCTCCATCTTTTTACACTTTTCAAACAATTTGGAGGAAAAAGAGAAAAAGACAGCCCAAATTTGATTGTCAACCAATCATTTAAGCATTTTTGTGAAGGTTGGGAATGAATGAGGCACGGGAAATCAGAGAATATCAAACATTGTTCTATAGTTCTCATTTTACAAGATAATCTGGAAAACTACAGGAAAAAAGTGACCATTGCTGGCATGGTTGGGCTGAACCAAACACTATAGTGTATTACCAAAAACAGTATTTGTATTATTGGGCATCTAATTCCCAGAATTTACATGCTGAGGAACATGGTGCTGATTAGGGATCCAAAATTCTGTGCACAAAATGCCCCTTCGGAGATTCACTTATAAAGATTCTAGTGGCAATCCATTGCTAAAAGGAAAATAGACATACTACAAACTTTTAAACACAACATTCTTGCATGTATTATGCATATAGATATATATAGACTTCCATTATCCTCAACTCTAGTAGGAATTTGATACCAAACAAAGGACTGAAACCAAATCAATGTCCGTGAAGACAACAAATATAATGAAGTTGCATAAAGTACCAAAGGCCAGTAAGGCCAAAGAATCCCGAAATCACTTAAGCGAACTCCCAAGTTAAAAGAAAACTAAACAAAAGAAACCACTAGCTAAATCATGTATGGAGAGGACAAGATACAACTTAGTATTCGAGGTATATTATAGTGACAATGGAATCCAAAATATTCTGATAATGCTACAGAAGAATAAGAGTGAACAAATATTCAGTGGCAACAAAAACTATAAGAATTAGCGGTGAGGGAAGAGTTAAGGAAGAAACAACACTAATTTCCCTGTACACACAGCTCTCTACATTTCAAAGTCTTTCAAAGTCCCTTCATCTTTCATTTGATATTTTTACACATGGGAATATAAACCGCTTAGAAACAAATGCAAACTTAAAATTGGCTAAGCAACCTTGTATAGCCATAAAAGAGGCATTTATGTTAAACAAGCCGTGGTTCTTCCTTGTGAAGGTCAGCAAGAGTTAGGTAGGTTACTTTGTGCAACAAATCTGCTGGTTTCCATTGTTACGTATGAAAATAAGGGTGCTTAAGAACAAAGATGATGGTCTCTTTAGTAGAAATGATTACATAATAGTATGCTTGCACTACCTACCTTTTTGTTCTTGTAAAATTACAGCAGCTGAAACTACTTTTCCTCTTGGGCTATCCACACGACACACTATTTATCCTCTCACAGTGTACAAATTGCATAGGTTCATCTAGCACATTTCTAATTTCTTCCAGAAATAAACAACTTCTAAATGTAAAACTTGTTTTCATGCCTTTGTCTCTTGTTATGCTTGGCAACTCTCTTCCTATGCCACAGATGCATAAGCTTTAGGCTTTCCATGGATTACTCACTAAGGTAGAATCTTATTGAAAATTAAATAATAATAAAAAATCCGTACTTCTTCTACTCATACAACCACAACAGAAAGGCAAAACCAGTCAACATTCACCACAAAATCTTACTAAAAGGAATCTGAGAGGAAGCAGCGATTGCATACTTGTTTGTTTCTGAACCATTAGGGCACTACTTCCGTCTCTGTCATCTCCACTGCCACTAATAAGATTTGCACAATTATGCCTTTGTTCCGCACTTCTAGCCAAACGGTATAGACTATCCCTTATACACAGTTTTGTCCTGATATCCAACTGAATTCAAGCAGTTTCAGCTCAGTTAATTGAAAAATATTGAACACTATGAACAAAACTTCATAAACAGCACAATATTAGTTTATTTGCAATGGAGTTACATATGATTAAAAAATGAAATCAGATAACTATTCATATGTCATGGAAATTCTTCCTTTACATTGCTTAGATATCAATTTTCTAGAATATCAAGATCAAACTCATCAATATAATAAAGCATATGATAGGTCTCCGCATGTCAACATCTCTGACAATTTTCTGAATTAGACACAGCGACTAGCAGAATTCCAATTTCCATATTATTCAATCCTTTCTCTTACACTAAAATATAGAATCTTCACGGAATCTGTACTTCAAATTAAATATTACATCTAGCCTGCTATAAATGCTTCAAGACATAATACCTCGTTTTTTGGGTAAAGATAGATCATAAACAAAATCATGAACTTTGTTTATAACACTGACTATACATCTCTCCTTTTTTGCCAACTACATTAAACTTTAGATCACATATTATAAGTTAGACTTTAGGTAATCACGAGTAAGCTGAGATGTTACATCATCTCAAAAACTATATCCAATATATGTCAATGATTTTCTTTTTTCTTTTTCAAAATCTCAATTGTTTGTATGCAGTACTATAATTTTGATGCACATTGGCTAAAGTTCGGTAGTTTACTCCTGATTGCTTGATTGTGGACCCACAAACTGTAGAATTATCAACTACAAAGAAATTCATCCACTACCTTAATCAGACAATATACTCTGACCATCTCTTCGGATGCATATTTAGTCTCTGACTGCTGATACAGATCACTACTAAATACCTGCTAAAAGTTTTTCCCTAGGACTCCAGAAATACAACAATCTCGCAGTCGCCCCACAAGACCAGACAAAAACCATACAAGTTTAGCCAAACTTCTATGTGACACAAGCCACATTGTTACCTTGCTCAACCAACCACAACCACCAGCTCACTCACCTAAAGGCGTTCTGTTTATCCAATTCCTCCCCACTCTTAAAAACGATTATTCAACACACCATGGTATAAATTTGAGGTCCAGTTTCACTCCATTCCATAGACAAGCTGGAGGGTGGTTGGTCAGTGCTGCCCGAGTATGGATAATGGGTTGGGCAAGAGAGAGTTGACAAAGGCCAAAGGAGAGAATACGGAAGGCAACTGGCTGTCAAAATTTCTGTGACTGGATGTTGGTTTTTCAGGATTATTTAGTGAGTGAAGATGCCTGGAGGGTCAAGAGGTGGATGGCGTATTCCAGTTTCCTTCCAAGTTAGCAAAGAAGATGCTACTGCTGCAGATTATTAAAGGTTCATGCTACATCACATGGACCATATCTTACACTCATTAGTTAACTTCTATATACATTCACCATTCAATTTGATATTTCATTGTTATTATGAATAAACCGAATGCTTGTTCCCTCCCTCTACTTTCAGTGTAACTTTGACAGCTCACTTTGACATCCTTTAATGATCAAATAGGCGTAACTAGAGGTTGACACCTTAATCTTAAGGTGTGTTTCAACTTCATGTCAGACTCTTTTATTGTGAGTATCTTAATATTAGACCTTTTTTATTCCAAAGTACACATTTCCTTACCCCTCTTTCAATTTGTCTAACACTTGAGCAAAAGAGCCTGTCACATAGCCATATAGGCAAAGGTACCCATCTGGTATAGGCTTTACACAACAGAGGAAATAAATAAATAAATACCATCCTCTCTCTCTCTTTCTCTCTGTGATCCTGGTACGGAAATTAGGTCCAACAAATTAGAATATCGATTATTCTAGGAGAGCAATGAGATTGATTTTGCCATTACCAACCTAGTAGAGGGACAAACATGTATATTTGATGAACTCAAAGTGGGGAATAAGAACAATGAACCACCCACTAATATATGTTGCTCCCAGTTGGTTTCTTTTAATATCTGAATACCCAAATCCCCCATATCAGATCATCTGTCCCACCTTCCTGCTTCTGTTATTCAATCTTCTTTTTGTCCCCTACAAATCAAAAGTCCACAATCCCAACAGTGATTCAAAGACCCCAACCTAGAACTTGACTTAGAAGAGGTCTGGAGGTCAGCATGCTTGCTGAAGCATCTACTAGATGAAGCAAATTAGTCAAATAACCCAACCCCCACAAAGGAGAAGTTCTTGCTTCTGTCATCCACCCTTCTTTTCTGCCTCTTACATATCAAAAAATCCACTACCCAAAAAGTGATTTTAAAAAAATAAAAATAAAAAACTCCATTGCATGATACGTACTTACAACACAACTAAAACGGAGGTTGGCATGCTTGCTTGATAGCATCCATTGGATGAAGGTATTTGTCAGTTACAAACCGGATGAACCCACATGCCTTCTATACATAAAAGGCTTAGCTAACGTCAAAATGGATATAGATTTTCCATCATTCTCTTTGGTAAATTTTGTAGCCAGGAGTTCTAAAAGTTTAAGCTCTTAGAAATGGGCAGTATATCAAACTTGTAAACATAATAACAGCAGTTGGTAGCCAACCCAACTTCAAGGCATACCCAATAATACAGAACTAACTAGGAACTCCCACTAACTAGAAATACTAAACTAAGAAAGGAATAGAACTTGACTAAATGATTTTACTAGCACTAACAAGTAGACTAAAATGGTACATCAAGCCCTCAAGCACATTGACACTAGCAAGTACTAGATTGAGGATATTCCAAATGTCTCCTTTTATTCTTTTGCCTGTTCTCTGCTACTGTATCAATCAGTTATAGTATTTTGTAAAGTTAAAGAGGTAAATATTTTAATAGAATCACAGTTTATGTGCTACAAAACCTAAGTATTTATTAGTCTCTAATTCTATTGTCTCCTATCTCAAAGATTTAATTAAATAAGTGGTACACAGTGCAAGATAGGCTTTTGCAAGGGTTTAGTAAATGTTTCCTTTTAAATCATAAATTGACCCATATCCAGCTGAGTAACAGGACAGGGGTAATTCTAAAGTAGCCAAAGATCAAAATTAAGAATACCAATCCCCTTCACCGATAAGACAGATCCTAAACCATCCTTATTTCATTGACCCATCTTGACATTCTTCACAAAATTTCAAGAGTATGAATTATTTTTCATATTAACAATTTGCAACTTACTGAAATGCAGAGATTTACAAAAAACCTAGATCTTAAATGAATTGCAAAATGAGCAAGATCATAACGAGAACATGATAAGATACTAGATACACAAACCACAATTCAAGTTTCCATAGAATTTAAATCCAGTTATCAAACAATCTAGCTTCAGTAATCATTTATACCTGTTCCATTACTTGCTGAAGCTGGCGAAAATTAGTTGCTTCAAGTGAGATTTCATCCAGCACAGAGCTCATGCAAGAGCTCTCCTGTACATTTGAAGAATCTAATTCTGTTGGAATTCCTACACTAGCTCCATCAACTTGACTTTGAGCTTCGACCTCAATTTCAGAGTTCTGTAGTTGCTTCTTAGTGGAAGCTGGAGTCCGGAATGCCATTGGAGTAGACATATTTAGATGTTTAAACTTCCTAGTAACCGGAGGTTGTAAATCCTGGCACGTTTTTACTCTCTTTTCATCAGTTGTTTCCACCACAACCTCAAGTGAAGGACCATGAGAGCTCTCCATAGAGTGGACTGGATTTGATGCATAGGAAGACTCCTTAGCAGAGGCAGATGTGAGGCCACTCTTCTCAAACTTGTTAACTGATGGAGTCGGAAAACCTGAAATTTGATCTGACGGATTACTATAGTCCAGGTGCAAATTCGGTATCTGTGTCTGCATATAACTCAAGGAATCAGGTCCCGCACTTTGTTTATGTTGATGAATTCCGGTGGAGGAAAATACATCACATGACGAGTCCCCATAATGATTCTTTGGATCAACAAATTTACCATGATAGTTAAAAGAACCACCATTTTCCAGATATCGATCTTTTCTTTTCCTTTCAGCTTGGTTCTGATTCTTTGACTGCTTTCTGTGCCTATTGATCTGTCAAGCAGTTTGACAATGTATCAAAATTAGAAGTAATTATGTTTTTCACAGTAAAGTGATACATATATATATCTAGATGTATTAACTGTGACATATCCACATAGATTAGGCATTTAAATTTATACAGAAGAAACATATCAAATCGCATTTAAGGCATAGACCACAATGAAGATCTGTAGCAAACTCCAGAAATGTCAGGAGAAAACATAAAGAAAGAAATAAAAGATAAAATGAATTACACGAGTTACTGAAAAGTGAATTCAGCTATCTTACAGATTTTTCCATAGATGTAATAAGACTTAAAAAATCAAGCAATAATTTAAATCAAAAGAACTACCTGCCCATTGAGCATTTCGTCATCCCTACTCTCAGTTTTCGTATCTGATGCATTCACAAATGATAACTGACCAAGATCAGCAGAGCCATCAATATCTGAAGTCTGAGAATTTATCTGCTCATCAATGGAAATACTTCTCTTGTTGGAATCACTGGTGGGAAGACTTGCACTGTTTGGCCTGGAAACTTCATGTTGTTCTTGCATACTTTTCAATGCACTGGCCTCATGACCTGAAAACTTGTTATCAGACCTCAATGTGTCTTCAGATACTTCAGTAGCATTTGAAGGTGAGAACCAGCATAACTCATCTTCATTACCAAGAGACCCAATTCCAAAATTTGAATCACAACTTCTGTACATCAAAAGGCACCATATTACCAACTAAATCATCATTTGCAAAGAGATCCAGGATTAGCATAAACACAAAAAGGAGACCAAAAGAAAAAAAAATTATCAACAACAAAAGGGAGGGTTTTGAAGGCCACCTAAACATCCTGTCGACATCCTCAAAGTTATCTATATTCCGCCACCAATAGGACAAAAGATCGTTACTTTCTTTATCTTCTTGATCATTGTCCAAAAAGCTTAGATCATTGTCTGTTTGAGAAATGTTACAGATTGGATAACTGTACAAGTTATCATCAACTGTAGCACATTTGTCATCCAAGATGGAATTGTCAGCGCAAAACTCACTGCCACGAGAATCTATTTTCCCACTTTTGAAACAATGACTGGACATCCTTGTATCATCAGATTCAATAGCTGCCATTTCTTTAAGACAGTCACTATCACAAGAAGGAAAAACACCATTAGGTGTTTGAGACCATGAACCCTTTTCCAACATTGTGTCTTTCTTGGTCGAAATTTGTAAATCCTTTGCCTCCTTTCCCTGAACGCAGTGTTTAGTTGCATTAACAGCAATTATTTCATGTCGTGGTTTCTTACAGCCATCACTCTGCACTCCAAATCGATCTCCACATTCCTCACCCGGATGAGGCACTATATGATCATCGCTCTCAACAAAGTCATCCCACACATTACCTTCAAGCTGCAGCATAATAACCAAAATTTTAGCCACATACTAGACATGATTTATGGACTAGGAGAAAAATAAGATTTCCATCATAATAGAAACCACAAAGATATTCATTACAACATTAGGTAGGCCATTAAGGTCAAACTCAAAGCCATAATGGAGCTAACACCAGGAATTCATACAAAAAGCAAATAAAATCACCATTGACAGAGCTTCATAATAACTTACAGCTAATATTATTCAAGACGTAGGTTTAACTCAGAGAAATTACAGAAAAAATAAAGTTAGATATGTTCTTCATAAATTAGTCAACGTTTAATTGCAGGAATACTTCAACATATTAAGATGGAAAGACTTCAGAAATGGCACAAAATAGAAATAACCTTAAGGATAAAGACTATTAGCAAGAAAAGTTATATTTTCTATATGGAATATATACAAAGTTTCAGTTTTGCTTTCCTTACCAAGATTCTCCTTCCCCCAAAACAACCCAAACACCCCCCCGCCACCCCCCCCCCCCCCCCCCCCCTAAGCAACTGAACTCATGGATAGATGTGACAAAATAAAAAGAAAAAAAAAAGTTTCTTTGTTATTCCCTAAGCAAATTGTTCTACTTTCTTCCTTTCTTTCTTTTTCCTCTTTTTCCCTTGCAATCCAAAACGACCAGATCACATAGAAACCACAATGAAGAGCTGAAAAAACTCACATTGCTCATATTTCCCCATTACAGCTTCGACATACCAGTGTATTCCTAGTAGGTAACTACCGAATTTCCAGTAAGAGATAGACAATCATGCAACAATCTAAACTATCCTTTTATGTTCAATTTCTTTTTTCCTATTTCCCTGGGTTTACATATGAAAGCGTATCTCAATCCTGGATATTTTGAGTCTGAAATTTATACTCACAGCATTCACATTGTGTCTACAAGGCTCGCTTGGGGGGAAAGCATCAAAATCCATCTACCTATTAAAAAGCCATGACGACACTCTATGGTTTTGTACATGTGATAATAGAGTGATATCATCCACAACAATACCCAACAAAAACTTTCAATAAATTCAATAAATTGAAAGCATAGTTTTGTACTGTGCTAAGTACAAGCTTCAAATTCAATAAATTTCAGATAGATTAATAGTTGAAACCACCTTTTGATAGAAGTCTTTTATATTTTTATCATGGATGCCGGTTTTTACTTTAATACATGCAACCGAAATCCTGATTTTAAAATAAAAATACACAATAGAAACAAGTTTAGATGGGATAGTTTTTGATTTACAGTGGTCTGGATAGTTATGAGATTGAAATATAATCATGACTCACACAAGACAAGAGGACAAACTACAAAGGTTCATGTTCCTTAGATGACATCCAAAAATAAATTTGATCACTGCATAAGACACAAAAGTAAAATCATTTTGCTTTTGTAAAAAGGAGGGTAAGGTCTTTAACTTAAGCAATAACCAAAGGGCTTGACAAAGTGCTAGTATCTCCTCTCTCCGTAAACTAGGTAGCAGCAGAAACACAATATACATCGTCCGCAAGTTCCCATCTTTGCATGGAAGTCCGTAGATTTAGAAGAATGAATTCCCAAAAAAGTTTGCAACGTAAATTCTCTCTACTAATTCCTTCTAGAAGAACTAAATCTACAAAGTGAAGATTGCACAGACAGCACTAAATAACAAAGAGAAGTGCCAGCAGTATTTTTTTAACAATTTTTAATAATTGAAGACAACAATTATCTGCTCTTAAAGATCAGTCAGGAAGCCATGACGCTGCAGTTGGTAAGTGAAACTTACACAATTTCGTTCCAAAAGGTACCAACTGTTTATGATCATATGAAATAACCAATTACGCCACCAGATGCATGTTAAGGGATATGTTCTACGAAACACTTGCACAAAATACCAGTCCTGACAATCATTAAACATCCAAACGTTTAGTACCTGATAATTTTTCTTAGCTTCATAGCTCATTGATTTTTTGAGATAGTTCCAACTAAGACCGTAAGGGTAAAAGACTATTTGGCCAACAAAATGGGAGAACTTCCACTTGAAAGAAAAGGAATAAGGGAAGGCATCTAAAGGTTCAGGGTAAACGGAAAGCACAAGTTCCAGTAACAGCAACAAATGAGAAGCAGAAAAAGTTACTACTGAAAAACTGAAAAAAATGCGTTATCTTCATCCAGTTGAAGAAGGAAGATGTTCTGTAGACCAAGAGTACAAATTAAGTTGAATATGATTTAGAGATTGAGTATCCAAGCAATCCAATTTAAGGCTTAAATGTACAATATAACAGCTAATGTAGCATTAACATTGATGCTAGTCTAGCCGACAACCACCAACAACCAACGCTGTTTCAGAGGGTAGTGATCCTACAGTCTTATTCGAAGCCAAATGAAACCATTTCTTCAATACCTGCCCTTTACAAAATTGATTGCCAGATCCCTAAACTAATAGGTAAACATAATGTCATTCATGAAAAGTTGATAACAATATCGGTCAAAAGATGCAAAAGTGACCTCAAAGTCCTGCTTCACTAGGAAGCAAAAAATTTGACATAAACAAAACCTTTTCTTGGGGAAACAGACAAGTAACAAATTTTTTTCTTTCCTGATATTATAAATACGAAATCATAGATAACTAGATGCTATTCTCACACCACAGCAATCTATATTGCCTACTAGATAAAACATTCAAGCAATCTTGCTGGGTATGTTGCTCAAAGCTTCAGAACTCACAAACTTAGAAAACTCAAAATTCCTGCTCAACTAGAACACGAAAAATTTATCATAACCTGAACCTGTTTCGTGAGAAACTTATAGGTAACCAAAGTTATAATACAGAATAGTAGATTCTCTTGATAACGAATTCTAGACCATAAAAAACCAACTTATGAAATAGCAAATAAACAAGTAATCCTCAAAACCATGTGCCAAACAAGACCATGGTAAAGCTAATCTAACTATCTCAAAATCAACATTTGACAGCACATGTAAGAAGTTACGAACTGGGAGTTTTCCCCTGTTAAATCTCAAACACACTAGATTGGAGTTGGGTGTATGGGTGTAGGCAACTAGGTTCATTTATAGCCCATACTTTGGGTAAGAAGCACTTATTCCTGAAATAGATGCTTTAACTAAGATACTAATAGCCCATAAACTGGGGCTTGAAAAGCACATATTTCTGAAAGAGGGGCTAGATTACATAAGATATTGACAAAGACCTTTCCTATCTCAAGCATTCACGATATCATTCAGTATTACTAGATCATTGCCTGTCCCTTGCACATGGTTTAAACATTTCAGAATAACAGCTATTATCCTTTTCCTTTTCTTTTTCCATCTCTGGTAAATTTATTTCTTTTATTTTCTGAAAACAAGAAGAACAAAGCTGCCCCATAAAGAGATGGAATGAACAAAACCGATAAGCCAGAAATTGCTGACACTTCAGTTAGAAAAAGCATAGTGACGTTCACTATGCTGGCTGCATTTTGTTGGAATTATAGCCAGTTCCTCTTTTGTCCTTTCAGTTTGCTTTCCAGTTCCTCTTTTGTCCTTTCAGTATGACCATTTCAATGAATGATTACATTATTTTTTACCCGTTGACAAATCTCTCATCATTCTCATTCTCATCAAAATCCAAGAGGGGTCATATTTGTGTTCAGTGTTCTCAGTTCTCATTTTCAACTTCCCAAAAGAAATAACAATACATGAATTCTGCCTTAAAAAAAATAAAAAAAAAATAAAAAAACATGAATCCATACCCATGACCGAAATCATCCAAGTTCTATGGATCATTGAATTAAAAAGAAAATAGTAAATTTTGAGCTGAAACTCGGGAAATTCTTCCGAGTTATACAAGTCCCAGGAATAAAGAAACAGACTGCTATATTTTAACCACTAAGTAGAAGCAATTGATACAAAAATAAAAAGAACTACAAGTTTACGTGGATAGCAAAAATGGATCTTAAATTGAAAGAATAGGAAAAAGAAAAGACACCAATAAAACAACGAAGTTCCCATTTCCTAGAAATAGTTAATTTCATCACAAACATTGGCGTCCAAAAATCAAACTAATCTGACACAGAGAGAATTACACTACCTCACACATGTACAAGTCTGACATTCCTCCAGATTCTTTATCCCCCACCCCAAACACATGCGTTTGATTCATATGAGGTCATATTTCTAGTGAAATTTCAATCTCCAAAATCAGCTTCCTGAGTCAAAAACAAACCAAGGAATAATAAGTACTGGTCTAGCAGTTGCCTTGCAATGCATTGATTAGAAACTAAGGTCACATGATTAGAAACTAAGAGGCTGTGAAGCATAATATAGAACTAAAAATATCTCTGCTTAGCGAAATAACAGTAGTCTGATTGTAACATACAGAGCATTCAGTTTCTAAGTCCAACAAGATTAAAAAAGAAAATACAAAAGACCAAAAGGTAGAAATCAGAAATCACAGAATGATATCCAATCTCGAATATCTGTCTGGAATACCCAGATAGAATCAAAATGGGTCCTCTCTTTGAGAAGTGAAACCCGTCAAACCAAGACTTACGATCTTACTCAATCTCAGCTAGCAGTTTAATTCCTTGAATCCCAAGTGGTGAACAATCTCAGATTCTTTTCAACACAGTAACAACAGAATAAAGCATATGCGAAAGCTCTAAGATCGGTTTTGGCATCTATGATTTCGGAATATTACAAATATGAAGTACAGCCGCAACAGTTGTTATAAAATTCAAGAGACGAAAACACACAAACACAGAGTCGAAATTTCGACTCTTATATTTCTGCTCTTATGAACTAATCCAATAAAGTAGCTCAATTAAGTGCAAGTTGAACACTTTCTGCGGTGAAAAAACTATGTCTCAATATTTCAATCATTTCGAACATCCAGAAAAAGTCTAAATCACACCAGAAACATTTAAAAGAATAATAATTATCACAGTTGCGATTACTATATGCTTATTTCTTAATTGCGGTTGCTATATGCTTATTTCTTAATTTTAACAAAACCATGGACAAAAAAAAAAATCAATCGAGCCAAACACTGACGCTATTTAGACGGATTAGCTTCCAGACAGTAAAAGGAAAAACAGAAAAGGAAAAAAAAAATAAAAATAAAAAAGCTAATAATAGCATCCTTTCATTTCTAATATTTTCGCAGCAGCCAAACAGAGTAAAAAACAAAAACCATACAGGTCAAACACGCTCGAGGCGAAAAAAACCAGTTACAAAAAGCTTACAGTGGCAGCTACGCGACCAAATCAGCATCGATCTCCAAACGGAACTCACCTGAAAACCAAGACTTCCGCTGAAAATCAATACTCTCCAGCAAGTGCAAAGTCCGATTCAGGGTTGAAAGAGAATCATGGACTGCAGCAGGCAGCTGAATCCCTAAGTTGGCTTTCTGATCAGAGAGTTCTCGCAGATTCCTGTACTCTCGTTCGCAGAAAAAAAAATGTTATGAATATTTTATTTTTTTCATAGGGTAAATAAAAAGGGTGAAGGTAAGGACGCCACGTGGCGAGGAGATCGATACGAAGAGAGGTGGAAATCAGAATTCGTGGACGAGAGGTGGGCGATGAGATCCGATCAGTTTCGACAAAATGATTGGTCCACGTATTTAGTATTTTCAGCAAGTGGAGACACGTTGGGGGGACAAATCGTTTGGTAGGCGGACATTGTGGCTGCCCGTGTCATCGCCTCAGCGCACGAGTCTTTTAGCGGGCTGACGTGGTGTCGCTTCGGCACTTGATCTTTCGACTTTTTTATTTAAAAAACAAAAGGTGAAGGCGACTGCGTGTTGATTATGGATTGGCTGTCAGCTCTTTTCGTCTTTTCGCATTCTAACTTATTGGGCCGGACCCGTCCATCTATATGGGGTCTGACCCGGCGTCACGTGGGTCGGTGCGTTTCTATACTCTTGGCATGTCAGAAAGCGCTCTCCTCCCGAAACGGTTAGTGTGTTCTATTGGCACCTTTTTTTATTATAAGGATTTTAAAATTATCATAGCCTTAGAGCGCATATTACATAGGAGTTATAAATTTTAAGTAACTAAAAATCATAAAAAGATAGTTGTAAATTATACTTAATAGTACTAGCTTTTTTAAAATAGGTATTTAGTTGGTTATAACAACTTATGTCATGATTATTGATTTTCTTTTGATTCAATAGTAAGTCAAGTTAAGTTAACAGGTCAAGGGTTCGACATTCTTTCTTTCTCTTTTTAGAAAATTAAAAAGAAAAAAATGTTATTATTAAATTTAATGGTTAATTTGTTATAACAATTTGGGTCAACAAAAGATTAGGTGGTTAACTTCTTATAATAGTTTTAGGTTAACTAAATTATTTAAAAGAAATGTTATTCTTCTCATAAGTAGCTTTTAATTAATAAAAATTGAGATTTTTTTTAAAATATGATCTTCAATTGAAGGAAGGTTAAAGGTACATATTGTTTACTTTTATCCTTGTTATGACTTAAAGTTCGTCCAAAAAAGGTAAAGATAAATAGTGTAAAATAATACTCAACCTTTAAAGAGTAACATTCTTGACTTTAAAAGAAAAAACCACACCTTGACCTCTTTTAAATGACGATCACATTTATATACTTTTGTTGAACCAAAATAATTATGACAAACTAAACACTTAAACTTAGTCTACCCAAAACTATTATAGCAAATTATGATACTAAGTTATTATGACTATCTAATTACTTAATCAAAGAAAAACACTCAAGACTGTCAAATCACGCAACAGATTTTCTTGTTATCAAAAAACTCATAAGCTTACAACCACAAGACTTGGTACAACGGACCACAACTTCGTATCATAAAACTGAATACAGTCAATCTTTACACTTTTAGAGAAACTACACCAAATAATCACAAAACCGTCAAGTCGCATAATCACAAAGGAGTTGCTTAAAATCTAAAGGCTACTTGACATTATATTCAATAACAAATCACCGAGATTTAATGGAAGAAGATATGCCTTCTCGTAGCCAATGTAACTTCAAAAACTAATCGTTGAGAAGTCAAGAAAATATTAAGGAATCCCATAATTTCAGCGGGTAATCCATGATCGCACCTCCTTCCGCAATTTAGTTACGGAGAGGTTAAAAGATTAGGTTCTTAATTATTGAAAAAAAAAAGTAAAAATTAATTCCATTGATTTTATTTCCTATCTTTTTATTTTTTTTATTTTTTTATTTTTTTATTTTTTTGAAATGCCCATTTGCCCATCTCCTCCCTCTTCGTCCGTCGGATACGACCACAAGCATAGAAAACAGAAGCTCCACGATGCTACTGCTGAGTTGGATCCTACGTGGACAGATGGAAGACCCTCATCGCTCCAAGTCAGCACCATCCAAGAGAGAGAGGAATAAGAAGACTCGGGCTTGTCGTGCGTTCGAGCTCGAAAAAGTGGCAACTAGAGCCGTTGAAATACCTGTTGACGAAAATGCCCTTCTCCTTGGAATTCTTGTTTCCTTTTTCTTTCCTAAAAAATTTTAAAAAAAATCCTGAACTGTCTTTCTTCGTTTTATGTATTATATATCTGTTTTCATTTTCGTCAGTTACAAACTCCCAATTGAATATGTACTTTTTGCTTGATCGCGTTGAACAAAAAGAATTTTGCTTTCCCTTTAAAACATTTTAAAAGCTTGAAATGCTTTTTTCATTTAATTTTCTTTAATCTATTTATAGTCTTTCTTAAAATACTGATATACACAAATAATAAGATGGTTAAAGTAAAAAATCTGAGTGTAACTTTAGAAATAACATTGTCATTTCAGCACATTATCTAGCACATTATTTCATTCAAAATCTTATTCATAGTGGGATTATGTTACCAATCTATCTTTTGAAGATGAAAATTTCACATAAAAGAGATAATCATGCGATAACATTTAAATATAGATTTATTTTAGTAAATTTATAAGCTAACTTTTGAATTAACTTTTGGACTTATTTAACTAATATTTCCATACTATACTATTCTCTAAAGAGAAAAAGAGAAAAAAGGGTATCCTTGGCTTAATGACAAAAAGTCGAGGAGCCCACAATTCCATTAGGTTAGGGGTTCGAAACCCCTCCCATCTCATGTGTAAAAATAAATAAATAAATAAATAAAAGAGAAAAAAAATGTTAAATAACCAAAGTAGGGTAATTTTCATGTGCACGGGAAACATATCTGTAGTGCATTCACATAGATATGCATTCTGAAGGCAAAAATTGTTGAAAAAAGCATTCGCACCATATTTGTACAGCAAAAGTAACTTGAATTCTAATCTTCTATACTGTACAATCAAATACAGTGAAAGTTCACACGGTAAGCAGAGCAGCAGTATCCAAAACATAGATCAACAACACAACAGAATAGTACATGATGTCCAGAAATAAACTGAAGCAAAATTGCTTTATCTTCCCCACTCAGCTGAGCACATCAAGTGCATTTTATGCAGCCAGAGAAGACAAACTCTACCCGGACACCCACATCAGACTTTACAGTTAACATTTCTAGAGATGGATTGTAATAATAGTGGAAAAGTTAACATGACTGCGCAATTCTGTAGAACAACAACACTAATTCAAACAGAGAAGATGGGAATGTACATCACTTCTTCAAAAGCTTCTGAGAGCAAATCCTCTTAGAGTATGGGCTGTTGCGTGAAATCGCTTTGTGGGACTCGATTGCTTCAACCAACATATTGTGTATAGGACCCTAGTTTATGAGAGAAAAAAAAATTACAACATTATGAAAGGACAAGATAAGACAAGTCTTATATAAGGGAACTAAGACTTCTTGATACACCTTGTTTCTTATATATATGGCATGCAACCGTATATTAGGATAAATAATAAAGTGGTCAAAATTTTGAAATGAAAATTTTTTGTGACATTCAATATATTAAACTGACACCTTGACCCTTTTAAACAAGATAATTCACTTTCCTTCCCTTTCAGAAAAGTTCCCAAAGCAGAGCTAACTTATAGCCATTTTTAGCCAGCATGTTAGTTTGTCCTGTGCCAACTAGAACCCGTGTTGCATGTTTGGTACTGTGTGGGAGAAAGGTAAGGACCCATAAAAATTGTTCATCATAAAGAGCTGATTCCATACCTCTGAAACTCGAACAGCCGTTTGAACAACATAATTTGCGTGAGGATCTTGAAGTAACTGTTCGAAGTGAGAAACAGAGAGTAATTCATGAATAATCCTTGATCGGCTCTCATAATTGAGTATATCAAGACATTTTTCAACCACATGGCTGCTAAACTTCTGCGTGGAGAGGTGGACATAGTTCCCCTCAAATTGAGAGGTCAAAGTTGAGGTGGCAGAAGGAATTCCTAAATCCAAGACATACTGAACAACATAATTTCTGCCACAAAAAAAAAGAGCATAAAACGTGCAATTAGAAGACAGGGTAGAACAGAAAAAAACTTCAAAACTTTCACATTGTAAAATGTTTGCATGAATTCACTTTAAAGTATCACAGAGATGAGAAATTAATCAAAAAATGTCTAAGCCAGCATAATTTTCCCTGCTTTTGAACAAAGCTTTGAGCGAGCTTAAGGTTCTAGCTCTAGATATGTTTCTCCTTCCAAGGAAAGGCCAGAGTAGGAAGGTGGTTTTTGAAAAATATGCAGCCAATAGACCAATGAACAATACAACCTCAGTTTACTCTCAAGCGCCGAGGGGTGCGGCAGAAAAGAAAGAAATGCATGGTGGGGTGCTATAACCAAGTTCTGATTCTCAAGCTCAGATTTGTAGCAGTACTGTCTTTCAAATGCATGGTCACAAGGAGAGGTCACACTCTCAGTAAGAAGTAAGTGCTTCTCAAACAAGTTCGCATGGTGACACACCAAGTCCCAATAATAATTCCACCAAGATGATGATGGTTATCATCACAAAAAATGAAATAGGCTAGAATTCGAGGATTAAAAAGAGTCTATGGCATGAGTAACTGCATATATTATTATGGTAAGAGTACTAAGGCTCCAACATCACTATTTTTTAAGTAGTAGACATGAGCCATTAACAAAAGGTCCTTTGTCAGACAGCCAGACACATCATTCTAGTGTGTATGGCTTCTGTGAGCCTTTAGATTCATAATGTTCATCAACCAATTTTAGTAAAACAAGGAGTTCTAATTGAATTAATGTTAGAACAAAGCAGTCTTTCTTGATACGATTGCCAGCAAAAGTAGTTTTATCTAATTATTGAGAGCATCCGTTTTTTTTCGATTGATTACCCATATGCATCTTGAGCAAGCAGAAGTCCGTTAGCAGATATTTCCGCAATTAATTTTTGTTGATGCTCCCCAGTAGAATGAGTGATACACCTTTGCAGAACACAACATCCATGCCTATGAGTTGCAATGTCAACACAAAACTTTGCAGCAGCAACAAATATAAACTGCCAAACATAGATATAGAAGAAAAGTGTAAGATACATATGAAGAGAAGGATGTCGTAAGAGTTGCAAACAAGATTATGATTCAAAACACCATATCATTTTATTTTTCTGTAAGCTGCAACAAGAAGGGAAGGAAAGATTCTGACTCCAAACAAAAACACTCATTCATGTTATTGAAATATGATTCACACATTTATAATCAATTAGGTTATCAACTTAAACAATAAATAGAATCCTCAACCTTAGAGCAAGAACGCAATTACATATGCTGGTGAGCCGTCACCATTTCTAATGCCACACCTTAACAAAAAAATTTTAAAGACTATTGAACTAAGAAACTTACGTTGATATCGACTTTTAATCTTACTATTTCCACAATTAAGTATATGTTTGGCACAAAGAAAGTGCCCTTCTTGAGTTGAGTTCTTAATGCAACAAGTCATCGTGCAATGACTATGTTACCTTAAAGAAGTCTAATGAACCTGAAGTACAATCCCACTTCAAGCCTACTACCACAGTGCTCATCATTGTGTCCCATTGATTGCTAGAACGATCACAAACTAGACTTTTGTGTTCTCAACATAAAATGGAAGCATCAAGTCTAGTTTCGGGCAAAACCAACAAAAAAAAAAAAAAAAGAGAACAAAAGCATCCTTGTTTTCATGCAACAAATGGTTTGCATTCTTCGACTATTCAACAAAAAATTTCATCTGATAATACAAATATACACGCTGCGAAGCCTCATATGAAGCCATTATCCAATATAAGTGATCCCTCTATGAGTTCCTTGGTTTCAAAAACTAAATTTATATCTCCTACTTCTCCTATTACTGGCAAGGGCTTGAAATGCATCCAAGATACGGATGCTTCACAAAACTCTATGCAGGAAGGAAAAGCTACCAGCCACTGATTTCATCTTCTTAAAATACAATGTTCTTGTCTTTTGGTTTACTTCACTTTTGCATCCTTGTGTCCTCACTGCTCAGCTTCAAACCGTGGCTAGTTTGTAACTTGCCTTTCTTTAAAGTCTAATAAATAAACAGTTACATTCACCAACCCACAAATTGAGATTTTTTTTTTCTTGTGCTATTTTATAGGATCCAAAAACAATGTAAACATAACCTTTAAAAATTATTTCAGATTCCCTTAGATATTGCAACCCTGTGTGATCTTCCATGCCATCCATTTTTCAAGGTAGGTTTTTCTTTGGCCAAAAAGAATGCACCTATATGTCAACTGATAACACCATAATTTGCGCTCAGATAAGATGTAGCTTGATGACTGTATCTCGATTTTTATAAGCAGACACAAAGTAGACAAAAATAACAGTCTATCCACCGTGTCAGCCAATCAGCAATGGCAGTACTGTTAGTGATTTTTGGTCTACAAATTTGCTACGTTCAATTCATCTGTAAAGCCTTTTGGTTATTAAGTTGTTATTGGAACACCTTATAACGATGGTGGTGTCAAACTTCAAAGAAATGTGATTGTTAAAACAGCAATCGAGAATCTTTATGATTTTTGGGACTAGGAAAACAACGAATAACTTTGGAGATAACTGAAAAGCATTTGACTGTCGTGCAAGGAGTTATAAATGCTTATATGATCAAAAAATTCAATAACTGCTCCCAGAACATCCTCATATCATATTGGTTAAATAATTTTCCTCTTTTTTATTTCACCAAGTTACTTTTAACTGAAATATTTATATGGAAATATGGTGTAATATAACAAACAATTTAGGCATTCACATGGCCATCTAGATCTGCTTGGGTAACCAAAATCTGATGATTCAAACATGTTAATATGTAAATGTAATGCAAGCAGAGGACTAGCATGTCAACTATTTAGGCTATTTAGGCTATGTAGACTGTTGGACATTCTTTTTGCAGAACCAAATTGCTAACCCTTGCCATGTTTTGTTATCTTTTCCTGAAATTAATCTTGCATAAGACCTAAAGACCAGTTAGTGCTACACTTATAATTGAAAAGAACATGCCTAGTACAGGCTAACATTTAAAGAGTAATTTTCTTTTCTTTTTTTTTTCTTTTTTTTCTCTTTTTTGGGTTGCATGCTATTCTAATTCTAAAAGACACGCATATGTAATACCAGAAACTTATACAGGAGAAGGTGAAAATTAATTTCATTGATTTCTTTCCCCCCCTTTTACAGAAAAGCCAGCCAAAGCGGCAGGACTCATAAGAGTATTTCATTACAAGATACAAGCAAATCTTATCTTGTGAATCACTTATTGAATATTATTCATAGAAAGGAAAAATTGACATTATCTCACTTTGCTTAAGGAGAGGCTCTAGCATTTGTAGTTACAGGGATGCACATGCTCTCAATTATTTAAGGAATGGATATCATGGACAATGAATTTCAGAGAAACACATAGATTGTTAGATAAAGCTAGAGGAGGAACCAATGGAGACACATGAACGCCTTTTGCTTATCAAGTAGATTATAGCTAAATATATGACAGTATTTAAGTTTTAAATTTGTTGGTCATTGAGAACAGCTAGCACCGAACTTCAATTATAAAATGTAGAACTGATTCTGAAGAAGAATCATAGCTGAAACCACTGAGAGAAGGATTGACCTACTAATCACCAGTAGAATGAGATTGATATTCCCAAGAAAAAACAAATATTAAATGCATGAACTACATACAACGTCAACACACAATGTAGTAGAAGAACTTCAATGATATTGAAATTTGCAGAATGGTTGAAATCACAAAACAAAAAGATGAACATTATAACAGATCCTTTATATATTTCTTAACCAAATTGTATGATAGAATCATAAGTTTATCTAAGAAAGAGAGGAAAAACTACAGCTGGTGGGGATTGAGAGAAAGAGGTTTAAAGATGTACAACATGATTATCAATCATAGATGAACCCATACATTCATCAACAACTTCAACAGTATGAGACCAGCATCCAAGACATATTTGACACTGATGGCTAACCATTGTAACATTGTGCAGATGTTCAGGATAGTGTTATGTAAAGCAATTTAAGAAGACTCAACACTTCACCTTGTTATCTTCAATGCTAAGACATTGCAAGCAACGTTGAACAACATGATTTCCATTTAGGTCCTTGATGAGAGCAAGAAACCCTGGTTCAAGGGCTGATATAACCAGTGATATCTCATGCCTAGTTTTGAGAGTCTCTATCAGCTTCTGAACCACACGAGTGCTGATGGAAGAGAAAGAAACATCAAAACAGGAACAAACAAAGTCAGATGTAAATGTAATATCTCGTTACTTACCCATGAATGTTTAGAGAGATTCTGACTAGCTGCCCCGGTTCTTCAGTTACCATAAGCAGGATCTGCTTTCTCTGTTCTTCAGAACACACTTCTAATAACTTTTGCATGAGGTAGTTTCCAAATGGATTCACCATAAGTTCAACCACATGGTCAATGATCTCACTGAATACTATTTGCACATCTTTTGGAGTACCCTCATCAAAAATCCTTTGTAGAAATCGACAACCATGCTGATCCTTTGCTAATAAGTATATGTAGCCTTGGGCTTCAGTCAAGGAGCTAAAATTAGGAGGTGAGAACGGGCTATGTGTCCTAGAACTCCGAGAATTTTGACAAATTCCCGCACCCAGGCGCCGAATATCTAGATGAGATCTTTCTAGTTGCTTGCTCAGAGCCATTTCATCTAAAGCACCCTTAGTCTGACCCCCTGTATGATCATATTCCCAGTTGACCCCATGATTTAATGCCTTCCCTTGAATAATGAAGCTCTCCTCAGTGGTAAGAGACTCAATACCTTCTTGGGATATTCTTAAGTTTGAAGGTAACCTAGTCCTTCCATTTGATGTTGGCAGACCAACTGGCAGGATGTTTTCGACACTCAAATGAGTTCTTGGGTTGGTCAATTGAGGAGAGTTTGGCAGATTAGGAAACCCTCTTTCTTCATTCAAATTTATCCCATCTTGTGTCCCATAGAGTAAAGATTCAGCCATTGATAGTCCATTCGTAGAACTGGGACTCAGTGCTGGACTCCCTCCCAGGTGATACTTACCTATCTGCTCCTTAGTTTTCTGACCTGACAGATTCATCGAGCTGTTGTAGTAATTAGACTGAGGAATATAATTCTCAGGCTTTCTGGAAAACAATCTTGGCCCCAGTGGATTGCCCAATTTATATTCCTGCTGCCATCCAGGTACCGCTGAACTCATCTGGCCATCAAAGTTCACAACATTATATGCAACAGGGGATTGAAATCCCGCATAGTCAGAGCTATAGTCCGTATGTTTATCAATATTGATTTGGTTACTCCCAGCAAAAGAACAATCACGATAAAGAATTCTATTCGGGTCTACTGGTAAACCTCTAAAATTAGGAAAATCTTCCGGTCCATTGCCAAAATACACTTTACTAAAGTTTCTACAGAAGCCGAGTTCATCAATCAAACTCTCACGGGTCTTCTTCCTAACAGATGAGTCGGGTATTTGAGAATCCAAACATAACACATCCGCGTAATGGGAACTTCCAGAAGGCATGTATGGTTTATGCCGCCCTTCCAGTAGAGGCGGGGTTGGTGATCCATAGTCAGAAAAAGTATTCCCACCAGAGCACAAGGCCGAGGAAGGGACATCGGAACGCAAAGGCAAGCCACTAACAGGGGAGGAGGCACTCGTATACTTACAATGGGACGACGGGTCGTCATCATCATACATACCATAGATGTTATGGAATGTCTGAGTTATACAAGACCCATTACCATGGCCGACATGATGCGTACTATCATGTTGTTGGTGCGGATGATGATGATGATGGTGGATATTGTGTGAAGTTGCATGAGGGATCTCACCCAAGAGCATTTCAAGCTCTTCATTATCCTTTATGTTCTCTCCCATTTCACCTCTTCCAAATATCAAACAAACAAGCCAAAAGAAACCAAACAGAAACAGACGCGCAACACAGAACAAGACCACACACCTATCAAACCCTTCCACCCAAGAATCAGCAAACCCACATAAGATATCGATTCGTATCACCTAAACAACAAATTCCCAGAAGAGATTACCGCATTCCGTCATCTGGGTTTGGACCAGAAATTGCAAATGAAGGTGGTTTTTGACGGTGTCAGAGAATTTCAATCGCATTTCATTCGAATAAAAATCATCTCGTTTAGGTTTTGGGTTTTCTTTGACGGGGTTGGTGAAGCATGCAAAGATTGAAGGATTACAAACGATGACTGAGAGGCCGTAGATATACTATGGCTGTACGGTCTCTCACGCCATTAAAGCTGGAGAGCAAGGGACGCTTATATGGCCTCTCTAATAGCAATATATATATATAACACAAACACAGCAAAGAGGTACAAACTCACTACAGTGCGAGTCTCAACACTGTATTTAAAGCATTTTACTTTTATACTTTTTTCCACATTATTTTATTTCCAAATCATGAACTTCAACCTCTTGCACGATGCGTGTCTACCACGTCCGAAATTGACGGTAGGGTCCACGCCGTCCATCCCGTCAATGAACGCTTGTCACTCCAAGCCTGACCGCATGATCGTCTCTGCTGCCAGTAACTTTTCTTAAGCAGCGCGTGGAACTAATATCTGAATTTAAAAATGAAATATTTCTTTACTTACTTATTAATATTTTTTAAAAGTTTGAAAGATTTTTCGTAGATTTTTCTGTTATTGGTATCGTTCAATCCCAAACAACCCATCCAAATTCCTCTCCTCTAAAAACGATTACCGGATATTTGTTATAGGTTTTTGAATCTCCTAAATGACACCATTACCCCCACCACCTTACCTTAATTACATCGGAAACTTGCTCACCCTTCATCAATTATAGAGCAAGATATGTAGTGGGAACTTAACAGAAACACCAATAATAATAATAATTTACAGAAAAGGAAAAAGAAAAGGACAGTAAAAAAGTCTTATTTAGCATTAGGCATTAAATGCCATTGGACCACATAACTTAGACTTTAAGTTATGATAAACTTGGGGACGGAATACCAATATTCGGAACATCCAACTTTGGAAACACAACTCGGATTCAAGAAGCAAAAGGATGTTCCAAAAAGAGTATTATTCAAACGCGGAAGAGATCAGCAAAAGGATGTTCCACGAAGAAGTAGCGTCAACTTGTGTTGGGAGGAACAAACCATGCAAGTTCCGTAGAGAAGATCAGGCATTTAATTCCCTCAAACAAACGCGGTTTTAGAATCGCGTTACGTGTGTTGACTCCGGTCGTGGTTGATTTGCAGGGAGGCTTCCTTCCTTCCTAATTTGAAGGTCGAGAGGAGTGGAAAATGGATGCCATTGCCACAGAGAGCGGAAGAAATAAAGGCAGGCTGACGTGATCATAACCATCTCATGCAGAGGAGGGGGACTCCTTGGTGCGCAAGTTAAGGATGTATTAGGCATTTTGGGGTTTTTCAGGGGTAGATAAGGTAACGGAGGAAGACTATGGAAGGAGAAATCGTTGGAGACGGAAAGCGAGGGGAAGAAGTAGGGGGCCCACAGGCCAGATTCGCATAACCGGTCCTTACAAATCAGTTATGGACGGGTGCTCATCCATGCAGCTCTTGAATGAACCTGCCTACAATATTCTCGTGACCATTTGTTTCTTCATTGTTCTATTGTTGGGTTCACACTCCTCAGACTTCTTGTCCCTCATCCATTACGCGAGGCCAGATTGAGCCTTTACATTAAATCAGATCTATTTTGTCAATAAAGACCTGACTTAGCCAGGAATTGTTTGCCACTCTTTCATCCCAAGTTCAATACTGAACATTTACTTAAGTATGTGTTTATAAAATAAGATATAATATAAATATCTATCTAAAAAAGTGGAGAAAAGGACCTGTTGACCCTAAATTATAGAATATTTGAGAGAAATACGGAATAGAATCTTAAGCCTTATTTATTTTGCAATTAACAGCTGGATCAAATTATGAAGAGTGAATTACAATAACAGAAGTAGAAGAAGTAGACCACGTCAGTCTTTTACCGTGAAATTTGCCGCACAAAACGACGGAGGAAAGGAACAGATTTAACAAACGCTTTTGTTCCCCCACAGTTTCGTGACACGTTTTTCCTTGCGGGCTTCCCAATATGGATTCAACTCAGGTTCAGTGGGTGCCTTTCTACTCAGCCACGAGGTACCATCATGGGTACATTGCGATTCCCAAGACTTAAAAAAATTCTAACTCAGAAATAATAAAAAAAAAAATTATCCTAGTTACACAATCCACAATTATAATATAATTGGCAACCAAGACCAGAAAAGGACAAATTTCTCAAATGGAAGTAAAAGGTTTACCGAGACCAAAAAATATATTCAGCAATTACATAAAACCGACAAAAAGGGTGCCCATTTTATGCGACTTCAACTTTTTGATGTGGCCTTAGCTTCAGCATAAAGATTTCCAGAGCAAAATTAGGTATCATTTACATCACATCTTAGGGAAACATATCTATTATATGCTTTTTTATCTGCCAGTCTTGTCCCTCCCGCTCTTGATTTATCTTAGGGAAACCCAAATCATTCTTGGTGACTACCAAATCCAGGAGTTACTGGTCTGAGCTTCTGCACAAAGTGTTTCTATGGCAAAATTTGGCATTACTGCCTTGTACGAGCAGTGAAATCATACTTTTGGGTTTCAACAGATTTTAGGCTCATCAAGCAGTGTCAAATGAAACAAGAACTCAAATCGGATGTCTTACACTGCATAGAACTTAGGCATCAGGCGTAAATTGAGGAAAGCTAACATTTTGTGTGCACAATGTGTATAACACAAGCATAAGCACATGAAGAGATTCAAGACACTGAAATAACAACCAGAGAACAGGCCTTCCACAGGATAGACGGCCAAATGTACAGGGGGTAAAGGCAGAAAATACGCTAAACTAGGTGGTTTTGTGATGACAAGAAGTGTTTATTTACTAATATTCCCCAGGGAGACACAAGCTATCCTGATGATTCAGTTTCATGCTTCTGCATTTTACTGCACTGTCTCAATGACGTTATTCTTACCCCATGCCACTCAAATTTATGGTTTTCATATTGTCTTCTCCTAATTCTAACCATAACATCTTCCTGCAGCCTCATCTTTCCTTGGACATTCTTGATGGCATTCTAATATTTTCCTTTTCTTTCCTCTTCCACAGCATTTAAACCCCAGAACTTGAAATCAGAAGAACTTCTTTCACTGCAGTTACCGCGTGCTGGAATTATCCAAAATTGCCAAGCAAATTGACCATTACATTAACACATAATAGACTTTCCAAGCTACTACAGAACTCTGATCAACTTTAAGCTTCAAAACAATGAGAGCAAGTATGCAGGCGCCTTCCATCTCGATGGTGGACGTCTGCTCAGTGGATGAACAAATGTTGTCAGACTTGTATAGACATGTCAATTAATACATATTCATGTCCCAAAGCTTGCAATCACCGCTTCTCCCAGTTCAGTTGGGTGATAAAGTGACCAAGCATTGGGCTATGATCATTAACACAACTCTAATAAAAAGCACGCAGAGTTTCAGATACAAGAGTCATAAATACAACTCAAGATCACTATCAAGAAACAAGGACCCAACCCTCATCAAAAGCATGTAAACAAATAGCAAGATGGTTAATTTTCTCATGTGAGTTCATTCGTGACAAATGGTTTGACCACCCCATTTGAGGGACAGACAAAGTACATCTAATGTATTAATGGGTTTGACTACCTCATTCTACTGCATACATCTGTCAGTAGCTGCCATGAAATGCACCTATTTGGACAATGGTAACATATTAAAGATTAGATCTGTACCCAATTTATGGCAAAAGAGTATCTTTCATTCTCTGCTCATTTCTTTACCACCCCATTTTCCAGTGCCCCAACATCTCAGATATCTTCATCTTTGTTAACTGAGTTATGTACTCCAGAAATGGCTAGATAATTGTTTCTTTACCAATTAGACAGAAACACTCAACTGTAGCATAATCAGTACTTCAGAATGCGAAGATTAAACGCACAATAGATAATAGACAAATATCAAACAACATTTCCAGCAGCACTTACCATTTCGATCCAAGTGAACTCAGTCTCAGCCAACACTTGTTCTTCGGAAATCAATCAACAATACAAAAACATCAAACGGCTCGGGCCTTAACTTCTAACTGCTCGATCCTCTGTGCTAGATCATGCTTCCCACAATTCTTCAATCCATCAGTAACCATATCAAAGCACCGCGTAATCGGTGTCAAACCCAGCTCCGTCATCTCCACCAAGTAATTAGCAGCCTCCACAAACCTCCCTCCCCTCCCACACATCGTTATCAACATCGTATACACCGGCCTATTTGGTGGGTGCCCCTTCGCCTTCATATCGCTGAAGAAGCAAAAAGCATCGTCGAACTGGCCCATCCTACACATTGCCTTCATCACTGGCGCATACAAGCTCGGAAACGGCTTGTGCCCGTCCTCCACTGCATCGTTCAATAGCCTAAACGCCTCATCCACCCTTCCCGCCTTCGACACCGCAGGAATCATAATCTTGTATGTGTTGACATCAGGCGCAAGCCCCAACCTACGCACCTCATTGTACAGATTTACGCAGAATTGGACCTCTTCCGTCTTAAATATGGATTCGATCAGCACATTGAAGGTTTCGACGTCAGGCACGAATCCCTCTTTCGCCATTTTTGCGACCATAGCCTTCGCCGACTCGAGATATCCGGCGTTTAACAGGCCTTCGATCAGGAGATCGCGGCCGCGCACCGGGGGATTGAAGCCTTTCCGGCTCATTTCGGAGAGGAATTCCTGCGCCTCTCTCATTTTCCCGGCAGAGCACCAGGCGTTGACGAGAATGGCGTATGTGCGCTTGTCGGGGACGAGGCCCTTGCGGACCATGCGGCGGATAAGAGCATAGGCCCCATGAAAGAGCTTGGCTTCACAGAGGGAGAAGAGAAGGGCATTGTAGAGCTCCAAGGTCTGGGGACAGCCTAGCGATTTCTCAGCCTTGTTGAAGATCTCGACGGCGTAATCCACAAGGCCATGCTTGCCGTACTCTTCGATGAGGTGCGAGAGCGTATCGGGGGAGGGAGAGAGGGAAAGGGATTTCATCTGGTGGAGGAGTTTCCACATGGTCTGGTACTTGCGGGAGCACGCGAGTGCTTTGACCAGCTCCTCGAACTCAAGCGTGGTGGGCCTGTAGTTAGACTGGGAACGGGCCCAGTTAAAGAAGCGGAGGGACTCGGTGGGCGAGGAGGAGCAGGCGCGGAGCACGCGGAAGACGAACTCGGAGGTGACATGGAGGCGGAGCTTGTTGAGGGTACGCTCCAGGTAGAAATCGCGCCGGACAATATTCGAGACATGGTGGATTGCGGCGAAGTATTCGTCTCTGCCGCCGTTTGGAGGTGCATCATCGGCGGCTAGGGTTTTAAGAGTTGAAGAGTGAAGTAGTGGGACGAGTCGGGGGGTTTCCGGGGAGAAGAAGAGGAGTCGGCTGAGCTTTGCGGAACGGAAGAGCATTTGTGAGGCGTCCGGAAGATCGGACAGAATTGAACACGGGCCTTGGTTGAACAGACCATGATGGAAGTTCTATGGAACAATAAAATGTGCCGGGGAGACAATCTTTAATTAAATTTTGCTATCAGTGGTGGAATATTTAGGTAAAAGGATATTATACATAAGGACATCTACATAATTATAAAAATTAAGAAATATAGAAGATGTTGTATTAGTTTGAACTTCTTTATAAATTGATGTATTTAAGTATGTGCATTTTAATTATTGTGTATTTAATTTATATGTGGGTGAAGAAAAACTTGATTTGTTTGGAACAAAATGGCGCAAAAAATGAAATGCTTCAGTCGGTGGTGGTTTTTCCTTAAAAAATGCCATGTAAAAGTAACATTTCCGGCAATAAGAGAATGAGACCACAGTTTTTCAATAACCAAAAGAAGGTCATTTTATGAGTTATTAATGTGTTTCTCTTAGGAATTCAAAATGAGCATTTTGAATTTTAAGAGGAAGGAAAAAAAAAAAAAAAAAAAGTCAGTTTGTGAAGGGCAGATTCGAAAGGGATGAAAGCTTGACCAAATCCCCAGTTTCCGATTTGCTTCGCCAAAAATGGCGATTCTGATGAGGCTACTGGAGGGGCCTGACCGGGCATGTTTTGGGATTGATTTCGCAGCCTTTGAGTGAGCCACATGGAAAGATTTTGAATGCTATGCAATGATTCTCTACACTCGTCTTTTTGCAGAAGATATGTTGATATCATTGCGTTCGTCTCGAGACAAAGACTATCTGTCGAATTAGTTTAAAGATTAAGGATAAATTTTACATTAAAAATTTTACTTTCTTATTGGATTTTTGTTTTATATACACTTCTTATATGCTAAGTATTATTAGTCTCAAAATCATAATAAGCTCAAGAATTAAAGAATTTTTTTAATTTAAATTTCATTTCAAAAATCTTATAATACCCAACCCCAAACACCTTTTTTACTTAACTATAAAAAGAAAAAAGAGCCAAACATTTTCTATTTTTCATATTGTGACACATATTGCATAGTATTCTTATATTCTCAGGAGGATCAATTCGTGAAAAACCATGAGATAGGGTTTGTAAAATTGGAACCCCAGGTTTGTAAAGGTTAAGAGTTTAGATCTGATTATGCTTTATGGTTAAATTGAGGTGCCTAGTGCACTAATTGTAATACACTTAAAGCTTTTGATATACAAGTGTGAAACCATATTTTTGTAGAAATCAGGGTTCCGTTTCTACTAATTTGTAAAAGAGATTGGAGTGCTTAGAGCATTATTTGTATTATTCCTAATGTGCTTGGAATATAGTTTAGTATTCTTTTTTCAAAGTTGAAATGTGTTATAATTTTAATTTTGATGTTGTATATTGATGAGTTTTTTTATGGAAGATAATAGAAAAAGTTAGGATAAGATTGAATGTAAAAGCCAAATAAACTATAAGAGATTATACACAAATGTCATCGTAATACTTATTATTAGATCACTAATGGGGTACATGGATTTTGTTTTGAGCTTCTTTTAGTATCAGTTAAAAATTCCTCCTCTAATATTCTCAATTCGATTTCATTTCGTATTTAATTTCATCTTTTTCCTTCTTTGTAGAAATTTTATTACAATCTCAGTTTTGAAGCTTGAGGCCTTTTCCCATCATTAGATGTACTTCTGCGGTAGCATTCCGGATTTTGAAGTGTAACAAAACCTCATATATTTGTATATTATCATACTGGTGCTTTAATCTGATAATGGTCAGAGATTTGTATTTTTTATTTTAGTAAATTACTTATGAGGCCATATTTGTGGTTTTAATCCTATTTGTGCTCCCCATATAAGCTAAGACCAGTACTATTTGTTAGGGCTCCATTTCTGATAGTTGGATGGCAATATCCTTGTTTAAATAGTAGCATGAGGTACAAATTTGTTGGCCAAAATGGCCAAAATGTATCATTATTAGGTTATGAGGAGCGATAGGGAACGTATATAATTGGCATGAACAACACTCGCTGTGTCACATATATATGTGCGTGTATAGAAACATATTAGTTTCTAATCATGAAATTAAATTCATTAGTGGTTTGCGATTACCGTAAGTCCATCACATTGGCACTTCATGAACCGAGTTCCAAGGTCCTTTGTTTTTCTTGAGCAATTGAGCCTCCTGATTGAAAAAACTTTACTTCATATTGTGCTGGTTGTAGGACTATGATTTGTTCTTAGCTAGTCCTTTAAACAAAATTATTAGGCCAAATTCGTTGAGTTTGGGCTAGGATGGTAGCCATAGGAATATACTTAGGCCTGAAATAGACTTCAGGCTAGATCAAGCTAAAGTAGGCTTAATTTGTAGCTGGCCCAGCTTGATTTAGTGCTCTTCGTATCTAATTTTCACATAGATTGTTTTCATGCAGTAATGCAACTGAGGAACTCAATGGGTTTAAAGCCCCATGACTTTTTCATCCATCATTCTGTTCTCGATGCAAATGATTAAAACTTGAATATTATGTCTATTATAGTTTTCCCCCATTCCTAGTTATAAAGAGAAGGAAATCGCAACGCGAGATAAGCGCATTAAACTCGGAGAAGCTATAATTCAATCGGTTGCCTGAAAACAGTCCCTGTATGATCAATACACAAGAAATGAACTGAAATCAAATAGAGTTTAGAGACTAGAGTTTAAACATCAGGACATAGCCCTATCTGAATTGAATGCAAAATACAGCTTTATCACACAAAAAAACCATTTGTTTCTAGATACAGCCACTATGAACCCTTTTCCAACATTGTGGCTTTCCTGGTCCAAAATTGTAAGTCCCTTGCCTTCTTTCCCTAAACGTAGTGTTTAGTTGCATTAAAAGCAATTAGTTCATGTTATGGTTTCTTATAGCCATCAGTCTGCACTGTAAATCGATCTCCACATTCCTCTCCTGGATGAGGATGAGGCACACTATATGATCATCGCTCTCACCAAAATCATCCCACACATTACCTTCAAGCTGCAACATCATGACCAAAATTTAGCCACATACTAGACATGATTTAGGGACTAGGAGAAAAATATGATTTACATCATAATAGAAACCGAAAAGACATTCATTACGACATTAGATAGGCCATTAAGGTAGAACTCAAAACCATAATCGAACTAACACCAGAGATTCTTACATATTCCTGCTTCCATTGTATTGATCAACACCCATAAGAAATTCATTAAATCGTTATTGTTAGACTAAATCACATTGCTTGTCGTGGAAAAGTAGCCTAAGCAACTCCTGTAGTGAATTGGACTGGAAGACCATTTATAGCATGCCAAAGGAATACATTTGAAATCAACTGAACTCATGGATAGATGCCAAGACAAAATACAAAGGAAAGAAAAAAAAATTTCATTGTTATTCCCGAAGCAAATTGTTCTACTTTCTTTTAAAATGACCGGATCACGAAGAAGCCACAGTCGAGCTAAAAAAGGTCTTATTGCCTCCACAAGCAGGATACAACTAGGTTGAAATAGCAGAGCATCTACACGTAGATCCCCATTACATCTTGGACGTGTCTGTGTATTCCTAGTAGCTATCTACTGAATTTCCAGTATGAGATGACAATCAAACGACAATGTAAACTATCTTTTTCTGTTCAATTTCTTTTCCCTATTTCCCTGGGTTTACATATGAAAGCATATCTCAATGCTGGATATTTTGAGTCTGAAATTTATACTCATAGCATATAAGTTGTGTACAAAGTTCGCTTGGGGGAAAAGTGCCAAAATCCGCAACTGTTCTATGGTTTTGTACATGTAATGATGGAGTGATATCGTCCACAACAATACCCACAAACAACCAGTACAAAGTACAAGCTTCAAATAAAAGGTCAAATTAGGCAGAATCTAATTGAAAATAAAAAGAAAAAACAACCCATCAGCCGTACCTCTTCTACTCATACAACCACAACAGAAAGGCAAAACCAGTCAACATTCATCACAAAATCTTCCTAAGAGAAATCTGAGAGGAAGCAGCGGTTACATACTTGTTTGTTTCTTGAACTTATATGGTGGCATTATGGATTTTGAAGTTTATCTAACACCTCAAATGTTTGTGCAGCGGTCCAGAAACTCATTTTGAGAACATCAAGAAAATTCAACACAATCAAAGCTTGAGATTATGCTTAATCTTGAAAGAAATTGAAAACATACAATTGGTGGGATTGCTTTGAGGGAACCCGAGACCTCTCTCTGCTTAACAACAGAATTTTACTAACAACAAGCTTATTCCCTAACTCAAATTCTTTTTCTATTTATAACTATTAGCCCTTGTAACTAATTCTGCTTAACAGCTTAGTAACAGAAGCCAACAAACACTAACAACTTCAAACTGCTAACTGTGACAGCTTATTTATCCTTATCACTCTGCTGACATGGAGCTTTAGAAGCTGACGTGGCTACTGCACTTCTTGGATTGCTGCATACCTCTCCCCTTGACAGCAACCTTGTCCTCAAGGTTAATAAAAGATAACACTGGTTAACTAACAACCAAATACCGTAAGGCAACCATAGTATTTAGAAAAAGGCATCAATTTTTCTTTTGTTGCAGAACCGTTAAGATTTGATAATTGGCCAAATCAAATCTTATCCACACGTGTTGCCTACGATTCCTTAGCTCATTCTTCCTAATAGACCTTATGAGAAATTCGATTGCACTTTCTTCCTTCATGAAGGACCAATCTCTCCTTGATCTTAGCCTATCAACTATCCATTCAATGGCTTTGTGAGGGTCATTTTTCCACCCATTTGTCCTTGCACAATTAAACCCCGTTCCTAAAGGCGTCGGCCCCAACATAGTTGCATGAGCAACCTCTCCTTCATAATTAGCCACGGGTTTTCCATCCCAGAAAAAGCCATTGACAAACTCATGAAGAATTCCATCACCTCTAACCACAATCATAGTGTCCGCACCCTCCTTTATAATCTGCCTTGTTATGTCAATTGCATAAGAAGGACCCGCAGTCAATGATTCAGCGATCTCCCTATTCTGAATAAATCCCATAATCATGGTATTTCTTGAAGCCCAGTCTCTCTCCAACATTTTCTCAAACAAATCAAAGGTCCCATCCAACCCCTTATTTTGGGCATAGCCAGTAATAATCTCATTCCATGAAATAACATTCTTTTTAAGCATCTTCTTAATAGAACCCAAAATAGCCAAGAAGGTTCCCAAACAGTCAATATCACGCAACATCTTCTTACCTTTTTTCAGTTTTAGCTTACCGTCCAATTCTACCAAAAGTTCATCGACAAGGAATAAAACCAACCTTACAGCTTGTCTGGCATTACATCCACCCCATAACAAACCTCCCTCACCCAAATCATTTGCAATGGTTCCGGCTGGACCCAAAATCCAGGCCCCTAAAGTGCTCAGTAAATCATAACAAAAGGAAGGTAAGAGAGAACTTAAAGCAATTGGCATATTCGATCTCACCCGGTGTAGAAAGGTTAATGACCTGTGCGGAAATTCCCTTTTAAAGTTTGGAGAAATTCTGCCCTGGTATTGTGCTTGTCGGTATTCTCGCTGGCAATGCTCTGGTGGTCGCCCCCAATGGAAGAAACCCATTTTGATAATTAACCACTTAGAAAAATTAGGGAATCGGCTTTCATGGTGGTCGGCGCGTGGATGTTCGACCAACGCCCAGTTAACTGAAATTGATACACAACATTTCTGCCATAGTTGCCGAAATCCAATCATTGCTAGTAGTCGGAATCGTACCTTATCAGACTTCTTCCGGCGTTGCCTTTGACGCCCCATATGGTTTCTCCTAACAATCCAGTATGCCGATCGGCAGTGGAAAGAAGTCAAGCAAATAAATGCCGGCTTCTCTATATTTGCCTCCGGTGGTCTTCCCCGGTGGGAAAAGGAGTATCCAATGAACATATCATTAGATAGATCGGCCGATGGCCAATCTCGTTTGGCTGCACATGGAAGTCCGTCTAGCCCCCAGTCGCCGGAGTTGCGGGGGAGACATTTCTGTCTCTTCGTCCTTGCGCAATTTTGTCCACAAGCTTCGCCCATTCTGTCCTTCTGATGCCATATCTGGCCGGTTTGTTTGCTTCCAGTTACGCCATGGCTTCGACGCTTTTGTGCATTGCCGATTTTTGTTCGATGCCAATTTTCGGCACTCAGATTCGGCTTGCATTTGTAGACAAGAGCTGGAGAGAGAAGCTGCGGCTTCTCTATCGCTAACTCTTGGCCTAATTGGGCCTTGGCTGGACTGCACTTGAAGATGGAAGTGCATTCTTGGATTGCTGCAGTTTGTATGTTATCATACCGTTGCTTTAACTTAATGATGGTTGGAAATTTGTATTTTTTTTTCCTTGGTAAAGTACTTGTGAGGACATATTTGTGGTTTTAATCCTATTTGTGCTCTTTGTATAAGCTGAGACTTGTATTTTCTGTTAGGGCTTCAGTTTTGATAGTTGGATGGCCATATTGTTTGTTTAAATAGGAGTTTGAGGAACAAATTTGTAGTCCAAAATGGCAAAAAGTATCACTATTAGGTTATGGAAGCAATTAAGGAATATATGATATGCTTGAACAACACCCGCTCTATCACATACATAGATATGTGCATATGCATAAACATATTAGTTTCTAAACATATTAGGCTCAATTTGTAGCTGGCCCAACTTGATTTAATGGCCTTTGTATCTCATTTTCACACATATTGTTATCAATGGATTTAAAGTCCCATCACTTTTTCATTCACAATTGGTTCCTAAGAGGGTGGAGGTGCATTTAGGCTACAATCCATTGGCAATCAAAATAAAAATACAGTAGTCCAAATATTCTGTTGATTTGGGCTGCTCCGCAATGGGTGGCTCATATAAGTAGGATAGATGATGATTGAGTTAAATTCATGAATTTGGCTCATACAAATGCCTAGATATTCGAGTATGAATTTGTAAATCATGTGATATAAACCACATGGAGTTTTTTTTTTTTTTTTTACTCATGCACTCGGGGAGGGGTACAGGAGATTTGAACTTGTGACCAATGGATTGTAGGTCATACTTTAGTTCAGAGAACACCACTGAGCCAGGGCTGAACCACATGGAGTTAGACAATGGCTATCGGACTTCTAAATATTAAGTCTTTGCATGTCATTTATTGCTAAACACATAAACCAAAACACCTTGACCCTGATTGTCAAAAACCACAAAAAGTAATTATCACTTTAGAGTCTTAGTATTGTATTGATTTAGCCCTCCATAAATTTTAGTTAATTAAAGATTTCAGTAAATTGCGCGATCTGCTTGTGGGACCTCTCTAAGTGTCATAAATCTTTCAAGTCAGCCTTGCTAAATAATTGGCACCAGAAAAACTCACACGTCTTCCTTAGGAATGGAATTCAGTGCTGTGAAACTAAGTAACGAAGAGATCACGTATCATTTTGCGGGATCCTTGGCATCGGGATATCGTATACAGCTCATGTGGAGGTTCCTTTGGCACCTTCAGGGGTCTTACATTCAGCTCACGTTGGCTCTTTAGTTGGTAGAGACTTTTCATTGAGTATCATTAGTGTGATGGTGTCAAAACTATAGAATGAACATTTATGCAAACGAAATTTTATATATAATATGAAATTCTTATCAAGTTTGGGGCTTATCAGTGTAATTGCTCCTACAATAAAATCTTGTCCAGCATAATTTATTGTTGGCTGCAGAGGTATTTGAGCTGCATATGGAAAATCTGCGTGCAAAACAGTAGGAAATTACAAAGCGGGATATGGACATTAAGCTCCTAGAAGCTATTATTCAAACGCTTGGTGGAAAAAGAGTCACGTTCCACAAATAGGTGAGGGCTGCTTTTGTGAGTGTTGATCATGCAACTTGGACCATAATGTAGATTTTGTTTGAAGAGCTTTTAATCTGTTAGATGCTTTGCCAAGAGGTTGTTATTGAAAAGCTGTTTTACTGTTTGATAACTAATTATTCGAAGTGTTTTGAGGTTATTACACTTGGTTTACAAAATTAAGAGAGTGTGTTTTGAAACAAGAAAATTCAAAATATTTAATTATGATTTTTGTTTAGTTTATAATTTTCTAAATTTCCTACAAAAACTTGAATTATGTAATTGATATCCAATATTTTGTCTTTTTTGTGCTTTTTCTTATTTTTCTAATGCATTATAATCACATATTGGATGACGAGGTTGTTTTCCGTATTGAGGAGTACTTGTGGTAGAGGCATTAAAATAAATTGAAAATAAATGCGCAAACTCCCAATAAATGCACAGATAATCACAAAATTAATCAAACCAATATGATAAAGAATCTCGTGGATGGAGCCTAAGTTCCCTCTCTAGGCTATTATATCTAATCAATGGAGCTATTATCTCTAAACAATGGATACACCTTTACAACATTGGTCGAACTTAGAATATGAAATTAGAATAAGAACATAAAATTTATTTTAAAAGATTAATTTAATGGAAGTAGTCAAGTTCACTTATATAATATACAATTATGTTCTCCTTTTCAATATATGTGAAGGTTTTTTTGACCCCCCTACATGAGAAGTCACATTCTCTCCAACCTAAATTCATATCACCCTAATATGGACCATTTTACGTGATTGAGCCCCTTGTCTATCCAAATAAAAGGTGCTTGCACAATGGCACTAGGTCAAGTTGTGGGTTGATTATGATATCACTTATTATGGCCTTAGATTTTATCCTAAATCTAGTCTAGTAGAAGTAGTGAAACCTTCTTATATGATTAAGATGTCTTACTTTCCTTCCAAACATAAGAGAAAGTCCTTCAATGCCTACACACCAGACATGACGTTAGTTTGTTTTGGAACTTCCTTCATTTTGACGCCTATAAAAATAAAAAATAAATAGTTCTGATATTAAAAAAACAGTATCCAAAAATTCTTTTCTTAATATTATTCTCCCTATATTAAAAAGTACAAAGGGGTAGAGTTTTAACAAGTAGATTTACAAAAATCTTTTTCGATTCTACTTCTCTATGCTATTAAGAAAAGCCTTAACAAGTATTTGTTAATATACATGTGGCTCAACTTAAGCTTATGGTTTGAGAATAAATAAGTTTTAGGCTCGACATCTCCCAAACCCCTCATACCCTCTTTGCTAAAGTTAAAAAAAAAAAAGTATTCCACCTGCACGTTGCCAAATGTAAAGCCCATTTTCATGAGAAAGGCTTTATTATAATTGGTTCAATAAAAAGAACTTAACCATTATGTTAAAAGTCTTAAAACTTAAAGTTGAGTTTCATTTCACTTAAACTAGAATCATTACTTGAATTTCCATAAGCCTCAACCCTATTACGATCCTTGAGTCATAACAAATCATTACATTTTGCATTTGATATTCACGATGATTAATTTAATGGTAACTTTTACTTCAGATCAGGAAATCCTTTTCACTTTGATGGCTTATACTTTGATGGCGTTGGATAGGTTTTTCCCGTAGATTTGCCCTTATAGGAGTTGGAATTTGGTACGTAAGGTCTTTACTTAAACCAAGACCAATACTCGATCCGTAAGTCCGAATCCTTGTGGTCCTTAGCAATGCATTCAGCTGTTCCCCCACAATCACAATGCAGGGGTTATCCCAGTGGGGGCATCATGTGCCGGTTCTAACTTGTTTATGTTAGAAGGGGTAGGGAAATCAGAGGAAACCCCTTCTATTAATTAGAATAAAGAACTTCTTATTTAGGCTTCAAATATATAAAAAAAACACCTCTGTTCTACCAAAATTTTAAAATTATGGAGAAAAGAAATTATAGTTGAATTAATTGGACAATGATGAGAGAAAGAAAGATGATAGTGAGACAATCTGAAATTGTGTTTTATTTATTATGTTCTCTATGTATTAATACAATTTTTACATAAATAATGTATATCAATTTTCTTGTATTGTACACCTGTGGAAGTATATCATACTATAAGTAAAATATTTGTGACATAGACTTGGGTCTTAAAACAAATCAAATAAACTTAACTTGGACAATAACAATAATGTTCTTGCTTCCAAGAGCATTTGTCATGAGATATAGTTGATTCTTTGGACATATGTAGTGAGTTCCAATTAATCCATCATGTATCCTTTTCTCCTCATATAACAATTTGTCTCTACACATTAGGTTGTAGAGAATGCATTTTTCCTAAAATTGAGAAGGTATGTATGCCTAAAACATCAACACTCATGTTAGTTCAAGTAAATGGTAATATTGTTGTTTTATTACTTCATTTTGTTGAGAATTGAAAAGCATATGATTCTCATGTAAAATTCTGTAGGAAGCTAGGGACTTCTGACACTCATAGTGGTAGAATTCAACTTCATTATTAGAATCAACATATTTAGGTTTTAACTTCATACTAGTTTTGGACCATCTGTATGAATGCATGAATTAATGACAAATGCTTTGACTTTTAAATTTCATAAGAAATGTTAGTTGCCATATAAATAGTCATCAACAATTGTTAAGAAAAGCAAGAACCTTCTTGATTTACAATATGATAAAGTCCCTAGATATACGTGTGAAGTAATGCAAAAGGTTGCATGGATTATAGTGAACCTATATGGAAGTTAGAATGGGTTTGCTTCACTAATGGACATACGAGGCATATATGTGCATTGAGCATGTGTATTCTTTTGTCATGTGCAAAATGCTTAAGACAGTTATACTAAATTTGATAACTAACATTAGTAATACTATTCCAAGATGTTTAAGCTACATTTTTATATAAAATGAATTAAAAGTTTATGAAGTTTCAACATTGTTGTCAAAACACCAATAGGGACGTCTAGAAAAAGAGATAACCCATCAACAACCTTATTGAAGTTGACTAAGTCCTAAAAAATACAAAAGTCAAGATAAAGATAAATGTTAGAGTTATTATCACAAGTGAATTTATTAAGATATATGAGATTAAATTTAAAATGTGTTACTTATTATATGCATTTGCTTGTATGAGTGGATCCACTGTGCACAATGGATGCTCGGTCACAGCCGTTGGTAGTAGCTAGTAGGGGCGTGAAAGGGTGAACGAAGGTGGTAGCTCGCAAGGGCCGCGGCCATTGGTGAGGTTTGAGTCACCCCACAAACCTTCTCCCAACTTGACCCAAAAAGAAAAAAGAATAAAAGAATTAAAAAACAAAAAGAAAGGTGGCGCTCAGCTTAGGTCCTGATGAAGTTTTGTATTATCCTAGTGCGGGTCCTTTGTTAATTCTAAAACCATGGGGACACAAAAGAGGAGAAGAAATTAATCAATCTTTTTATTAAATTCATAATAATGTTTATTATGGAGGCAACCACAACAACGAGAGAAACAAGAGTTTTTAGAGGATTTTAGATCTTGGATGACTCATAATCTTACAATCGAGTTGGGGAGCTAAGTCCCTTAAAGTCGTGGCTTGCATTCAATATTAGGCTTGTTAATTATACTGTTTCGATTTTAGTCAAGATTTTATTTTTGATTATGCAATGAGCCAAAGCAGCTTTCACCTCTGTTCTGTGCTTCCATAGTTACAAATGCTAGAAACTATAATTCAAATGCTTGGTGAGAAAGAAATGAACAAAAATCAATATGAAGGTTTAGAGACAAAATTGATTATCTAGAACATTGACAATAAATTTTAAGAGAAGAAATGAATTGAAGTAAAATAATAGACTGGAGATAAAACATCAAGGCTTAGCCTTATTTGAATTGAATGCAAAATACAGTTTCATCACACACACAAAAAAAAAGTGTGTTTCTAGATACAGTGACCATGAACCCTTTTCCAACATTGTATCTTTCTTGGTCCAAACTTGTAAATCCCTTGCCTCTTTTTCCTGAACGCATTGTTTAGTTGCGTTAACAGCAATTACTTCATGTTGTGGTTTCTTACAGTCATCACTCTGCACTACAAATCGATCTCCACATTCCTCTCCTGGATGAGGATGAGGCACACTATATGATCATCGCTCTCACCAAAATCATCCCACAAATTACCTTCAAGCTGCAATATCATGACCAAAATTTAGCCACATACTAGACATGATTTAGGGACTAGGAGAAAAATATGATTTACATCATAATAGAAACCGCAAAGACATTCATTACGACATTAGATAGGCCATTAAGGTAGAACTCAAAACCATAATCGAACTAACACCAGAGATTCTTACACATTCCTGCTTCCATTGTATTGATCAACACCCATAAGAAATTCATTAAATCGTTATTGTTAGACTAAATCACATTGCTTGTCGTGGAAAAGTAGCCTAAGCAACTCCTGTAGTGAATTGGACTAGAAGACCATTTATAGGATGTCAAAGGAATACATTTGAAATCAACTGAACTCATGGATAGATGCCAAGACAAATACAAAGGAAAGAAAAAAAAAGTTTCATTGTTATTCCCGAAGCAAATTGTTCTACTTTCTTTTAAAACGACCGGATCACAAAGAAGCCACAGTCGAGCTGAAAAAGCTCATATTGCCTCCACAAGCAGGATACAACTAGGTTGAAATAGCAGAGCATCTACACGTAGATCCCCATTACATCTTGGACGTGTCTGTGTATTCCTAGTAGCTATCTACTGAATTTCCAGTATGAGATGACAATCAAATGACAATCAAACAACAATGTAAACTATCTTTTTCTGTTCAATTTCTTTTCCCTATTTCCCTGGGTTTACATATGAAAGCATATCTCAATGCAGGATATTTTGAGTCTGAAATTTATACTCATAGCATATAAGTTGTGTATACAAAGTTCGCTTGGAGGAAAAGTGCCAAAATCCGTAACTGTTCTATGGTTTTGTACATGTAATGATAGAGTGATATCGTCCACAACAATACCCACAAACAACCCGTACAAAGTACAAGCTTCAAATTCAAAAACTCCGAAAGGTCAAATTAGGCAGAATCTAATTGAAAATAAAAAGAAAAAACAACCCATCAGCCGTACTTCTTCTACTCATACAATCAGAACAGAAAGGCAAAACCAGTCAACATTCATCACAAAATCTTACTAAAAGAAATCTGAGAGGAAGCAGCGATTGCATACTTGTTTGTTTCTTGAACCATTAGGGCACTACTTGTGTCTCTGTCATCTCCACTGCCACTAATAAGATTTGCACAATTATGCCTTTGTTCCGCACTTCTAGCCAAGCGGTATAGACTATCCCTTATACACAGTTTTGTCCTGATATCCATCCGAATTCAAGCAATTTCAGCCCAGTTAATTGACAAATATTGGACACTATTAATAATACTTCAGAAACAGCACAATATTAGTTTATATGCAATGAAATTTAAGTACAATGAAATTGTCAACCATCACATGCCCGAAAGACTTTGAACCGAAGACCCATAAACACTACAATTATCAACTACAATCAAATTCATCCACCTACCTTAAGCAAACAATGATATTCATCCCACCATCTCAATACGCAACAAACAACCCGTACTAAGCACAAACTTCAAATTCAATAACTCGAAAGTCAAATTAGGGCAAAACCAGATGATACCGTAATCAAGGCATGAAAAAGAAGAAGCAAATTTTGCAAACAGGCTCTGTTTGGACACCGAGAAAACCCAAGAATTTCTTTTTCCAACATCTCAGAATCTTCAAGAAACTCACCCAACTAATCGAAATTTTGAATCTTCAAGGCGGTGTGGCAGCGACACTTCCGGCGGACGATGGGGGTGGGAGGTGGGGATGGAGATGAGAAACTGGCGGCCGCAGAATCCGGAGCGAGCGTGTCCGGATGAAGCCGCTTCCTCCCCACAGTCGGCGCCGGAGTCCTCCCGCCGACATTCGCAACGACGCTTCCGGAGAGGCAATCTGGAAAGTAGGAACGACACTTACGGCGTATGATGGGGGTCGGAGGCAGTGTTGGAGACGAAAAACTGGCTTCCAGTTTCCTCTCTGCCGGCGCCGGCGAATCCATCCCAACTAGCCGTTGGGGTTTGCTTGAACAGAGAAAATTCACGGTCGCTTTCCTCTGCCTTCTGTTGAGAGAACAATCTCAGAGACAGCTGTTTCGTTTTGAAGTACAAAGAGGATCAGGGAGGGGTAATTTATAGACATATAAAATCATCCGTAAAGACCGTTCTGCCCTTGTTCGGTTCGTCAAATTACCAGTGCCTTTACGACGCCGCTTTTTGGAGTTTGGACCCGCTTTGTCAATTGGATGATCGAAGCACATTGTAAAACTTAATTTTTTTTTTCTTTTTAGCTTTCCACCAATTAGTTTTTTGCTCTTTGTCATATATTTATGTTGGCCATAGTTTACAAGATCGATCATTTAAGATACGCAATTTTAAAATAATTTTGAATTTTTTTTAAAATTCAAAACTTATATAGGCATAAATCTTCTTTTACTTGAGTAAAAAAAATTATTTGTCCTTTTTATTTTATTACCTAGACATAAATATAGCAGATAATTCATTCAAATTATTGCTCTAAATCACATCTAAAAATTAATAAGAGTCTTGAAGTTACCTAAATATCATATTTCTTGTATATTTTTGTAATTTTAGAAATTGATGTAGATGGGTTAATTATTATTAGTTGTCAATGTATAATATTTTTCCGCTGATTTTCTTTATTTTTTGAATAAATTAATTTCTTTTATTTCTCAGAATTGAGAAATAAATATAAAATTATAATATTTTGTTATGTAAAAAATACTCTGACATTAATTAAAATTGAATAAATTGGAAGTAAATCTGAGAGTCGTGGGGCTTGTTCTTGTAGTGAATAGCCGAACCCAATGGAAGCCATCGAAAGCCCAATAAAGCGTTTGTTCATGGCTTTTCAAACGCAGCTTGAGAGATGACAATGGAGGAGAAGGGCAAAGCCAGTGAGAGATGGAGTGGAGCCACAACCAATCTGACGGAGATGGCTTCCAATCTGGAGTCGCTCCAGAAGTTACTTCTTAAGAAAGCCGTCTTTGTCGACGATGAGACCTTTACCAAAGCCTCTCTCAGCTCCGAACAAGCCCGAACCATCAAGGTTGATCCATCTTTGTTTGACTTTGATTTCCATTAAATGGCGAATTTTTATTTCTCTTTCTAATAGTTTGGAGTAATATTCTGATCTGTGGTTCTCGTTCTCTGCCTGCGATTGCTTCCTTTTTGTTTGATCAAATATGTTCTGAAGAAAGGTGGTTTTCGGGTTAATCTGGATTCCAATCATTGAATTCCTGGATTTTTACATTCTGTTTCCTTTTCATAGATATGAATGAGGATATCAGTTAAATCTATCCCAATCTCCCTTAGGCATGAGTTGCTTAATTTTTGAAAACAATTTTGTTGTAGTTTTTTATTCTGTTCTACGTGATTCTGCTGCTAGATAGTACACATTGCTGTACTTTGTAGTGAGCTCTTGTTCTTCCTGTTTGAGTATCTGCAAATACTACTGAACCAGTTTCAGGAAACTTATGCATTGCAGTCCATACCATTGGTGTAGGTTCTTGAACAAAGGGTAGAGACACTGGAACGAGAACTTGATAATGCAATTACAGCTGCTGCTCGTGCTCGTTCTGAGAAAAGACAGGCTGAAGCAGCTCAGAAAGCTGCCGAATTACATGCACAGGAGGTTACCAAAGAGCTTGAGAACACCACAAGTATGTTTTCGTCACCCTTTCTCATATAATTGAGCTGCTAAATAAAAAGCTTGAAGAAAATCTTGGCAATTTTACAATGTTATTTCCCTTCCCTAAACACAACCACACCCACAAAAAGGAAACTTCCTGAAAATATAAGTTTTGGACCTCATATATATGTTCCTTGAATAAGAAATACTGAGACAGGCTGTTCTATAGCGATAGTTGTTGATGATCTTGATATCCAAACCAGGCATATCTGGGTGGGATATAGCATGTGAAGTTGCTATTTCTGTTCCTTTGCTGACGCACCATAATACTTATTATTATGTCAACTCTCTCTTTTTTTTTTTTTCCTTTTTGTTTTTCTTTTCCTTCCTTTCTTTCTTTCTTTACTGTCTGTTTTAATGGCTACAAGTAAGGACCTATTATGGAAGTACATGCTGGAGGTGCTAATCCATATAAGGGCCCATAGGGAATGGCCGCGTAGCGATGAGAGATGTTTCTCATTTTACGCGAATTGCTTCTCCAGATTCTCTCTTTACACAAGGGAAGTTTTATCCATCATTTTTGCACCACCTGGTACAGATATTGTCTCTTTGTGCCCCTGCCCATCTAAGCAAATTAGCTGATCATTTTCTTTTGTTTTAGTGTGTGAGTTTTTTTTTTTTTTGAAAGGACAGAAGATCAGAGTGTGAAATTAAGAAAGCATTCACGAAGAAGAAGGTATATGGATGCTGGAAATAAGGACACTTTTTTAGAGTAGAGTAGACCTTTATGAAAATCATAATGAACTCTCATATTGATAGAAGGTATTAAAACTATTTGTTTACTAGAGTAGAGTGCCACAACCCCACCTTAAATACATCCCTCCTCAAAAACCAGATTTTTATTTTGCTTTCAACTTCTTTAAATACCCGGTTTCTTTTCAGAAAACAGTCTGTACTCATACCATTATAGAGCAGGGCAGAGAACAGATTGAATTTGCAATTTTACACCTCATCGACATACAATCCTCATTTTTGATATGTAAACGATCATTCTTAAGACTAAGAATGTGGATATAGTGGGACAATATTAGTTGATACAAACACCCTCCCAGATTACTTGTCCATCTTTCTCGTTGTTGGATGTCCCAAAATAGATTTAAACTTATTAGACAATCTTTGTTTAGAAGTTTGGGAATCAGTTCTTTATAAGTAACATATAAATTAGTAAAAGATATACACTTAAAACTTAGGGTTTTACTAAGATGGACAACTAATATGTGATTGAGGGAGTAGCTGTTATATATTTACAATTCCAGTGGGCCAACATACATATACAGGTGTATATGTGTCCACTTTGTTTTGTTAAAGCTTGTTAATTATGCTCTGTTTGGTTGTCAAAAAGTAAAAACAATGTGAAAACAAGTTTTTGGCATTCTTCATTGATACCCAAAAAACCACGGGTTTCAAGAATTTATGCCTCTTTCAATGCAGATTCTCTTTCCTTTTGCTAAATCTTTTACTGTTTAACCACTTGTTTGGGCCTTTTCTTCTTCTTCCTATCAATAATGCGATATATGAGTTTTGTTTTGAGCCCCTTTTAGTATCAGTAAAAAGTTCCTCCTTTAAAGTTCTCAAATCAGTTTCATTTAGTATTTAATTTTATCTTTTCCTTTGTGGAGGTTTTATTATAATCTCAGTTTTGAAGCTTGAGGCCTTTCCCTTGTTAGATGTGCCTCTATGCTGGCATTATGGATTTTGAAGTGTATCAACACCTCAAAAGTTTGTATATTATCATACTAGTGCTTTAATCTAATAATGGTCGGAGATTTGTAGTTCTTTTTCTCTTTTTTTTGGTGGGTGGGCTTGTTGTGGGGGTGGGGGGGGGGGGGGGGGGGGGGGGGGGGTGTAAATTACTTGTGAGGGCATATTTGTGGGTTTAATCCTATTTTTGCTCCCTGTAGAAGCTAATACTTGTATTGTTTGTTGGAGCTTCAGTTCTGATAGTTGGATGTCCATACTGGTGTCTAAATAGCAGTTTGAGGAACAAATTTGTTGTTCAAAATGGGAAAAAAAGTATCATCATTAGGTTATGGGAGCGAATTAGGGAATATATGGTATGCACGAGCAACACCCGCTATATCACATACATAGATATGTGCATATACAGAAACATATTAGTTTCTAATCATGAAACTAAATTCAGTAGTGGTTTGCGATTACTGAAAGTCCATAAGATTGGCACTTCATGAACTGAGTTAGTTCTAGGGTCCTTTGTTTATCTTGAGCAACTGAGCCTTCTGGTTGAAACAACTTACTTCCAGTTGTGCTGGTGGTAGGACTATGATTTTTTCTGAGCTAATCATAATCCTGCTTTTACCAAAATTACTTGGCTAAATTTATTGAGTTTGGGCTAGGATGAGAGCCGTAGGAATGCACTTGGGCCTGAAATTAAGTTCAGGCTTGGTCAGGCTCAAGTAGGCTCAATTTGTAGCTGGCGCAGCTTGATTTATTGGTCTTTGTATCTAATTTTCACACAGATTGTTTCCATGCGGTAATGTGACTATGGAACTTAATGGGTTTGAAGCCCTATGACTTTTTCACCCATCGTTCTGTTCTTAAGAGGGTGGAGATACATTTAGGCTACTACCTATTGGCAATGAATATCAAAAAACAGTAGTCTCCAAATGTTCTGTCGATTTAGGCTGCTCTGCAATGGGTGGCTCATATAAGTAAGGTGGATGAAGCTTTAGCCTGGACATTTGGGCATGAGTTAGTAAATCATGTTACTTGAGCCAAAGGGAATTAGACAATAGCTATGGAACTTTTAAATATTAAGTATTTGTATGCCATTTATTGCTATAGCACCCAAACCAAAACACACCTTGCCACTTATTGTCAAAAACCATGAAAATTAATTATCACTTTAGAGTCTCAATCTCATACTGGTTTGGCCCTCTATATCTTTTTATAATTAAGGATTTCAGTAAATTGCATGATCTGCATGTGGTACCTCTCCAAGTGTCATGAATCTTTCAGGTCAGCCTTGCTAAATAATGGCACCAAAAAGGCTCACACTGTCTTCCTTAGGAATAGAATTGACCGTGAAACTACGTAACAAAGAGATTACTTATCATTTTCTGGGATCCTTGGCATCAAGATATTGTGTACAGCTTATGTGGAGGTTCCTTTGGCACCTTCAAGGGTCTTACATCAGATCAAATTTGGCTCTTTAGTTGGTATACTTTTCATTGAGTATCATTGTTGTAATGGTATCAAAACTATAGAATGAACATTAATGCAATCGAAATTTTAGATATAATATGAAATTCTAATCAAGTTTGGGGCTTGTGAGTGTAATTGCTTGCAAAATAAAATCTTCTCCAACATCATTCATTGTTGGCTGTAGAGGTATTTGAGCTGCACATGGAAGAGCTGCGTGCAAAACAGGAGGAAATCGCAAAGCGGGATAAGGACATCAAACTCCTCGAAGCTATTATTCATACTCTTGGTGGAAAAGAGTCACGTTCCACAAACGGGTGAAGGCTGCTCTTGTGAGTGTAGTTCATGCCACTTGGGCCTGTTAGGGGTCATGCATAACGTAGATTTTGTTTGTAGAGCTTCTAATCTGTAAAATGCTTTGCCAAAAGGCTGTTATTGAAAAGCTGTTTTAACTGTTATTGAAAATTGATATCCAATAGTTTTTCTTGTTTGTGTCTTTTTCTTTTTTCTACTGCAATACAATCACATATTTGATCAAGAGGTTGTTTTCCATGATGAAGAGTTCTTGCAGTAGGGGCATTTATATAAACACAAAATAAATGCGTAAACTTCCAATAGATACATAGATAATCACAAAATTAGTCTAACCAAGTCCTCCCTCCAACGGCATTTATCTCTAAACAATAGATCCGCCTTTACAACAGTGACCAAATTTAGAATATGAAATTAGAATAAGAGTTCAGTATTACGAGCTTGAGTTATTAATATGATAGAAAGAGTAATTAAGTATCTTTATATGGTCAAGAATCCATCCAAATTCATGATGCTTCAATGTGGGCCGTTTTATGTGGCTGGACCCTCTTGCTCATCACACTTACGAGGCACTTGGCATAAAGATATTGAGTCATGTCATGAGCTAATTTTGATTTTACTTGTCATGGTCTTGACTTTTATATTTAAAAACTAGTTTAATTGAAAGAATAGTCAAACCTCCTTATGTGGTCAGAAATTCTAACTATCCTACTTGATATATGAAAAATCCACACATGGGACATGATGTTAGTTTGTTTTGAAATTCCTACGCTATGGTATTTATAAAAATCAATAAAATAAATCCTTATAAAATTAAAAAAATAGTACTTGCAAGTTCTTTTCTTAATGTTATTCTCCCTATAATAGAAAGTAAAAAGCGGTTCAGTTTCACAGGTGGATTTACCAAAAACTTCATCAATTTTACTGGTTGAGTTTAACAAGTGGATTTACAAAAAACTTCATCAATTTTACTTCCTTATGTTGGTAAGAAAAGCCTTTTTTTTTCTTTTTCTTTTATTGGTCCTTTTAAGAATATAAGCACTTGTTAAGATGCATGTAGCTTAGTTGGAGTTCATGCAGCTTGAGATTGAGGATGTTCTCAAACCCCCACACCTCCTTTACCTAACTAAAAAGAAAAAGGAAAAAGAAAGTAAATAAGTACTCAACCTATCGCCAAATGTGAAGCCCATTTTTATGAGGAAGACTCTATTATGATTTGGTCAATGTAAAGAACTCGACTATAATGTTAAGAGCCTTAGAAACTTAGAAGTTATGTTTCATTTCACTCAAGTTACATAAGTCCAAGCCCTTTTATGATCCTCGAGTCATAATAAATCGTTATGTCCACATTTACTAATTTTATGGTAGCGTGTACTTTAGACTAGACAATCCTTTCCTCTTTTGTGGCTCATACTTTGGGACTAGATAACTCTTCCTATTAATTTCCTTTAAGGAGTTCGAATTTGGTACGCAGGTTCTTTACTTAAACCGAGACCAATACCCGGATCTATAAGTCCGAACTCCTCTCAACAGCTTTGGGTTTACTGGTTTGGACCATGCGTATAAATGCACGAATTAATGACAAAAATGTTTAGGTGCCATATAAAGAGTCATCAAGAGTAGTTAAAAAGTAGCAAAAACCCTAATGATTTAGGGTAATGATACAATCCCTAAATATACATTTGAAGTAATGCAAAAGGTTGCATGGATATTGTGAGATTACATGCAAGCTACAATGGCCTTGCTTCACCAATGGACATTCAAGCAAATATATATATGTGTTGAGCATGTGTATACTCTCTTCATGTGCAAAACTAGGATTTTTGATACAAGTCCTTGAGACATTTATACCAAATTTGATAACTAACATTAATAATACCATCAAACAATGAAGTTTGATTTATTTTCATAAAACGTCTTTTAAAGCCTAGTCATTTTCAGAGACTTATTTTCATAACTCTAATGAATTGGTTTAATTCATTCCTGCTTTTTCCATGTACATGGTTTCTTTATTGGGACCATTAAATGTCCTCCATTATTTTTCTTCCAGGCAAAATATTATCCAAAAACATATCTCAGCGTTTGAATGCTTCTGGCACCATAAATTGATGGGATTTCCCCTTTTGATTGGAGAAGATGGCCCTTCAATTCAAGACGTAAATAAAGTATTCTTTCAGAAGCAACGCAGAAAGCAAATAAATACCAGCGAAAAACAATTTAGCTTTGAAGTTCCATAACGAGGTTCACAAAGCAGATGTAGGATAGAGGACCACGTAAATGACAACCCAAACGAGAGGAACGTTTGTCCCTTGAGCATTGAGACCAAATATCGTTGGTGTTCTCCTACAAAGAATAGGTGGAAGAGGAGATCGTGCATGAACTGTGCAACCCATCTCCGTTCAGAGTCATCTTCGTCAATGAAGTTTTTGTCACGCATACCATTACTTTATACTTTACAATGATAGAACATCCACTTTTCTTTGATTATAATGACAGACATATTCTCTTAGGATAGAGATGGCAGGTTTCATTCAGGGGTTCAAATTTACAGATGCCCTTTGTTAATCCTGAAACCATGTCGGAGCATAGATCAGGGAAAATTTCCAAGCTTGAGTATAGTTCAATTTCTCATTAAACATGCAAAGGTCAGGCTGAATCGTGGTACTTAGATTATCTAATTCCCCACCCACAAGAGGACACAAAGAAGAGAAGAAACTAATCAATCTTTTTATTGTGTCTTTCTAGGTCCAAATTTGTAAATGTATTCTAAAAGTAGCAAATCATAATAATGTTTATTATGGAGGGAACTGTAGGAATGAGAGAAATGAGTGTTTTTGGAGGATCTTAGATCTTTGATGGCCACTAATCTTACAATTCGAGTTGGGGAGCCAAGCCCCTCAAAGTTGTGGCCTGCATTCGATATTAGGCACGCTCATTATGCTATTGTATAATAAAGATCAAATGGTCATCTAGGACATTGACAATAAACTTTAAGAAAAGAAATCAACTGAAGGAAAAGTAATAGTTTGGAGCTTAAACATCAAGGCTTAGCCTTATTTGAATTGAAGGCAAAATACAGCTTTATCACACACAAAAAGGTGTGCTTCTAGATATAGTGACCACGAACCCTTTTCCAAAATTGTGTCTTTCTAGGTCCAAATTTGTAAATCCTTTGCTTCCCTTTCCCTGAACGCAGCAATTACTTCATGTCGTCGCTTCTTGCAGCCTGATCACTGCACTGCAAATCGATCTCCACATTCCTCGCCTCGATGAGGCACTATATGACTATCTCTCTCACCAAAGTCATCCCACACATTACCTTCAAGCTGCAACATCATGACCAAAATTTTAGCCACATACTAGACAAGATTTAGGGACTAGGAGAAAAATAAGATTCATCATAATAGGAATCACAAAAACATTCACTACGTCATTAGGTAGGCCATTAAGGTAGAACTCAAAACCATAATTGAGCTAACACCAGAAATTCAGATAAACAGCAAATAAATCGTAGTGTTAATAGGCTCACAAGTAACTAAACCAGCCTTACACATATTTCTGCTTCCATTGTATTGATCAACATCTGCAAGAATTTCAGTAAATCGTTATTGTTAGACTAAATCACATTGCTTATCGTGGAGAAGTAGCCTATGCAACTCCTGTAGTTAATTGGGCTAGAAGACCATTTATAGCATGTCGAAGGAATGCATTTGAAACCAACTGCACTCATGGGTAGATGCCAAGACAAAATAGAAAAGGGTTTTTTGAGGGGGAAAGGGGGGGAGGGAATTTCGTCTTTATTCCTGAAGCAAATTGTTCTCTTTTCTTTTAAAACGACCGGATCAGAAACAAACCACAGTCAGGAGCTGTAAAAAGCTCATATTGCCTCCACAGGCAGGATACAACTAATTTGTAATAGCAGAGCATCTACATGCCGATCCCCATTACATCCTGGACATGTCTGTGTATTCCTAGTAGCTACCTACTGAATTTCCAGTACGAGATAGACAATAAAACAACAATCTAAACTATCCTTTTTTGTTCAATTTCATTTTCCCTATTTCCCCGGGTTTACATATGAAAGAATATCTCAATCTTGGATATTTTGAGTCTGAAGTTTATACTCATAGCATATAAGTTGTGTGTACAAAGTTCGCTTGGAAAAGTGCCAAAATCCGTCTAACTGTTCTATGGTTTTGTACATGTAATGATAGAGTGATATCGTCCACAACAATACCCACAAACAACCCGTACAAAGTGCAAGCTTCAAATTCAATAACTCTGAAAGGTCAAATTAGGCAGAATCTAATTGAAAATAAAAAGAAAAAACCACCCATCAGCCGTACCTCTTCTACTCATACAACCACAACAGAAAGGCAAAACCAGTCAACATTCATCACAAAATCTTACTAAAAGAAATCTGAGAGGAAGCTGCGATTACATACTTGTTTGTTTCTTGAACCATTAGGACACTACTTGTGTCTCTGGCATCTCCTCTGCCACTAATAAGATTTGCACAATTATGCCTTTGTTCCGCACTTCTAGCCAAGCGGTATAGACTATCCCTTATACACAGTTTTGTCCTGATATCCATCCGAATTCAAGCAATTTCAACCCAATTAATTGACAAATATTGGACACTACTAATAATACTTCAGAAACAGCACAATATTAGTTTATATGCAATGAAATTTAAGTACAATGAAATTGTCAACCATCACATGCCCGAAAGACTTTGAACCGAAGAGCCACAAACTGTACAATTATCAACTACAATCAAATTCATCCACTACCTTAAGCAAACAATGAAATTCATCCCACCATCTCAATACGCAACAAACAATCCGTACTAAGTACAAACTTCAAATTCAATAACTCGAGATGTCAAATTAGGGCAAAACCAGATGACACCGTAATCAAGACACGAAAAGCAAACAAATTTTGCAAATAGGCTCTATTTGGACAGTGAGAAAACCAAAGAATTCTTTTTCCAACATCTCAGGATCTTCAAGAAACTCACCCAACTAATCGAAATTTTGAATCTTCAAGGCGGTGTGGCAGCGACACTTCCGGCGGACGATGGGGGTGGGAGGTGGGGATGGAGAAAAGAGACTAGCGGCCGCAGAATCCGGAGCGAGCGTGTCCGGATGAAGCCGCTTTCTCCCCACAGTCGGCGCTGGAGTCCTCTCGTCGACATTCGCAACGACGCTTACCGAGAGGCATTCTGGAAAGTAGGAACGACACTTCCGGCGGATGATGGGGGTTGGAGGCAGTGACGGAGACGAAAAACTGACTTCCAGATTCCTCTCCGCGGGCGCCGGCGAATCCATCTCAACTAGCCGTTGGGGTTTGCCAATTCTCGGTCGCTTTCCTCTGACTTCTGTTGAGAGAAAAATCTCAGAGACAGCTGTTTCGTTTTGAAAATACAAAGAGGATCAGCAGGGGTAATTTATAGACATTTAAAATCCTTCGTAAAGACCGTCCTACCCTTGATCGGTTCGTCAAATTACCAGTGCCTTTACGATGCCGCTTCTTGGAGTTTGGACCACGGCTTTGCTAATTGTCATAGTTCTCACTTTTTAGGTAATTTACTTGGATGATCGAAGTACATTGTAAGATTTAATATTTTATTTTTCTCTTTTTGGCTTTCTACTATTTAGTTTTCCTTCTCTTTTTAGCTTTAGCATATATTTATGTTCATTATAGTTTAAAACATGAATTATTTAAAATGTAGGTTTAAAATGATCCTGCAAAATCTTTTTTCTTTTATATAATTCCAAACCTCCACCAAATTTTATTTAATGATTTGATCTAAGAAGTAACGGTATAAAATCTTCTTTTACTTAAGTAAAAAAGAACCATTTGTCCTTTTCATTTTGTTATCTAAGCGCAAATCTAGGAAATTATTCATTCAAATTCTTGTTCTAATTCACATCTAAAATTAGTAAGAGTTTTGAAGTTACCTAATATCATATTTCTTATATATTTTTGTAATTTCAGAAATTGGTGTAGATGAGTTAATTACAATAAGTTGTCGGTGTATAATATCTTCCAACTCATATTATTGATTTTTTGAGTAAATTAATTTCTTTTATTTCTCATAAATTGATAAATAAAAATAAAAATATAATATTTGTTATGTAAAAAATACTCTCAATATTAATTAAAATTGAATAAATTGGAAGTAATCAGACAATCGTGGGTTCTATTCTTGTAGTGGATATCCAAGCCCAATGGAAGCCATCGAAAGCCCAGTAAAGCGTTTGTTCATGGCTTTTTAAACGCAGCTTGAGAGATGACGACGAAGGAGAAGGGCAAAGCAGTGAGAGATGGAGTGGAGCCATAACCAATCTGACGGATCACTCCTCATAAAGGGTTTTAATACAGTGCCATTTGAGAAATGAGGTAATAATAAATTTCAAATGTAAGAAAAAAAATCGAAGGACACCACCTGTAGTAAAGAGAATAAAGAACTTTTTATTAGGCTTCGGTAAAAAATGAACTTCCGTCTTATCAAAATATTAAAATTATGGGAAAAAGAAATTATAGATGAATTAATTGGACAATGTGGAGAGAGAAAAAGATAAAAGTGAGACAATCCGAAATTGTATTTTGATTATATTTTATTTTACGTGTATTAATACAATTTTTACATAAATAATGTATATTGGTTTTCTTGTATTGTACACACATGGAGGTATATCATACTATAAATAAAATATTTGTGACATGGACTTGGGTACACCTAACTTGGAAAATAATAATCATGTTTTTTGCTTTCAAGAGCCTTTGTCATGAGATATGGTTGATTCTTTATGCATATGTAGCAAGTTCCAATTAATCCATCATGTATCTTTTTCTCTTCACATGACAATTTGTCTCTATTACATTCGGTTGTAGCAAGAAAGCACTCTTCCTAGAATTGAGGAGGTATATAGGCCTAAAACATCAACACACACTTGTGGTATGTATGCCTCAAACATCAACACTCGTGTTGTTTCAAGTAAATGGCAATGTTTTTGTTTTACTACTTTATTTTGTTAAGAATTGTCAACATATGATCTTTGTGTAAAATTCTATAGAAAGCTAGGGACTTGGAATTAACACTCAAATCTGAAGAATTCAATGTCATTATTAGAATTAACATATTTGGGTTTAACTCTGAAATGCTTTTGGACCATGTGTATGAATGCACGAATTAATGACAAATGTTTGACTTAAATTCTATAAGAAATGCTTTGGTGCCATAGAAATAGTCATTAACAATAGTTAAAAAGTAACAAGAACTTCTTGATTTATGGTATGATATGGTCCCTAAATATACATGCGAATCAATGCAAAAGGTTGCATGGATACAGTGAGACTACATGGAAGTTAGAATGGGCTTGCTTCACTAGGACATGTGAGGCATATATTTGTGTTGAGCATGTATATTCTTTTGTCATGTGCAAAGTATGATTTTCGATACAAGTGCTTGAGACATTTGTACCGAATCTGATAACTAACATTACTAATACTATTCCAAGATGTTTAAGCTATATTTTTTATGGGGGCGTCTAGAGAAAGATAAAACCTATCACTAAGCTTATCAAAGTCAATTAGATTCTCAATTGAATAGTCTTAAAGAATACAAAAGTTAGGATAGAAATAAATGCAGTAGTTGTTATCACAAGTGGGTTTATTTAAATTTAAAATGTGTTACCTAAACATGTATTTGCATGTATGTTATCATAGTGGGATCCTTTGTGCATGATGGATGCTTGGTCACGGCTGTCGGTAGTAGCTAGTAAGGGCGCCAAAGAGTGATTGAAAGTGGTAGCTAGGAGAGGCCACTACCCTTAGTTGGGTTCGAGACACCCACACCTCTTCTCCTAACTTGACAAAAAGAGTACCACAAAAAAAAATTAAATTAAAAGTTACTTCACCCAATGAGAAAAAATTAACAAGTCTTATCTAATGTGCACTTGGGTGTGTATTTTTTAGTTATGGGTCATTTTCTATAGTGACTGCTTCGACGTGCTGTAGATTGATGTCCATCTCCCCCATTGTTGGAAAATGACCTTTCAATTTGGGATGAAGTTGATCCTTATTGTTTTTATTTTTGGAGCATATTTGTAATTTGAAATTATTATATCTTGAATTAGTTGCATTTTTTAAGGTCAAGATAATTGCTAGATTTATCTATTATGGATCAATGGAAAGGGTGGCAAATAATGAGATATCTTTTCATAGGATAATGATAACTTTGTTGAGGATGAGATTCAAATAGAACCTTTCAATTTAAACAAGAGAAGGAAGAGAAGGTTCTTTTGATGCAGAGGGAAATTTTGTTGAATATGTCAATGATAATGAAATCAAAGTAAAGCATCTTACTTATATGCATTCTAATTGCAGAATTGCACAATTCATAGTAGGCTTCTTGTAGGAAGGATGGTGTTCTTACCTTTCTTATGACGACACTAGAAAGATAAAAAGGTGTATTGCTAATGGACTTGAGCCTAGAGAAACAATAAATTTTACTTTGTGTGTGTGTGTGACTTATATTAATGTATTTATAGTTGAAACTATTTGTGACATTGACATTTAGCATTTTATCTATTTGATAGCGTATCTTATTGCATTGTTAATAGAATATACAATTGTGTTGAGATTGTTGTAGATTCTTTCCTCTTCTCTATAAAATAGCTATCTTGTATATGTTGTTGTTAGGTAGTAGTTAACTTAGTCTAGGATTAACATGTGGCCTTTTGCTTATTTTGAAAGTCTATATTGGTAGTTAACTTAGTCTAATATTGGGATGTGAACAACCAATGTATATTTACAAAAGAACATAATGTTAACAAAAATGTGCAATGACAGATGCTATTTGTGTAAATGCAATATAAATCTAAGGTTCGTGCTTAGGTTTGCACCTCATCTACCTTTTTACCTACACATAAAGCTCATTTTAGATACACCTTAAAATAATTAATTGAAAAGTCGTGACTGGATTCACAATTAATTTTCAAGACTCCAAACTCAATAACATTAGCAAACCAACCTACTCAAAAGAAAAGTAAGGAAAGAAAGGGCGTGTTGGAGAGAAAAAGTGGGGAAGGGGAATTGGCAATCACTTACTCCATTCTAGAAATTTAAAATCTGTGTTAAAAAGTGATATAAAGATGACCATCATGGAGGAAAAATAGTCTAGGCATTTGAATCTTTGCATAATTGTTATATTTGTTTCCTAATCTTTGCATAATCTTTGCAAAATTTGTTTACTTTTCATGCCTTGATTACAATGTCATCTGGTTTTTCCCTAATTTGACGTTTTGAGTTATTGAATTTGAAGTTTGTGCTTAGTACAAGATGTTTGTTATGTATTGAGACAACATGATGAATTTCATTGTTTGCTTAAGGTAATGGATGAATTTTATTGTAGTTGATAATTCTACAGTATGTGGGTCTTTGGTTCAAAGTCTTTTTGGGCATGTGATGGTTGACAATTTCATTGTAGTTGAATTACATTGCATATAAACTAATATTGTACTGTTTATGAAGTTTTGTAAATAGTGTCCAATTTTTGTCAATTGATTGAGTTGAAATTGCTTGAATTCAGTTGGATATTAAGACAAAACTATGTATAAGGGATAGTCTATACCATTCGGCTAGAAGTGTGGAACAAAGGTATAATTGTGCAAATCTTATTAGTGGTAGTAGAGATGACAGAGATACAAGTAGTGCCCTAATGGTTCAAGAAACAATCAACATGGAAAGCCTTAAGTATCTGTGACATAGGCAGATAGTTGCCAAATTTGTACAATGTAGTAGGATAAATAGTGTTTCATGAGGATAGTGCAGGGGAAAAAGTAATTTCGCCTACTGTAATTTTACAAGAACAAAAAGGTAGATAGTGCAAGCATACTAATACTGTAAGCATTTGTACTTATAAGTAAAACTCCAAAACGGCATTTCATCCCTAGAATTTTTGATCCCTAATCAGCACCAAATTCCTCAGCGTGTATATGCTAGGAATTAGATGCCCAATAATATAAATACTATGTGTGGTAGTACATTGTGTGATTCCCATAATCTCACAGTATAGTGTTTGGTTTAGCCCAACCATACCAGCAATGGTCATGCTTTTCCTATAGTTTTCCATATTATCTTGTAAAATGAAAACTAGAGGACAATGTTTGATATTCTCTAAAACTTTGGTCATCATGTTGTAGCTTGAAGGTAATGTGTGGGGTGACTTTGGTGAGAGCGATAACCATACAGTGACTCATCCATGGAAGGAATGTGGAGATCGATTTGCAGGGTAGAGTGATGGTTGCAAGAAATGATGACATGAAGTAATTGCTGTTAATGTAACTAGACATGGTGTTCAGGGAAAGGAGGCAAAGAGACACAATTTTGGAAAAGGGTTCATGTTCATTGTATCTAGAAACATGCTTTTCTTTTCTTTTGTGTGTGTGTGTGTGATAAAATTTTATTTTGCATTCAATTCAGATAGGGTTAAACCCTGATGTTTAAACTCCAATCTATTATTTTTACTTAAACTAATTTCTTCTCTTAAAATTTATGATTAATGTTCTAGATAACCATTTTGCCTTTAAACCTCTATATGATTTATGTTATAGACAAGCATAATTAACACACCTAATATGATGGGCCATCCAAGAACCAAGACAGGGGGGGGGGGGGGTGTTGAATTGGTTATCTCGGTTTCTTTCCACCATTTTTAAGTTTAATCAATTTTCATGCATTTACACAAAGCATTCAAGAATATCAAGATCAAACAGCAAAGTAAATAGATACAAAAAAGAATGCAACACAAGTTTACACTGTGGTTAGGCCCTTGTCACCTACTTCCACCCTCTTCTCCTGTAACACAATTGGTTGAAGTTCACTTTGCTTCAAAGCCTAGGAAAAACACTCTCCCAATACTTTCTAACTCCTCCTCAAGGAGTCACACAAGTCTCGGTTACAAAGATAAGGTTAACCAACCTTAATTCAATAGCAAATCCCTTAAAGATATAGAGATAATTAGGGATGATGCTAATATAAGAGCTTATACAAGATATTGAAAGCAATTATAAGCCTTAATCACAAAACCCCCAAATATGTTCAAGTTAAGGTTTCGGATTTACAAATCAATTTATGTGCATATGATAATATATGTTCAATTAGCACATAGACAGATATATATCATAAAGAATAATCACATAGAAGCGATTTTATGCTAAGTATCAAGATATCACCGAAGCTTCTTCACAATGAATATTAGATAAGCTCAATTGGAGTTCTTTTGAATATTTCACAAAAGCTTTCAAAATATCCACCACTTAATTGTAGAATAGCCTTTTTTATATATGTGATATAAAAGTAAAGAGCCAAATCACGATTTTTGTCAATCCCATCAGTTCATAGGCTTTTTCCCGTTAAGAAGGTATAACATATACCTTTATGAGCTTCACATCAGCTTCAAGCTTCCCATTCTGACATTTGATTGAAACTTCTGCAAATCTTCCCATTGGAAGAGTAGGGATGCGACTGTGGTGAAAGAGAAACAAAAAGACAAGCATTGGCAATTAAAACATATTAGGGCTTTTCACTTGATTAGTGAGTTTTCCCTCCAAATGACACTGTTCTAGTCATTTGCTTTAATCACATGGGCTCATATTAGTTATGCGAGCTAGACTTCTTAACCAAACTTGATCTAGGTTCATTTAGCTTCATAATACGGGCTAACTTCATAGTACGGGCCAGGCTTCATAGCATGGGCTAGCTTGTGTTAGTTCATAACATGGCTTGAGCTTTATAGTACGAACCAACTTCATAAAGATATTTAAGCATTATCTAAGCTTTAATAAATATTATAGCATAGTATGATCTTTGATCCTTGATACATGTGTACCTACAAACATATCAAAACAAGTATAATTTTTCTTCAAATAACATATATCCTTTATGCATTTATTTCATCAAAAATACTTATCCAAGTATTATGTGAATTTGATTAATAAAGGAATGTAGGAATTCGGCTACTTTATATCATTTATTGATATTATAATTTGCACACCTTTTACTTCCTTGATGTTCGATATTGCATATAATCCTATGAAAAAAATTTATACAAATATTATATGCAAACAACAATTTGTTTCAATCAAAACACATCTTTTTCCAACAATTGCAGCCCCTTAGCCTCCTAAAGTATAAAAGTGGAATTTTAAGGCAATGGAAGGCATGCTAGTGCTATCTTATTGCCACATAGGTAACTTTTTAGGATGTGAACTTTTATAGCTTTATAATAACAACTTGAATGATGCACCTTTCTATTCACTAGGTTCTCTTAAACATTTGTGATTTCTTTGCAATTTTTCTAGTTGTCTATTGAAAGAACCAACTTTTGTAAATGATAATAGTTCTAATAGTAGTGTATTTGTGTTCATATTGGTATATTTCTTGTTGGTGAATCATAATTTGTATGAGGTGCATCCATAAACATAGAATTGGTAGCCCCTATGATTAATATCATGTTGCTCACCATGAGATTTTTTTACAGTTCAAGGCATGTTCCTTTATTTAATGCACATTAATATCATTTTTTTATTGATTCATATCCTTTATGTAATAAGGAAAGCCTTTAGAAATTGTATAGATTGGGAGTTGTTGGTCTTTTAAGTTACCTTCTCTTTAGTTCAAAAAGTAGAAAAAAAAAGGCCAAAAAGTATACGAAGGTAAAGCTTATGGCAAAATGTCCATTCATTAAAAAAACTAGACAAGATAAAATCTACATGTTCCCATCATTCAAGACCTTTTCTATCCAAACAAGTATAGAATAAAAAAACTCAGCATTATATGAAGTTGTTCAAAATGAATTAAGTGTTAGATTTGTACTCTATTGACTGGTATGGAAATTGATGTTGATTGTCTACCAAGTGGTGATAATTTATGCAGCTTTGAGTCTAAGCTTCCATTCTCACAAATTTTTGTTAAAAACTATTTTATAGTCATTGATACAACAAGCCCCAAGAGTTGTCTTCCATATGATGATAATGCCCCATTTTGAGTTCTATGCCCCATATGAGCCACCATCATCTAGCCCTAAGAGTATAAATCTAGCACTTAATTCATTTTGAACAACTTCATATAATGCTGAGTTTTTTGATTCTATACTTGTTTGGATAAAAAAGGTCTTGAATGATGGGAAACTTATAGAGGGTGTAAATTCAGATGCAATGGTACCTAATTTAAATGAAAATGACATTAGAATCCTAATAGCTTGGTATGTTATATAGAACATTGTAACGCATTCTTTTTTAAAAAAAAAAAAAAAAATCTTGGAATCTTTCCCTAAGTAGTAGTAACTTGTTTATAAGTTTATGATTTTAGGAATTTAAACACTAGAAAACGTATTTCGATCCATCATTCTTTTTGTTCCCCATTGTTTCTTAGTAATTGAGCAAAGAACCTAATCATAGGACTGTTCTTACTCCTTAAGCAAAGAGGCACCAACAAGAGAGAATTCGTGCATAATCCAATTAGATTGTTCCCACAAGATCCTTTTTTTTTTCCTTCGAAGAAAACTACTTGTTAAATCTAATAACCCATTGGCCAAATTTATCAAATATCTTATGGCCAACACTCTCATGCCATGTCCCATTATTACTAATTCTTATAACATGTTTATTAACCTTCTTCAATCATGTGAAAATGTAGTGTTTCTCCTCTCTATCAAGATTGTCAAATATCTCCTCAGGACCTTTATCATTGTAAATGTTACACTCATGGATTTCATCCCAAGGTAGATCTTTTCCCCTGAATTTTTTCAACAAATATAGACTTATTAACTCTTCCTCAATCGGTCGAAACCTAAAACCAGGCGACACCATGTTTTCTAACCAAAGAGTGCAAACTGAGTCATGATTGCTGACAACCCAAAGTGAAATTCAAGGAGTCAAATAGTATGAACTAAGTCTTGAAAGAAAACCCAAAGGGAAATTTAGAAAGCCAAAGAGTATGGATTGAGTCTTGAAATTGCCTAAAACCCAAAGCAAAATTTAGAGGACATTGGTAACCCAAAGCGAAATTTAGAGAACATTGACTTTGGATGGTACAAAATTCTTCAAAGATACATGATGATAAAGATTATATTATAGTTGTTAGAGTCGTGCCTTCATCTAAAATCCTATTGGTTTAAGAATTTTCAAGTGATGTAAAGAGGCATGATGATAAAGATTATATTTATAGCTACTATAGAGAAATCTTACTTAATTACGAACTTCCTAGTGACTGTTCGATGTGGAAGTTCAAGATAGGTTTAAGCTATAAGCCAACATAACTTAATAACAAAAGGATTGATCATTGCAAGTTGAAGTGATGTTTTTAACACCCTCTACCATTAGAACACTTAAGTTTAACTTAATACATACATGCTAGATAATAACATCTACAATAGGTGCTATAAGATGCAATGAAGATGTTACTTCCAAGAAACACTCATTACGTATCCTCATTAATTACAGTGTCTTATATCTCTTTACATTTGTAATATATAAGCGTAAAGATACCTATGTAGTAATCAAGTCCTTTACCAATACACAACGCCTTTAAAGCATAGTGTCATCTTGTATTTATTTACTTATATTTTTATTTGGCATTGGAGAAGGTTTTCATTATGTTTTTTTTATGACTTCATCTTTCCCACATCATCGTATCCTAATCAACCATTGCATCCTTTACTAAGCAATGTGAATGTTGCTAACTTTGTCTCATTGAAACTTAACAAAAGCAATTACCTCCCATGAGTGACCTAAATATGCTCACTAATTCAAACATAAAAGCTCACTGGCTTCATTACTAGGGAAACGACACCACTTGCTACAATTGTCACCTTGAATAATGAGGACAAAGAAGAGGCAAACATAACATTTGAGTTATGTTTTTAAATCAATAATCTAGTAAAATCTTAGATTATCAAAAAAAAAATCAGAAGAAGCATAAGGCCATGTTTTTCAGTTGGAAACAACAACTTAAATACGGGAGGCACTAAGTAACCAATTTACTTAAAAGATAAAGGCTAGAGAGTTTGACTCATTTTTCTAGTTGCATCACCTTCAAAAAGGTAACAAGCAACTTCCTATCTATTTAAGTGAGTTTCGAACCTTAGCAAATTAGTTGAGTTCCATAGGATGTCTCCTAATTGACTCATAGAAGACTTTTTAACTTTTAAAAGGTCTTGGCCATGACTATGGAGCTTTTCAAACTACAATGCTCAAACCATTGGTTCCCTTTCATAGTGAAGTGATATCTCAACTCGAAACTTTTAAGACTCATCTAAGTAGGTATAACATTAATGTTACCAATAAAGTTATTGCTTTCATAGCACAATGTGGAGGCAAAGGAGGTGTTAGAAACTCAAATGGTTAAGGCAGTGAATGCAAATCCAACAACACTTTTCCTTTAAAGGGTGCATAAATTAGACATGGTAACAAATGCTTTCACCAATATAAGAACTTTAGTTTCTCACCTAATGCAATTGTTGGCTCATCAAATGAGCAAATTAACATATCTCAAAACTTTTTTTTTTTGGTCAAATTTGTGGCAAAATAGGCCGCTCTGTCTTGCAATGTTGGAGGCATTTTGATCATAGCTTTTAAGCTACTAATGTCCCTTAAGCTCTTCTTGCTTTCCAGATCTTTAATCTTGCTGACCTTGATTAGGTGCTAGATTCAAGAGCTTTGACTCATATAATTAACAATGAAGGTAAACTTGAACAATATTCTAAGTATAAAAGGGATAATTGCATTCAAGTTAGAAATGGGGAACAAGTTCCCATATCCCATGTAGGCAGCAACTCTCTTCTCAATGGATTAATTCCTTTAAATAATGTTTTAGTTGCTCATGTTATGAAAACTAATCTTCTTTCCATTATAAAGCTTACATTTGATTTTCCTTACTTAGTCAAGTTTTATGATGTTTCTTTTTGCATAAAGGACTCTTGGACCAAGTAGGTCCTATTAATGGGATATAGGCAAAGTGATCTTTACATGCTACCAATCTAGAAATTTCCAGCTTTGTTTTTCTATCACCAACAAGAAGTTAGTGAAGATTATTGGCACTCAAGGTTAGGGCACACTATAGAATTTTAAAGCAATTATAGGCCAAAAAAAAAATCACGATCAAGGGAAGTAATTTAGATTTTTATTCAAGCTATCAACGTTGTAGAAGTCATTGGTTACCTTTTGCCTTTTCATTTGATTTATTGGCTTCCCCACTTGAAAATATCTATAGTGATCTTTATGGTCCTATATCAACTGCTTCCTGTCAATGTTATCTTTACTATGCAATATTTGTAGACAATTTCTCAAGAATTGTATGGATATTTCCTCTAAAGCGTAAATTAAATCTTTGCCATGTTTTCATTTCTTTTCACAAAATGGTTAAACTTCAATTAAGTTTTCCACTTAAAAGGCTTCAATCAAACAATGGGGGAGTATTCATTTCTAAGGAGCTTACTAATTATTTAAGCTCTCATTATATACAACAATAATTTTCTTACCCCTATACACCTTAGCAAAATGTCATTGCTGAGAAAAAATGTAGGCATCTTATAGAGTAGGGTAAAATCATGCTAACTTAAGCTTAAATGCCATATTATTTTTGGGTTGAAGCACTAACCATGGCCACTTTCATCATTAATAGATTACTTTCATAGTGTTTTAAAATAAAACCTTATTCAAGCTCTTCTCCAAGTAAGAACATGTTATTCCTTTTTGAGAAGTTTCGGCCATACTTGTTACCCATGCCTATGAGATACTCTTCATGATGCTTTGTATTTTATGTTTCATGAGGTATAACTCCCATCATAAAGGGTATCATTGCTACCATCAACCTTCTGGCTATATGTTCATCTTGTGACATGTGATTTTTCAAGGAACAAGCTTTCCTTATGTTGTCTACAATGACAAACCAAACTAGCCTTTTGTTTCTTTACCTTTAGATGCCCATATTCCCGCCACTTTTATTCTTAATGAACCAATGGAAGTTTTACCAATGAGGAGTTGTCACCCATTTGAAGAACCTCCTTTGTAAGACTCTCATTTGTCTTAATAACCATCAAGTACTACCTATTCATTGTCCACTTTTGATACCTCAAACTCCACTTAACTCCCATTAACACCTTTTGAGACCCACCATCATGAGTTCTTTCCTCAAAATTCTTATCTCTCTCCACAACCATCAAATGGTACTATTCCATCCTTTACTCCTAACATGAGCAACTCCTTTCAACTTCCACTAACAAACCACCTCATCTTTGACTTTTCCTTTCTTGGATCCACCTTAACCTTGTCCTTCTGTTGAACATGTTGAACATTTTATCTTGCCATATGTTCCACAACCTTTATAATTAAGATAACACTCGATGGTCCCTAGAAACCAAGTGGATACATACAGACCCAATCCAAAGTATGTGCTTTGTGCTTCTGTCACTATCCTACCACTACCATTTTCTGTCTCTACTACACTAACCACCCAAGTTGGCAAATGACCATGTTTGTTGAAATGGAGGCATTGTATAAGAATCAAACTTGGTCTTTGATTCAAAGAATTCCTTCTATGCATGTGATCACCTCTAAATGGGTCTTTAAAACCAAGCTAAATCCATATGGGACTTTATTTAGATTAAAGGCTTGGTTAGTGATCATGACTTCCTTTAAAATCAGGGAATTGATTTTTTAAAAACATTTTCTCTTGTGATTTGGCCTATGACAGTTTGTCTCCTTTTAACTATTAATGTAGTTAGGCAATGACCTTTTCATCAATTGGATATTAATAATGTGTTTCTCTATAGGTCTCTTACTGAACCTATTTATATGGAGCAACCAATGGGTTTTCATGACTCTAGCTTTCCATCTCATGTAAGTAAGCTATATCGAGCTCTTTAGGGTCTTAAACAAGTGTTGTGAGCTTGGTTTGACAAGTTCTCAACTTTTCTTATGAATTACAGCTTTCATAGCTCTATTCATTCTTAATGAAGGATTTGTTTGCTTATGGGTTTTACTTTATGTGGATGATATGATCTTGACTAGGAATTCATCATTACATCTATCTTGGTTTCCTTGTTTAAAGATCTTGCAAAATTATACCATTTTCTTAAAGTTCAAGTGACACAAGATAAGTTTGGCCTCACTTTGTCGCAATGCCAGTATGTGATAAAAAAAATTTCATGCGCTAACATGGCTCATAATAAAAGCCTTCCAAATTCAATAGCCATGAAACCTTCTAAATTAAAAAAAATGGTTATAATCCCTTTTAGCATGCATCACTATTTTGAAGCCTTGTGGGTGTATTACAATACTTAAGACTTACAAGGCCCGACTTCACATATGTTGTAAATTAATTGTGCCAATCCCTGCAAAATCCCAACATTCAAGACTTTTATAATCTAAAGAGGGTCCTCTGGTATCTTCATAGGATAGTTGACATTGCCCTTCGAATTCATGCTAATAGCAACTTGAATCTCTATGGGCTTAATGATGTTGATTAGGTAGGAAGTCCTTCTACTTGTAGATTAACTTCTGGTTATTGTCTCTTTTAGGTTCCAATTGTGTTTCATGGAGTGCTAAACACAAACTAGCGATCTCACGCTCCTTTACCAAAGCATAATGTAGAGTGCTTACCTTTATAACAACATAAGCAACATGGCTTTATCACCTCCTTTGTGACCTCCATATACCACAACCTCATCCTATAATCATTTTCTATGATAATTTGTTTACACTTTACCTTACAACAACACCTATCCTTCAAGGACGTTCTAAACATATTGAAGTGGATTACTACTTTGTAAGGGAAAAAGTGTCACTTAAGACTATTATTACCATTTATGTTCCCTTTATTAATTAACTTGTAGACTTCTTCACCAAACTGCTCCTTCGATCTTGGTTTCTATCACTGTGGGCCAAACTTAGCTTGTTCATTTTGATTTTGCAGGGGAGTGTAAGCCAACACAGCTCAGCAATAAAAGGATTGATCACTACAAGTTGAAGTGATGTTTCTAACACCCTTTACCATCAGAAAACTCAAGCTTAACTTAATGCACACTTGCTGGATAATAACATGTGCAATAGGTGCCATAAGATGCTATGAAGACTCTACTTCCAAGAAGCACTTATTACACATGCTATCATCGTTAATTATAGTGTCTTGTATGTCTTTACAATTGTAGAGTGTCTTGTATGTCTTTACAATTGTAGTATATAAGTGTAAAGATATTGATGTAGCAATCATGTACTTTACCAATACATAAAGCCTTTAGAGCATGGTGTCATCTTGTGTTTATTTACTCATCTTTCCATTTAAGCTACAATTGTGGACTATCAAAAAACCCCAGCCTAAACCACAAGGTCCAAAAGAAAAAAAAAAAAAGGATCCAAAAAAAAAAAAAAAATAAAGCAAAGGGTCTAGAGCCAAAAGAGAATAAAATAAATAAAGGTTTTTCATTTTCTACTCATACACCTTTTTATTATTTATGCAATCATACTAGACTTTTTTCTTTGAGTTTGAATATCTATATATTGAATTTAGATTTTTTTATTGATATTGGTTGTAAAGAGTAATTATCTATTATTATTAATATGATTTATAAATTATATTAACACTTAGGTCTAAATGAGTTTATTATTTCTCATATGAAAGAACTTATTAAAAACTTTATTATTTGTACTGTTATTTATAGATTAGAATGCCTTTTTTTTATACGTAAAGATGTCATCATTTTTAATAAGTAATCTTGGGAGATAAAATAAATTATATATGAAAATATCATTTATTTTAGGTAAACAAAAAAAAAAAAGAAGTCTTATGTGAGTTTTGTTGTGTGCTTGAGTTCCCGCAATTAGGTTTTCTTAGAGAGAGACAGCGAGAATGACAACTAATATAAGGGTTAAAGCTGACGTGGACAAAATGTGTCCTTCATGGCACCCATGAATTTTTATTTATTTTTGAGCTTCGGATGTTCATTATTTGGAATCCGCTCCATTTTGTGGTATTTGAAAGGGGTGTATGACCAAAAGCTATTTTCTGATTGGAGCGCGGCGATATGCTTCCCAATCGGGACCCACAACAGCTTCTTACTACATAAAAACTATCTTAAAGATCATTTAATTATCTTGATTCTTTTTGTATTTTTTTCCCCTCACGTAACAATTTGTTTCTATACAGTAAGTTATAGTGAGAATGCACTCCTCCTAGAATTAAGGAGATAAGTATGCCTAAAACCTCAACACTCATGCTATTTTAAGTAAATGGTAATGTTTTTTAAAATATGAGCTCTTGTGTAAAATTCTATAGGAAGCTAGGGACTTTTGACACTCAAAGCTGAAGAATTAAACATCATTATTAGAATTAAAATATTTGGGTTTTAACTCCAAACTAGTTTTGGACCATGTGTATGAATCCACAAATTAATGACAAATGTTTGATTTTTAAATTCTATAAGAAATATTTAGGTGCCATATAAAAAATCATCAATAATAGTTAATAAAAAGTAGCAAGAATCTTCTTGATTTATGATATGATCCCTAAATATACCTATTAACTAATGCAAATGGTTGCATGGATATAGTGAGACTACATGGAAGGAATGAGCTTTGCTTCACTAATGGACATAGAAGTCATATATATGTGTTGAGCACGTGTATCAATTTGTTATGTGCAAAGTACCATTTTTGATACAAGTGCTTGAGATATTTACACCATATTTGATAACTAACATTAATAATACAATTCCATGATGTTTAAGCTACATTTTTATGGGGGCATCTAGAAAAAGATACAACCCATCAACAACCTTATCGAAGTTGATAAGTCCTAAAGAATAAAAAAGTCAAGATACAAATAAATGTTACAAGTGAATTTATTAAGATATATGAGATTAAATTTAAAATGTGTACCTATTATATGTATTCGCCTGTATGAGCGGATCCTCTGTGCACAATGCATGCTCGGTCACGGCCGTTGGCAGTAGCTAGTAGCTAGCAAGGGCCACGGCGATTGGTGGGGTTCGAGACACCCCACACCACTTCCCATAAGTGGCGCTCAGCTGACGGCCAAGATGAGTTTTTGTGTTATCCTAGTGCGGGTCCTGGTCACGCATACCATTACTTTATACTTCAAGATGAAGTTTTTGCCCTTCTTTTTCCCCCTTTGTTGGATGGTCGAAGTTATATGATAATGTGATGGAACATCCACTTTTAGGGAGGTGGTAGGTTTCATTCAGGGGTTCAAATACATGCATATGCCCTTTGTTAAGCCTAAAACCATGCAGGAGCATAGATCAGGGAAAATTTCCTAGCTTGATTTATAGTTTAATTTCTCAATTGACAGGCAGAGGTCAGGTTGAAGCGTCGTTTTTGGGTTATCTAATTCTCCAACTGTAAGTGGACACATAAGAAGGGAAGAAATTAATCAATCTTTTTATTAAATTCAAGAGAATAGATGTATTCTAAAAGCAGCAAATTATCATAATGTTTATTATGAAGGGAACCACGGGAATGAGAGAAATGAATGTCTTTGGAGGATCTCAAATCTTGGATGGCTCATAATCTTACAATTCGAGCTAGGGAGCTAAGTCCTTTAAAGTTGTGGCTTGCATTCAATATTAGGCTTGCTAATTATCCTATTGTGATTTTAGTCAAGATTTTATTTTTTATCATGTCTATTATATTTTAATTACCTGCTTCCCCGATTGCAAATGATTAAAACTTGTATGTTATGTCTATTATGGTTTTCCCCTTTCCTAGTTATAAAAGCGTGGAATTGCACATGCAAGACATTAACAATACCATTTTAAGGGGTGAAACAAGGTAATTGGGTGAATGGCCTTTTCTCTTTCATAGATGTGAGAGTTGCGTGCAGGATAAGGACATTAGAGTCCTAGAAACTATAATTCAATCACTTGGTGGAGAAGAGTCGCTATAAGATCAATGTACAATAAATGAACAAAAATCAAATAGAGGTTTAGAAACAAAATGATTATCCAGAACATTAACAATAAGTTTTAAGAGAAGAAATCAATTGAACTAAAATAATAGACTGGAACTTAAACGTCAAGGCTTAGCCTTCTTTGAATTGAATGCAAAATATAGCTTTATCACACACAAAAAAAAGTGTGTGTGTTACTAGATACAAAAAGTGACCACGAACCCTTTTCCAACATTGTATCGGTCCAAACTCGTAAATCCTTTGCCTCTTTTTCCTGAACGCAGTGTTTAGTTGAGTTAACAGCAATTACTTCATGTTGTGGTTTCTTACAGTCATCACTCTGCACTAAAATCGATCTCCACATTCCTCGCCTGGATGAGGCACACTACATGATCATCGCTCTCATCAAAATCATACCACACATTACCTTCAAGCTGCAACATCACGACCAAAATTTAGCCACATGCTAGACATGATTTAGGGACTAGGAGAAAATATAATTTCCATCATAATAGAAACCGCAAAGACATTCATTACGACATTAGATAGGCCATTAAGGTAGAAGTCAAAACCGTAATCGAACTAACACCAGAAATTCATACAAAAAGCAAATAAAACCTTGTGTTAATAGGCTCACAAGTAACTAACCAGTCTGACACATATTACTGCTTCCATTGTATTGATCAACACCCATAAGAAATTCATTAAATCACTATTGTTAGACTAAATCACATTGCTTGTCGTGGAAAAGTGGCCTAAGCAGCTCCTGTAGTGAATTGGACTAGAAGACCATTTGTAGCATGTCAAAGGAATACATTTGAAATCAGCTGAACTCATGGATAGATGCCAAGACAAAATACAAAGGAAAGAAAAGAAAAAAGTTTCATTGTTATTCCCGAAGCAAATTGTTCTACTTTCTTTTAAAACGACCGGATCACAAAGAAGCCACAGTCGAGCTGAAAAAGATCATATTGCCTCCAGAAGTAGGATACAACTAGTTTGAAATAGCAGAGAACCTACACGTAGATCCCCCCATTACATCTTGGACGTGTCTGTGTATTCCTAGTAGCTATCTAATGAATTTCAAGTATGAGATGACAATCAAACAACAACAATCCAAACTATCTTTTTCTGTTCAATTTCTTTTCCCTATTTCCCTGGGTTTACATATGAAAGCATATCTCAATGCTGGATATTTTGAGTCTGAAAGCATATAAGTTGCGTATACAAAGTTCGCTTGGAGGAAAAGTGCCAAATCCGTCTAATTGTTCTATGGTTTTGTACATGTAATGATAGAGTGATATCATCCACGACAATACCCACAAACAACCCGTACAAAGTACAAGCTTCAAATTCAAAAACTCCGAAAGGTCAAATTAGGCAGAATCTAATTGAAAATAAAAAGAAAAAAAAAAAACCATCAGCCGTACTTCTTCTACTCATACAATCAGAATAGAAAGGCAAAACCATTCAACATTCATCACAAAATCTTACTAAAAGAAATCTGAGAGGAAGCAGCGATTGCATACTTTTTTGTTTCTTGAACCATCCGGGCACTACTTGTGTCTCTGTCATCTCCACTGCCACTAATAAGATCTGCACAATTATGCCTTTGTTCCGCACTTCTAGCCAAGCGGTATAGACTATCAAATATTGGACACTATTAATAATACTTCAGAAACAGCACAATATTAATTTATATGCAATGAAATTTAACTACAATGAAATTGTCAGCCATCACATGCCCGAAAGACTTTGAACCGAAGACCCACAAACTGTAGGATTATCAACTACAATGAAATTCATCCACTACCTTAAGCAAACAATGAAATTCATCCCACAATCTCAACACGCAACAAACAACCCGTACTAAGTACAAACTTCAAATTCAATAACGGCAAAACCAGATGACACCGTAATCAAGACACGAAAAGCAAACAAATTTTGCAAAAAAGCTCTGTTTGGACAGCGAGAAAACCCAAGAATTTCTTTTTCCAACATCTCAGGATCTTCAAGAGACTCACCCAACTAATCGAAATTATGAATCTTCAAGGCGGTGTGGCAGCGACACTTCCGGCGGACGATGGGGATGGGAGGTGGGGATGGAGAAAAGAAACTAGCCGCCTCAGAATCCGGAGCGAGCGTGTCCGGATGAAGCCGCTTCCTCGCCACAGTCGGCGCCGGAGTCCTCTCGTCGACATTCGCAACGACGCTTCCCGAGAGGCATTCTGGAAAGAAGGAACGACACTTCCAGCGGATGATGGGGTTGGAGGCAGTGACGGAGACGAAAAACTGGCTTCCAGATTCCTCTCCATGGGCGCTGACGAATCCATCTCAACTAGCCGTTGGGGTTTAGGGTTTGCTTGAACAGAGAAAAATCTCCGGTCGCTCTCGTCTGCTTTCTGTTGAGAGACCGAGATTTTTCTCTGTTCAAGCAGTTGAGATGGATTCGCCGGCGCCCGTGGAGAGGAATCTGGAAGCCAACAATGATCCGCAGGGGTATGAGAGGTATCTGAGAATTCCTTTGAGATGGATTCGAGCTTTCTCAGAGAAAGCTGCGTCATCTTGAAAAGATCCGCAGGGGTATTTATAGGCATATAAAATCACCCGTTCAGACCGTCCTGCCCTTGTCCGGCTAGTCAAATTACCAGTGCCTTTACGACGCCGCTTTTTGGAGTTTGAATCGCGGCTTTGCTAATTGTCATAGTTCTCACTTTTTAGGTCAAATTTACTTGGATGATCGAAGTACATTGTAAGATTTAATATTTTTTTTTTTTTCTCTCTTTTTAGCTTTAGCAGATATTTATGTTCATTATAGTTTAAAATATTGATTATTTAAAATATGTAGGTTTAAAATAATATTGAAAAATCTTTTTAACTTTCTACTAATTAGTTTTTAGCTCTTTGTCATTCATTTATGTTGGGCATAGTTTAAAGGGTTGATCATTTAAAATATGTAATTTTAAAAAATCTTGCAAAATATTTTTTTTTTAATAAACTAAAACTCTCACCAAATTTTATTTGATGACTTGGATTAGAAAATAACAGTATAAAATCTTCTTTTACTTGAATAAAAAAAGAAGTATTTACTCTCTTTGTTTTATTATCTAGGTGCAAATCTAATAAATTTTTCATTCACATTATTGTTCTAAATCACATCTAAAAATTAATAAGAGTGTTAGAAGTTACCTAGATATGATAGTTTATATATATATATTTTTTGTAATTTTAGAAACTTGTGTAGATGTGTTGATTATAATAAGTTGTCCGTGTATAATATATTTTCGCAAATAAATATAAACAAGTAATCTTTTGTGTGTAAAAAATACTCTGAATGTTAAAATTGAATAAATTGAAAGTGAATGTTAAAATATTCAATTTTGTTCTTGGAGTGAATGGAAGCTGTTGAAAGCCCAATAAAGCGTTTCTTCATGGCTTTTCAAAGGCAGCTTGAGAGATGGCAATGGAGGAGAAGGGCAAAGGCAGTGAGAGATGGAGTGGAGCCATAACCAATCTGACGGAGATGGCTTCCAATCTGGAGTCACTCCAGAAGTTACTTCTTAAGAAAGCCGTCTTTGTCGACGATGAGACCTTTACCAAAGCCTCTCTCAGTTCCGAACAAGCCCGAGCCATCAAGGTTGATCCATCTTTGTTTGACTTTGATTTCCATTTAATTCATATTTTTATTTCTCTTTCTAATAGTTTGGAATAATATTCTGATCTGGGGTTCTCGTTATCTGCCTGCGATTGCTCCCTTTTTGTCTGATTTTAGATATATGCTATGAGGAAAGGTGATTTTCGGGTTAATCTGGATTCCGATCATTGAATTCCTTGATTTTACATTCTGTTTCCTTTTCATGCATATGAATGAGGATATCAATCAAATCTATCCCAATCTCCCTTAGGCATGAGTTGCTTAATTTAAGATAACAATTTTGTTGTAGTTTTTTATTCTGTTCTACATGAGTCTGCTGCTAGATAGTATAGATTGCTATGCTTTTGTAGTGAGCACTTGTTCTTCCTGTTTGAGTATCTGCAAATACTACTAAAGCAGTTTCAGGAAACTTATGCATTGCAGTCCATACTGTTGGTGTAGGTTCTTGAACAAAGGGTAGAGACATTGGAAAGAGAACTTGATAATGCAATTACAGCTGCTGCTCATGCTCGTTCTGAGAAAAGACAGGCTGAAGCATCTCAGAAAGCTGCCGAATTACATGCACAAGAGGTTACCAAAGAGCTTGAGAACACCACGAGTATGTTTTTGTCACCCTTTCTCCATCTAATTGAGCTGCAAAATAAATAAAAACCTGAAAAAAATCTTGGCAATTTTACATTGTTATTTCCCTCCCCTCTAAACACGCCCACACCCCAAAAAAGGGAACTTCCTGAAAATATAACTTTTGGACCTCATATATATGTTCCCTGAACAAGAAATACTGAGACAAGCCTCTTTGTAGGAATAGTTGTAGATGATCTTGATATCCAAACCAGAGATAACTGGTTGGGTTATACCATGTGAAGTTGCTATTTGTGTTCCTTTGCTGACATTCCATAATCCTAATTATTGTGTCACCACTTGAGTATGCTAAACCGTACTTTGATGGGGTACATGAATTTTGTTTTGAGCTCCTTTTAGTATCAGTGAAAAATTCCTCCTCTGAAGTTCTCAAATCAGTTTCATTTAGTATTTAATTTCTTCTTTTCCTTCTTTGGGGAGATTTTATTCTGATGTCAGTTTGAAGCTTGAGGCCTTTTCCCATCATTCCCGTCATTAGGTGTACTTCTATGGTAGCATTATGGATTTTGAAGTGTATCAACACCTCAAATGTTTGCATGTTATCATACTGGTGCTTTAATCTGATAATGGTCAGAGATTTGTAGTTTTTGTTTTAGTAAATTACTTGTGGGGGCATATTAGGGTTCCATTTGTGATAGTTGGATGGCCATATTGTTGTTTAAATAGCAGTTTGAGGTACAAATTTGTTGTCCAAAATGGCAAAGAAGTATCATCATTAGTGGTATGCGATTACTGCAAAGTCCATAGTATTGGCACTTCATGAACTGAGTAAGTTCTGGGGTCCTTTGTTTTTATTGAGCAACTGAGCCTTCTGGCTGAAACAATTTTCTTCCAGTTGTGCTGGTGGTAGGATTATGATTTGTTCTGAGCTAATCATAGTCCTGCTTTTACCAAAATTATTTGGCTAAATTTCTTGAGTTTGGGCTAGGATGAGAGCCATAGGAATGTACTTGGGCCTGAAATAGAGTTCAGGCTTGGTCAGGCTCAAGTAGGCTCAATTTGTAGCTGGCCCCGCTTGATTTTGTGGTCTTCCTATCTGATTTTCGCACAGATTGTTTCCATTTAGTAGTGTAACTGAGGAACTCAATGGGTTTAAAGCCCCATGACTTTTTCACCCATCATTCGGTTCTTAAGAGGTTGGAGATGCATTTAGGCCACAGCCCATTGGCAATGAAAATAAAAATACAGTAGTCTCCAAATCTCTGTTCATTTAGGCTGCTCTGCAATGGGTGGCTCATATAAATAAGGTGGACGAAGCTTGAGCCATTTGGGCATGAGTTTGTAAATCATGTTATTTGAACCAAAGGGAGTTAGACAATGGCTATGGAACTTTTAAAAGTTAAGTATTTGCATGCCATTTATTGCTATAACACCCAAACCAAAACACCTTGCCACTTATTGTCAAAAACCATGAAAATTAATTATCACTTTAGAGTCTCAATCTCATACTGATTTGGCCCTCTATAATTTTTCTTTTAATTAAAGATTTCAGTAAATTGCATGATCTGCATGTGGGACCTCTCCAAGTGTCATGAAATGTTTAAAGTCAGCCTTGCTAAATAATGGCACCAAAAAAACTCGCAGTCTTCCATAGGAATAGAATTCAGTGCCGTGAAACTAAGTAACAAAGAGATTACTGATCATTTTGTGGGATCCTTGGCATCAAGATATTGTGTACAGCTCATGTGGAGGTTCCTTTGGCACCCCCAGGGGTCTTACATTCAGCACAAATTGGCTCTTTAGTTGGTAGGGACTTTTCATTGAGCATCATTGTTGTAATGGTATCAAAACTATAGAATGAACATTAATGCAATCGAAATTTTAGATATAATATGAAATTCTCATCAAGTTTGGGGCTTGTGAGTGTAATTGCTCCTCTGAAAAAAAAAAAAGTCTTCGCCAACATCATTCATTGTTGGCTGCAGAGGTTTTTGAGCTGCACATGGAAGAGTTGCGTGCAAAACAGGAGGAAATCGCAAAGCGGGATAAGGACATTAAACTCCTAGAAGCTATTATTCATACGCTTGGTGGAAAAGAGGCACGTTCCACAAATGGGTGAAAGCCGCTCTTGTGAGTGTAGTTCATGCCACTTGGGCCTGTTTGGAGTCATGCATAATGTAGATTTTGTTTGTAAAGCTTTTAATCTGTAAAATGCTTTGCCAAAAGGCGGTTATTGAAAAGCTGTTTAACTGTTATTGTAAATTTATATCCAATAATTTGTCTTGTTTGTGCCTTTTCCTTTTTTCTAGTGCAATACAATCAATATTTGATCTAGAGGTTTTTTTCCATGATGAAGAGTTCTTGCAGTAGGGGCATTCAGGTAGACACAAGATAAATGCGTAAACTTCCAGTATATATTCACAAAATTAATCAAACTTTTGGCATTGGATAACTGTTTTAGTAGCTTTGCCCTTTTGGGGGTTCCAATTTGGATGTTAATTGAAAAAAAATTAAACTATCATACTAGGCTCCTAACAATAGAAATATTGATTGCCATTTTACTTAAACCAGGACCAATACTCGGATCCGTAAGTCCGAACCCCTGTCGTGATCCTTAGCAATGCATTCAGCTGCTCCCCCTCTTAACAGCTCTGGGTTTATTGGGTCCCCAATCAGGTCCCCCTACAATGCAGGGGTTATCCCAGTGGGGGCATCTTGTGCCGGTTCTAACTTGTTTCTGTCAGAGGGAGACTTACCCTACATTCAGTGCACTGGGCAGCCACAGTTTGGAGGCCAATCCCGGACTCAAAGCAAGTGGTGGTGCCTACACTTTGCTGTGCCAAGTGTTACAGGTGCTCCCAGTAATTAGGGGTTGTGTTGTTTTTACTCATTATAGGTAGTTTGCCCCTTATCTGTTGAGCCCATATTTCAAAGTGGAGCCGCTTTTCTTCCAAAAACTCAAATTTTAAAAGGACCAACTCCGTCATGACTACGGCCCTAACACCAGGCAACAACATATATGCATTAGGGGACGCATATAAGTACACACATATTCTAGGAAATTAGGCTCAAAATCAACGTGATCACTTACTCTAAAATTAATAATTTCACTAGTAGTAGGAAATAATTTAATTATGGGATGAACTGTTGTTGATGGATTAGTGAGAACCTTGCTTTGGACCTTAATGATACCTAGAACTTTTGAATTAATAAGACCCTTGATATGTTTCGAATCAATACTTGTTCTTTATCTATTCTTTCCTACTTGTATCTATATTTTACATATATAAAGGTATTTCAGTTTTCTTATATTTTTAAACAATGAAACATATCATCTAATATAAATTGTTGACAAATACTTAGATTAGTTAAGAACAAATAATGCTTACGAGATTTCTTGATTCTAAGTTAAATGCCAAAGACATGTAAAAAAAATCATACAAAAAATGAAATATTTATGACACATACTTGGATTTCCTATACTATGGGCTCACCAGATAATTAAATAATTGTAATTTTTAGCAGAAAATAGAACGAAAATTGTAAACAGCCAAAAGCTTTGACTCCCAAATCCGGTGCGGCCGAGTCGCTGCAGCTCTCGTCCCGTCTGTGTTAAACGGAGATAGTGAATCTAGAAAAGGTATATATTGCGGAGTAGAATGTGTTAGAACAAGCAATCTTGGGCGGTGCTTTCGGAAATGGAAGGGAATTCATCGCGCCCTAACCTGAAGCGGTCTTTCTTCGAAGTCGACGATGGCGATTCCGACTCCAACAAGCCTCCGTCGTAAGGCTCTCCTTTCTTTCCCAAAACCCTAATCTTTCTCTTCTATTCCCCTTCCTGTTCTCTGTACTGGCATTCATCAAACAATTCCTTTTTTTTCTGTTCTTTTTTTGCTGCTTTAGCGAACAGTCGTTATTGTTCTTATGCTTGAATTGTTCTTTCAGCGGTTGGTGTCTTAGTGTCTATTGAGTGCAGAAACAAAAAAGAAGAAGAGAGTTTTCGATTTTATGTTCGTGAAACCATAGAGCCCTGTGTATTTGATTTTCCTTCTCCTAATGGAATCCTGTTTATTATTCTTCCTAAGCAAACGGGGTTACAGTGTGTCTTACTCCACATGAAGAAGAAAATTCTAATGTGTACTTGGGTGTGCATGTTTCAGTTATGGTCATCTTCTATAGTTACTGCTTCGACTTGCTGAGTTGTGTTACATTGACATTACAGGCAAAAGAGGGTTAGGTTTCCAAAGGGTAAGAAGGCTAAGCCAGGAGATGAACCGGTGAACAGAAGTGAACCTGAGAATGCTGAGAGCGATTTGATGAATCCCCGCTTTGCTGCCAAAGAGCGTGCAAAGCGTCGAAATCAGATGACTGCCGAGCTCTTTGCTGAAGAAAACAGAGGCATACGTAATGACTTTGTGGCAGCCGAAGTCGATTACGGGGTTTGTGATTTCATTTCTGCATCAACTGTTAACATTTTCATCATTGGCGTGCTCATTTTGTTGGTATTGCCGTTTTGGTTGTAAGATGAGTATTAACTTAAAGAGCACTTGCATGAGTTTAGTGCTATGTTTCTGTTTTAAATCGGGCTTTTATCATTTTGAACCTCTTCTTAGTTGGAGATTAATGTCCATCTCCCTGATTGTTGGAAAATGGCCTTTCAACTCTGGGAGGAAGTTGACCCATATATGTTCTTATTGTGGGAGCATATTCGTAATTTGGAATTACTATATCTTGAATTGGCTGCATTCTTTAGAGTCAAGATGATTGCTAGTTTTATCTGTTATGGATCAATGGAAAAGGTGGCAAATGATGGGATATCTTTTTGCAGGATAATGATAACTTTGTTGAGGATGGGATTCAAATAGAACCTTTCAATTTAAACAAAGAGAGGGAAGAAGGTTATTTTGATGCAGAGGGAAATTTTGTTGAATATGTCAATGATAAAGAAATCAAGGTAAAGCATCTTACTTATGGGCATCCTAATTGCAGAATTGCACAGGTATATTGAGTTCATGGTAGGGTTCTTGTAGGATGCATGGCTTGATAGTATTGACGTTGAACCAAAATATGCTGGAAAAGGAAAGTCTGCAACAAATAATGAAGATGATGTCCATGACCTTTCTTCTGATGACATTGGAAAGATAAAGAGGCGCATTGCTGATGTACTTGAGCCTGGAGAAACGGTAAATTTTACATTGTGTGTATGTGTGATTTATATTCATGTATTTGCATTTGAAACTATTTGTGACATTGCTATTTAGATTTGTCTGGTAGCCTATCTTACTGCATTGTCAATAGAATACAAAATTGTGTTTAGACTCTTGTAGATTCTTTCTTCTCCTCTGTAAAATAGCTTTCTTGTATGTGTTGATTTTAGGTAATAGTTAACTTAGTCTAGTATTGGCATGGTGGCCTTTTGCTTATTTTGAATGTCTGTATTGATCTTTGAATATAGTTGGACAACCAATGTATATTTACAAAGAATATGATGTCAATAAAATGTGCAATGACAGATGCTCCAAGTGTAATTGCAATTTAAATTTAAGGTTCGTGTGTAGGTTTGCACCTCATCTATCTTGGATACACCTTACAAACTCTTAACTTTTGCTACAAATGAAAATTGAAGTTTGGGAATTGGCATTTACTTCTCCATTATAGAAATTTAGATTTTTTTGTGAAAAAGTGATAAAAAGGTGACTTAATCCAGAAAAAAAAAAAACAGTCTAGGATTTGGAGTCTTTGCATAGTTGTTGTAGTTGTTTCATTTTTTTTTTCCTTTTTGTGTGTTCTTTTCTTTTTTTAAATTTTGTGGAGTGCGAGAGGAAATCTATTGTCAGATGTTATGCCGAATTTTAGATATTAAAACCTGAGTTCTCCATCTTTGATTACATTGATGGTCTGGACTTACATGCTAGTCCTTATTTTATTCATTTGGCTGTGTATACTTTGGTTTGAAAACCTCTTCTTTCAGTAAATTAGAGCATTCTGCTCTTTTTAAGTGAAGGATCATATTAATCATTGGAAAAAAAAAAGCTAATTTTTTTTTGATAATTGGTGTTCCAATAATCTGTTGATGCAACAGGCGTAGGTGGTTCAATTGCAAACGATGTGAATGTGTACAAAGAAGATCTATAAATATCTAGACTGGTTCAATTGCAAACGATGTGAATGTGTACAAAGAAGATCTATAAATATCTAGACTGGTTCAATTGCAAACGATGTGAATAGATACAAAGAAGGTCTATAAATATCTAGACTGGTTCAATTGCAAACGATGTGAATAGATACAAAGAAGATCTATAAATATCTAGACTTATTGGATGGAAGTAATGGAAACTGTTGACATATGTATTAACACTAGTGATTGTTATCTGATATGTTTATCCAAATAGCTTGTGGAAATTATATGGATTTATCAAATAATAGAGGAGATTAAGGAATTCATCAGTAGTTGTATCTTGTTCTATCAGTGGAGATTTCAATATGCGTTCAGGACAATACTGTTGCTAAACGATGAAAGTTGGAGAACCATTTTATTGCTATCGTCATCATGTATGGATTAAGAAATGTTTGTATTGTGTGCGTAACAGAGTGAACTTTCCATCTTCTGATCTGCTGACAGGCTTTACAAGCTTTGAGAAGGTTAAAGGGAACTTCAGGCAACAGAAAGGAGAAGATGTCAGCTGAAACAAAGATGGTATTTGACCAGCTTACTGAAGATGCGATGAAGCTAATGGAGAATGGCGAGCTTGGTAAAATTTTGTTGCTTGAGTAGGCTTACTTTTTCATTGATTTTGAATGTTTTATATGTTATCTTGCCTGTTCATCTCAATCCTCAGGTATCCTTCGTACCTTGAAAGGGTGCTTTGTTATTTAACTTTCTAGAAGGAATCCAGTTCTGATGCCAATGTTACACTTACTTCATTTACTTATTGGTGGAATATCTGTTCTCCAGATGTGTATCATGAAAAGCAGGAGGTGTTTCAGCGGGAGGCAGGTCAGTGTTTAACTAAGTAGTTTTTCTTTTCTCTCTTTCAGTAAGTAAGGTACAAATGTCTGCTTGTGTCATGTGTATGTCAGTTAATACACTTGTCTGCTTTTATGTAGCCCAGAAATTTTCCACAGATGCATGGGTGCATGCATATGTTTGTTTTCATATCCTGGAATATTTTACTACCTAATACATTCATCATAAAATGTATATGTGCTTGTGCGCGTGTGTGTATGTTAGTGCATATGTGTATTTGTGGGCACATATTTGGTTTTATATGCTGGTATTTGCGGTTCACTTATGTCTTCAAGCAAGATAGTCTTGGATATATATGTGGTGTTCACTAGTGGATTCTCTCCATTTACCCTAGATTATATTTATGAGTCAATTTATGTGGTCATGGTGTCTACATTATACCCTTGATTTGTTTAGAATAAAGCAAATACTATATGTTATTGGAGGAAGGGCTGCCATATGGAAACTTCCCTGGGGGTTAATGTCTACTGGGTATTGCAAATAGGGTCGTTTGGTTTTGTTGTTAGACATCTTAAGGTTATGGGTCTGGTTTACTTCAATCTTGTTTGATTTAGTTTTGAATATTGATCGGTAACTGTCAGCCGTTACCTTCTCTGAATATGAATTTCATTTTTTTTTTTTTTCCATTATCTGTGTTGGGATTCATCTATGTGAGCAAGTCATGTAAGTACTAGGTTCGGAATTGTCAACCTTTTATAGTTTTCCTAAGGGGTGACTCAGATAAAAATCATTCTAGGGGAATGGAAGACTCCATGAAGTTCCTTCTAGGCAACTGTGAGAATGTCTTCTTGATAATACTTCTGCTCTTTTTACCTACTAGTTTCAGTACTAAACTGCCAAATTAGTCTCGGATGGGGGAAATTCCTGAATCCCTTCAAATTTCAAGAAGATGCTCTTTAATACTTCTTCTCCCCATTTCTTAAATCCAGTTTTAAGAAGGCACCTATCAGCCCACCATTAATGTACCAGAAGTCAATAATGAAGTTGCTGTTATTGTTTACTAGATATTATTGTCACTTTTAACATCGTCAGCTATTCTCTGTTGTTTGAAGGCTTTTTTTAGATTGCACTGTGTGGCCAGCCCAAATCATTCACTTCTCTAATGATCGTCTTTAATCATATTGCCAAATATCCAGACAAGCCCACTGATCTAAGATATTTCCTAGGATCATTGATTAAATATATAAAGACATAACATGGCTTTGATTCCGTTTGGTGTATGATACAGAGATGACAGTGAGTCCACTTTTTTTCTTTTTGTTCATTAGTGCTGCAGTCATGATATCCATCTCTTGAAAAAGTTACGCTTTTATTTATTTGTGGTGCAGAAAGAATTGATAGCATTGGCCACATTATGGGGGCAAGAAAATCCAAAACTGCTTCTGCATCAAATAATAGACACCATTTAGACTTGCTACATTGCACTTAACTTTCAATCTTTTATTTGTTACTTGTTTCCCCAACTTAATTTGCAGAGATGAACAACGTCATAACTTTTTGATAACTATCCTTCCTCCAAGACTTTCTAATTTTTTTCCCCCTTTTTGTGTAGGGTAGAAATTTTCGTCTACTATTAGCAAAGTGAATGAAACTGGAAGAAATAAAGTTGAATTCCCCTTTCTGATTTGACATATCAACCACTCCCCTAAAGGTCCTAAACCCCATATTATTTCTATTCTGCTGACTCACTTGCTGATACATATAAATCCTTGCCATACTGAATGACTATCATTATTCGTATCAAACGCATAGCAACTCACCAGATAAGGAAAAAGAAAAAGAAAAAGAAGAAAAAAAATCCATTAAAAAAGTGCATGATTCTTAGTTTTCTAATCGTAGTTCAATCTTACCGTCAGTCTAAAACTAAGCCTTCTTACACCAAAGCCCAGGAATACAAAGCCAATCTCAAACTCTAAATTTGGGGGTTTTACCTGCACTGTTACTTGCATGTATGATCCTTTCCCCCCCCCCCAAGGGGGCGCCCCGCGGGGGGAACATGGAAAAAAACACATCTACTTATAATGTGAAATGGCTTTAGATTAGCAACTACAAGGTGATGTGCATAGCCTGGAGCCTGAGCTCTGATATCTAACTTTCTGATTCTGAGTTCTTAAATTTTAAAACAGCCGTCTGTATTCAGAAACTCCCAAGTGCTTTAGCCCATCTATATCGATTGAAACCTCAAATTAAGCTTTTACCTACAATACCTACTTGTTTAACTTATCTGTTCCACACACGAATATGTGATGCTTTCTTTTTCTGTATTAATGTACGTCAAATCAAACTTGAAGCTTAACATTCTTGTTGTCAATTAAAGAGTAGCTGATCTTCAAATTGAAATGCATCTTGTTTGTTTATTTTTCACTATTTACCTCATTTTGAGAGGATTCTGAGAGAATAGATGTGGCAATGAAGGCACATCAGTGAGTGCAAGTCATAGATAGCCCTTATTAACTATATTTTCCTTTCTCTCTTTTGGCTTTCTCAGAAGGTTATGAGAAATTAGCTAAGGCAAGAAAGGAAGGGATATCAATAAGTGCGAGGCAGGGAAATTCAAGTTATTTCGACTTAGGGAAGGGCTTACTCTCTGACTTACCAGATTCAGGAGTAGCTTCTACAGTGCTCCCTGATACTCTTGCAGATACTTCAAATCGAAATGCATCCACTGCTGAAACTTCTAACAATGATGCCGATGCTTTTGATATGTTTGCGGATGAGGATGAGCGTGCTATTGCTAAACAATCTTCTGAAGGAAGTACTGTGCTTTCCGGACCCAATTCTGATGCATCCAGCCAACCATCAGCAGATGCACCTAACACTGACTCAGCTGGTATGTTATTATTTTATTGGTTAGGGGATTTTCGGAAGCTTGGTCCATTGCCTATTAAGAGTAAAAATTTGGTTAATATATTCAGGGGGCTAGATTATTGGCATACGAAATAGGACTTTATACTTGACATGGTTTCTTTTTGCACTAACTATTTCTTGGTCTGCAGGAGGAGCTTTGTCCTATGATTATGTGTACGACGACTCCACTGGGTACTCTCTCTTTCTCTTTCTCTTTCTCTCTCTCTCCTCTTCTCTCCTCTCCTTCCACAAACTAAAATCCCCCCTCCTCTCTTCCTGAAAAAAGGGAAAAGAGATGGGAAGAGATTTGTACACATTTGTGGGTCTGCTTGTCACTTGTTTGCCATTTTTTTTTTTTCAACTCGTTTGTTGGATTGTTGAAGTTATATGATAATGTAATGGAACATCATCTTTTCTTTGGTTATAATGACAGACATATTCGCTTAGGAGAGAGCTGGTAGGTATGCGGATACCCTTTGTTTAGCCTGAATCCATGCTGGAGCATAGATCAGGGGAACTTCCCAAGCTTGAGTTACAATTCAATTTCTCATTTGACAGGCAGAGTTCAAGTCAAAGCATGGTCTTTGGGTTATCTAATTCCCCAATTGTAAGAGGACATAGAAGAAGAGAAGAAATCAATCAATATTTTTATTAAATTCAAGAGCAAATTCTAAAAGCAGAAAATCATCATAATGGTTATTGTGGAGGGAAGCATTGGAATGAGAGAAATGAGTCTTTGGGGGATCTTGGATCTTGGATGGCCTATAATCTTACAACTCGAGGTGGGGAGTTGAGTCCCTTAAAGTTGTGGCTTGCATTCAATATTAGGCTTGTCAATTATTCTGTTCTGATTTTAGTCAAAAAAGTTTCTTTTTTGTTATGCAATGAGCCAAGGTAGTTATCCCAGCATAAACAGCTTGCACGGAGATTGCTAGTTTGCACCTCTTTATTTGCTTCCATGATTGCAAATGATTAGAACTTGTATGTTATGGCTATTATAGTTTTTCCCCTTTCCTGGTTAGAAAAGCATGGAATTGCAAATGCAAACCATTAACAAAACCATATAAGGGGTCAGACAAAACAAGTTGGTGAATGGCCCTTTCTCTTTCATAGGGGAAGTCCCACAATGTGAAGTTATTCACTTTTCAATTATAGAAATCGTCTAGTGTGATTTCATGGTTCACCTGCTATTATGGTGTTGCCATTATTGTTTAATAAAATGGTTTCTGTGGTTATTTTCTCTCAACAATGCCAGTGCGGGATTGTAAATGTTGGTAGTGAATTGTTTCTCCTGTCAATTATGGCAGAGGCATGTACAATTTTATTGAGAAAAAGCTTGTACATGTGTGGTTGTTTTCATTTACTTTTCATTAGTAGATGGAGGGCCGACCAAATTTGTGCTTATTCGGATCATGGTTTTGTCAATATCTTTTATGGAACTGTTTTGTGGGTCTGTCTCTTCAAAGTTGAGATTAAAGACTATGATTATCGTGAGTTATTAATAATAATATCTAAAAGGATAATGGTAACAGTAGTTTCTACTACTTAATATATAGGCATATGGACTTTGTTTGTGAGTTATCCAGTCTATGGGCGCATGTCTTAGTGTTCAGCAAATGTTTTTATTGTCTATTTTTGTGCCTTTTTGTTACCTGAATTGATACTTGTTTCTGTAATTAAATCTCGGCTACTTTGACCTTTCAGGTACTACTATAGCAGTAGCTTGGGATATTATTATGACCCGTCTACTGGACTTTATTGCTCTGCAGCAACAGGGCAATGGTAACACTCATTCATACTTGGTCTACTTTTATGGTGATGGCCTAATTGGTTGCTGTTCATTGCCCTTAACTTACTAGCTTTTGTGTTTATCCCTAGGTATTCATATAATGAGGAGACGGGCACATATGATGTTCACCAGGCCGAATCCAACGGGAACTGAAGGAGAGACCTTTGCTGCTTCATTTGAGGACTTTGTAAAGTAGATAGAGTTAGGTTTGTGATCTGACGTTGGATCATCAGATAGATCCTACATGAGATTCCCTTTCTTTCTTTCTCTCTCTCTTTCTTTCTTTTCCAAGCCAAATCTCTAACCTTAGTCCTGGCTTTTCTTGTGCAAGGTCACTGTAATTTTCTCTAATGTGTCAACCCATTACTGTGTTTTTATGGGTTAGCATTCTATCTCCAAGGAATGCCCTTCTTTACAAGTATTCTTAGATCTATTTCCGCAGCTACATTAATACTAGTCACAGCTTCTTTGCTTTGTAGCCAAGGTCCCTTGATCTCATTCACGAAATCTTTCTACTGCCAGCTTGGGGGAGAGGATAAAAGCATAAATAATCAATGAGGGACTTGGGCGTATGAACTAACGTTTGATCCTTACGAGGTCTATCTTTTGGAGCAGTGAACAGACGACAACTTCTAGCTCCTACTCAATTATTGCTTCCAAAATGGTCTCCCTAAAGTTTAGGGACCATCTGGAATCAAAAGTCAATTTACAATGGCCTAACCATCGTGGGTGCAGATTGTAGATATCGGGCGGAGACTCTAGAGTCAAGTCAACCAGAGGATATCCTCATTTGGTGGTCTAAGTCGAACTTGAGAGGAGTGTAGCACTTGGACGAACATGGCCGTCAAACAGGAAAATGAACAAGCAAAAGCACCGAAACAGGAGAGGAAGTAAGAGGAAGCTTGATATTTTTGAATCTTTGAAGTAATAAGTCAAAAAGGCCACTGTTTTCTTCAAACCCAGATCCTAATCCGTGGTCAAAAAACTTGATTTTCTTCACCTCTTGACAGGGACTAGTAGAATCCCTTCATTCATTGCAGTCGACTTATGTTCATTATCGTGCATGTGACTGTAATCAGATAATCCTTCAAAAACTGCCGCTGTTGTAGTTTGAACAGAAGTTGTTTCGACCTTCCCATCAAGACTTTGGTTTATTGTCGATTTAGAAGAATAGACAAAGAGTCATCACAGCAGATCTAGATGACTTGTTCAACAATGTGGTAGCAAATTCTCCTTTGTGGCGTGAAATCTCGTGCAAGGAGGATGAGGGAATCTGATGAGTATTTTATGAATTAAGCCACCATAAAATGCAAGTTGGACTAGATTAGCAGACCTAGCCTTCCGTGTATGACAAACTAAAAGCCCCTCTTTTTCCAAGATTGCAACTTCATGATCATTACTTTGCCTAGCGTCCAACGATAATCCCTCCAAAATTTTTGTATATGACAAGTTGATGAACCCTATAATCTGTTACGGATTGAAATTTTATTTATTTTGTTTAATTGTATGGATGTGAGGAGTCAGAGTAATAATCCATGCAATAGTTAAGTAAGACCAAGTTTGTAGCATATTGTTAATGAGATCTAACCTCTAGCAGTTGTGAGCTTAGCTTATGTTGTTGGATAGGATTCTACCAGTGATTGGCTTATCTTTTGGACTCTAATAGGTAGATGGAGATGGAGTAATCCAAAGGAGAGGAAAAATCAAAATTATTATTATTATTATCATTATTTTTTTTTTATTAGAAACAAAGGAAATACTTTGATAAATTTTTTTAATAATAACAAAATTGAGTATAATAATTACACCTCAAATAAGTATAAAAGACATGGTATAAACCTAATCTTTAAAAACAAGAGAAATACTTACATATAAAACTGACACATAAAAATATAAAAATAAAAATATGAAATACATTAGGCAGCATATATACTTAACTCTATAGTGACATATAATCATGTAAGTCTAATTGATCTTTCACAAAAACAGGTAAGCATAGGTGAGACAATGAATTAGGCTAATCAAAAAGTCTCACATTCTAAACCCTATGCCCATAATTAGAAAGATGGTTCACAACTAAATTCACTCTCGATAAACATATTACACTTTTGTAAATGCTGAAATCATGGATAGATGTTGGCAAAAAATTATAATTATACTTGAAGCATTTGGAGGTTAGTATTTCCTAAAAAAACTATTTGTATTTCTATGCTGGTAGAATATTTTGGGAAATTTAAATTTAAATCAAAGAATTATTAATTTTCTTTTATTAGGGAGGGAGTGATGAGATTTAGGAGATTTATTGAAGAGGGGGAAGGGTAGAGTTCCCGGCTGCTACTAAGCTGTGCCCTGGCAAAAAAGTCTTTCTTCACGGCATTAACAGAATTTAATGTTGAAGTTATCATTTATATTAAGGGTACTATTGGAGCCACCTAACTGTTCGTGGAGAACCACTAGTGATAAAAATGTAGCCTTTCCCCTCCAAGAAAAGACATCACTTGGAAGTGGAAGCAAGAAAAGACATCACTTGGAAGTGGAAGCTATCAAAACAAATGATGTTAAACTCAAGACCTAACAAGAGGCAGATTCCAGACATGGCCTAGTCCTACGGTTATCAAAAATAGACAACACTTGTATCATTAACCTTTCATGTTTACATATCTATATCCGTCGATCGCGTCTTATTACTACGTTTCTAAATCGCTTGGGCTGTTGCTCTTGTCAAATCTCCATGCAACGATGAGAAATGACTCAGAGAAGAATTGCCTACGACTTTCATAGTTCTTGGGCGACCCGTTGCATCGTTGGCCGGAGTTCTGGATCGGCATTAACGCATGAGAATGCCATTTTAGCGATTGCGACTACTGCATCAGCCAAGTGACTATCAGGAGCTGCTATGCGCTTGTCCGAGCTATCCTTCAAAAGCATACCATGGCCATTCAGGGCCAAAGAAGACGAATTTGATGAAGATGACGTTGATGATGAAGTTGAAAGCGACATTAATAGTTCACCAGGATGATATCCCACAATTATTTCTAACATCACTACACCAAAGCTATATACGTCACATTTCTCGGTAGCCTTCATTGTGTAAGCAAGCTCTGAAAATTTCAATCAATAAATGAACAGAAGGCTATGCATCAGAAGATAGGTAAATCAAAAAAAGATATATCTGGAAAACTTAATCAAGTTTTGTCAATTAGTTATTAGTTGAATGTGTGATTTTGAGTGCGTGCGTAAATAAAAAATAAAAAAAGGTTTATGAATATAAACAAAGAGGCTGTGTTTGAAGAAAGAACAAAAAAAATTACCAGGAGCAATGTATCCATATGTTCCAGCAAGCCCTGTCCAGTTAGAGGAATCAAGCTTCACTAGCCTAGCGGTGCCAAAGTCTGAGACATGAGCTTCATAATCTTCATCCAGCAATATATTGTTGGTCGATATGTCTCGATGGATTATTGGTGGGTTGCAGTTGTGATGCATGTAGGAGAGAGCATTAGCAACCCCTTTAACAATGTTGATTCTTCGAACCCAATCCAACTCCTTTGCTCTTTCCTCGTCCTTCAGAATTTTAGCTATGCTTCCTCTCTCCAAGTACTCATACACCAGAAACGATTGCTGAGCATATGAACAGAAACCATGAAGCTTCACAATGTTTCTATGGCGGATCTTTGTCAGGGCCCGAACCTCGCTCTCGTAACTCTTGTGCTCTTCCAGGTCTACGCAGTGTAGCCTCTTCACGGCTACAATCTGGCCTGAAGACAACTCCGCTTTATAAACACTTCCGGTCGCCCCCACTCCGATGCAGTACTTGCCATTGAAACCTTCAGTGGCCTCCTTAATGTCTTCGAAAACCAAGTTCCAATCGTATCTCCAAATTGAAAATAGATTTCCATGACGTGAATCTGCCAGCTCGTTGCTGTTATTTTTCTTTCTCTTTTTCAGAATACAAAGGATACCAATGATGATGGTGAAAAGGAACAGAGCTGCAGGTATAGGGGACTGAAATCAGAAGGGCAACTCTGCGGTGTTCTGCATCTTTTACAGGAGGATGGCAACTCATTAATCCGGTATGGTTCCCGCACAACCCTCTGTTGTTTCTAAACGCTTCACTTGGCATGTCTTCAAAGGCTTTGCTGTCTGGAATTGGACCCCCCAATTCATTGTAGGATAAATCAATGAACCTCAAGCTCTGCATCTGATTGAAAGAGGGGGGGATGGACCCATCAAGCTCATTGTGGGACAGATCCAGTATCTCCAATTTGACCAGGTTCCCAAGTTGCCATGGGATATCCCCAACAAGCCTGTTCCTGCTAAGGTCTAATAGAACTTGCAAGGACAACAAATTGCCAATTTCAAACGGAATGCTTTGAGAAAAGCTGTTCCTGCTCAAATTTAAGAGCAACATTTTTGAGCAGTCACCTAGCTGTTTTGCTATTGGGCCACTTAGGTTGTTTGCTGCTAGATCAAGATAGGCCAAATCCGGTAAGGACCCAATCTCCGGGGGAATGGAGCCAGAGAGACTGTTATTGCTCAAAGTCAGATTGAACAATGATTTCAGCTTCCCCAACTCATAAGGAATTCTTCCCACAAGCTTGTTTGAAGAAAGATCAAGCACATGCAAACGGGAAGTTTCCCCAAGCTCTGGAGGTATCTCTCCAGTAATACGATTATTGGAAATCTTTAAGCTTGTCAAAAGCTGACACTTTCCCCAGTTTGGTGAAATCTCACCATGAAAATTATTGTACCTCAGGTCAACATAATCAAGATTTGGGTATATACCGAAGTCTTCAGATATGTTACCTATGAGATCGTTCCTATCAAGTCGAAGTCTTGTTAGGCTGGTGCAGTTTTTCAAGCCTTTAGGAACAGTGCCAGTAAAACGATTGTTACTTGCACAAAAGTCTTTAAGTATGACTCCTTGACATATACTTTCCGGTAAAGAGCCAGAAATGCTGTTGTTTGACAAGAAGAACAATGTCAAGTTGGTGAGATTGTTGATCTCACTTGGTAAGGGACCAGACAACTGGTTTCCATAGAGTGACAAAACCTTGAGGCGAACCAAATCACCCAAAGAGGCTGGAATTGAATCTGTCAGATTGTTTAAATTCAAGCGGAGCTCAGTGAGAGCTCTCAACTTGCCAAGTTCAGGTGGGATGGAGCCAGACAGATGATTGTTGGCAAGGATTAGAAGTGAAAGACTGGTTAAGTTTCCAATATCAGAAGGAATGGAGCCTGAGAGAAGGTTATTTGAGAAGCTTAAAACCTCAAGGTTCTTCAAGCTGCCTACTTCTGGGGGGATGTTCCCGGTGAATTGATTGAAACCCAGATGAAGAAAAGTGAGCTGGGAAAGGTTGCTAATACGGGAAGGGATTTCCCCGAACAGCATGTTGTCGTGGAGATCAAGACTCGACAGGCCAGGGAAGCATGTGAAGTTGAGGTAATCAAGCGTACCTCTCAAGCCGATGCTTGTTAGATTTATGCGGATGACACTGCTCTCATTGTTGCAATGAACGCCTATCCAACTGCATGGGCTTAAACTTGAAGTTCCATTTCCAGGAGGAAGTCTCCATGAAGATAGATGAGATTGGGTTTGGTTTTGAAGGGTTGTTTTCCAGTCGAGAAGTGCTTCCGCTTCTGTTGGAGAGGCTGAGGCTGAGGCTGAAGGAGAAGCAAGATGGGAAGAAAAAAAGATGACGATGAGAGAAAGATGTAAGAAGGCCTTGTGCAGCATTGTCATGGTTTTACGACAAGATGGAAGTGATGAACGGATATTCATATAGGAAACAAATGACAACTCCTTAGGAAGCTTCTTTGTTGTTGGTTTGAAATGGAAAACGCAAGACTTTTCTGCATTATTGACGCTGGAAGTCAGCCGTGTAACTCAAGCTGTCTCCATTTTTAAATTCGTTCCTGTGAGTCCCGTCACTTTCGTCGACTAAGACCTTTCATAAATATCTCATTTACGAAGCAAGCACCGAAAGTTTTCAAGGTCAAGTTATCTTCTGTTCAAATCACCAAAAATAAAAAATAAAAGAATCCCTCCAGATCTAAGCAGATAAAGACATATCAAAGGAACAAGAAATTCAAAGATTTTTTTGTTAATATGAGAATTTATTTATTTATAAGCTAGAAAATACAAAAGTGTATAGACATATCTTAATATTATAATTCATTTAAAAGAAAATTAAGTTTAAATTTTTTTAATTATGATACAGCACAATACTTCTCTAAAAAACTTAATATTCTTAAATAGAGATATCCTTTCATGTACTACATTCTTAATTTTTATTAACTAAATTAATATTTCAACAACATTACAAATTATATACAATAAATACATACTAAAAAATAAAGTTTTAAAAAAATAAAATATTACCTTTATTTTCGAGAGAACACCATGGCCTTTATGTAAGTTTCTGGCACACCCTCTAGACAACCACAACCCCGTCCTTAGCGGACCATGATGGAAGGCCAAGTGGCTTGACTTACTCCCAGGTGACTCAAGTCTCGATTGAGCAGTCATTTTTCATAGTCATCGGTCCTCCTTTAACATCGTAGGTTCAATTCCCCACCTCTCTCAAGCAAAAGAGACAAGATGATGTGGCTTCAATTCTTCGATAAATGATGAAGCGGCGTACTTCACATTCCCGTGCAAGATTCATATAATCTACGTATCAACATTTTTTCCTTACGGTAGAAAAACAAATTCTTGATTCCTTGCTGGAAGAGGGAAGAAACGGTATATGTTAAGAAAGCTCCAAACTCGGCAAGAAATTGGGTTTGACTTCCATCATATAGCGGGATTAGCGAAAGATAGAATGCAACTTCGGTCTACTACACCAGCGAAAAATGACACATTACCATACAAAGTTGTTAGAAAATTTTTATTTTCTTTAGAATTTGGATGGCGAAATGCAACTTAAGTTGCCTTCCCAGACAGTCTCAGACTTTGTAATATTATTTGCACAATGTCAACAGAGAAAGATAGAGCGAAAAAGAGACAATAGTGAGGAACCACGACTATATTCTATTCTATCACAACTTGTACTGATACAGGTTTCATATATTGGTTTTCTTACGTACGAATGGGAAAGTTGAGGTTGCGCCCCCCCCAAAAAAAAAAAAGTCAAAAGGGAAGGGCCGGGTGAACAGTAAGGTACTTGTAACATGGACTTGGCTTCTAATAAGTTTTAGTATCCTCTCTCAAGCTGGTGTTGAGCAAGTCAAACACACTTAACTTGGACATTAAATGATAATATTGCTTGTTTCCAAGGGCCTTCTCATGATATCTGTTGGTTGTTCCTCTTTATGTGTGTAGCTAGTTCTAATCAATCCATCTAGTTTTTTTTTTTTTTTATCAAATGACGGTATATTTTAATATGTTTGGTTCTCTTATGATAGATAGAATTTTCTAGAATATCAGTTATTACAAAATAATAAAGTGGGCTATTTGAGAGGTACACCAAGATTTTTGAAAATTCCTACAATCCATGTTACCTCGCGTGCCAATGTAGTCATAGCTTGAATTATAATGCTAGAAAAGCATATAAGAGCAATCCTAGAGCTGGGGAACTTTTAAAGAACTTCATAATCTTCTTGGCCATGTCCAAATGTAAGCATTTCGGCACATGCATAAACTAATTTAATAATTGAACAAAGAAACCTATGTCACCCAATTAACCATTGATAGGTTTGATGGATCAACAAGAGGAAGATCATTGATTGGGAATGGTATCCTTGCATCATATTCAACTATTGTTAACTTCCAATTTTGATCCATAGGGATTAAAGCCGGTTTAGATGTGGAAAGCCATTTTTTTATATGAATTCAAGTGCATGCTTTCTTTGATTGGGATAAATTCAATATTTGGACCTTGCTATTTCAATTCCACATAAATATTTAGTTATGACTAATTCCTTCGCATGAAATTTAATATGAAGGTATTGCTTTAGGCCTTCTATACATGCTTCATTAGTTCTAGTTACTAAATGTTATCATCACAAATAATTAAGGTTATAAGGTTGTTACCTTAATTTTCGGAGAAAAGTAAAAAAATCATATCAGGTTAAGAGAATATGGCTTTAATCAAGACCGTTATAGATTTTGCATTTATTATCAAAATACTTGCTCGAAACCATATAAAATTTTCCCAACCAACATATTATGTCCTCCCCTGGCTACAAAATCCTTGAGACAAGTCTATATAAACTCTTCTTGAAGATCACAAATAGAGGAATGCATTTTGAATATCTATGTGATAAAGCAACCATAAAAGAAAACTGAAGAAATAAGAGAAAAAATGATAGCCATTTTAGTTGTGGGGGAAAACGTTTCTTGATAACCAATACATTCTTTTCATCAAAAGCCTTTTCTTTTTGTAAGTCATTTGTTGTATCGCTATATGATGTCATCCACTTGATATTTGATGTGGGACACCCATTTATAACCATTGTTCGTGAAAAACAATTGCCCTTTTGATAAAAGATGTAGGTGATCGAGGATTATACAATTGATGCTTGTTTTGAAATAAAAGATATTACATAAAGATACATGAAATAGCACAAGGACTAAATTAATCATTAGGACCTAATGTAGTTGCATAACATGAACACCAAACACATGAAGATGCTCAACTCTAGGTGGATGGCCTAAAAAAGAAAACTAAAAGTCTTATATCCTAGTAATGCAACTATTAGGAAAATTTGAGTTTCAAGAAAAGGAAATATATGTTATTTTCTATTAGAATGTGATGGTTAATTCTAAAACTTTAAGGTCTTAAGTAAAAAAAACCTCAACACTTATAAAACCAAAGATATAGAATAATATTTACTATTAATACTCCTCCTTACATGCATGCTAATACAAGCATTGTATGTGAAAAGAAGCCTAAATTTGGGACATGAGGTATTATAAAGTGGAGACCCACTCTTAGTTCTAATACCATATTAAAATATAAAAGTTCACCCTAAAACCTTAAAGTATTTGGTGAAAAACATTTCAACACTTATAAAACCAATGATACATCCTCTCGCTTCTAATGTGATAACAACATCTACTTTTAACATTTTTCATACTTGTTTGATTTGAATTATCATGCAAATTATTTATTACTTCACATATATATTTTGATTTGAATAAACATGCTAAATATTTAGTACTTCACATATATGCCTTAATTTGAATAACCATTCCATTTAATTCCTATTACACGACATTCTTGTGATAGTCTTTAAAATACACTTATTGATTTACCATGACAGTGTCTGGTCGTCAGAATGAACTAAACAATACTTATTACGACAACTTGAAGGCTAACAAAATCTCTCTCTATTAACGCGCAGCTTTACACTCCCTGTTTCGTTAAAATGATAGCCAAGCATACGTTTCAATTAAGGAACTCAAGCCACTAAGTCAAACGACATCGTAGCACGTGGAGTTAAAAGCTCTTATGTGACGGAGACTCACACAACGCCTTCTGTTCTAGGTTTTCAAACGACATCCAAGGCCCCCACGTTTCTTGGCTTTGGCCATTCTACCATTGTGCTGATTTTGCCTGGGTCAGATCAACATTGTGAAAGCTATCTCCACGTGTCACAAGGGTTATTCTAACTTCTACTATGCACCAAAATGTCATTAAAAAAAAAAAAAAAAAACAGAATACACAGCCCCAATTGTTTATCAAATGCTAAATTTTAAAGGTACTAAAAGGTCAAGAAAATATTCATTCTCAAGGATATCACCAAAAATTCATAATACCCTTGATACAAGCAAAAAGTAGTTTTCTCTATATTAGTTTCGTGCATGCTAGTTTGGTAGTAACCCAAGCGTAAACACAGTTTTGTAAAATAGTGGGACCAATTAAGCTCATCAACCAACTCACCCATGGTTGCGGTTGTAAATTTTTTCTTCTCCATTTGTTGGTTTAGGGCTCTATAATCAACACACAATCTCTATAGCCTATCCTCATTCTTAACAAGTAGTACGAGTGAGGAATAAAGACCAGAGCTTAGACTACAACCTCATTTGTGGCATATAAGTGTCCCTTTTGGTCTCACTTGTATCATTTGTGTCTCATATATAAGCCCCATAAGCTGAAACCCCTGCCATGGTCCTTGGGTCATGCAAAAATCTTGTGAATCAACAAGAACCATGCTCGGATATCACGTAAAATTTGAATTTGATTGAGCCATGCGTGTTAAGAAAAATAGTGGGAACTCGAAACCATATTGTATTTTACTCGAGCTTGTATCATTATATGTTATATATATGTGTACATCTATATATATATATATATATATATATATTATACATTGGTTTTCTTCCATTGTACACGTACATGTTATACAATAAATTTTGACGTTGAATTGGGCTTGTAATAGTAAGGGCTTCAGCAAACCAGACATTACCATCTACAAGTGAGAGAAAATTTTCAGTTTCTACGGATCCCATGCTCTCAATGGGTCAAATCCCAACCTCTTCTGGCAAAATAGTATACAAAAACTAATTTGTTATGAGTTTATGGGAACCCATAGTGGGTTTGGGCTCATAAAGGCCCAAATTAATGATACCATTTAAGTGAAATGCATTAATAATCTTTAGACTTAGGTCCTTGCCAAAGTCATTGAAACACATGATATTAAAACCAACCCTACATCCTAAGTTTAAAACACAAAAGAATTGACTTAGGGCGTAAATACCATAGTGGGGGCAAAAGTGGGCCATTGGTGCACCTATTGCAAAGCATGACAGGTTATTACAAGATTACAGGGGGCCTATAATAAGCTTGAGCTTATGATGTCTAAATTAATAACAATATTTAAATGAAATGTGCTTAAACTAACCTCTAGAATCACCCTATCAAATTACCTTTCCCTCATAGTTTGAAAAGATCTAGCTTGACCACTTTTTGTTTGCTCTAACCAACAAAGGTCGTCTAGTTGCCATAGCAAATTCCATTTTGTGAGTTTGAAGAGTCACCTCCTTGTTACCCTCTAGTGCTATCAATTTTGTCAGTTAAAGCCATGAACATTTGATTTATTTGCTTTGAAAGCTCTCTAAATTGCCTGCCTTATAGATAACACTAAGGCAGCTTGTCGACCTTTGGTCCATCCTCTGGTACCACGACTCCAAAACTACGGATTCCAGAACAGCCCACAAGCTCTTCCTCGTATCAAGGAGCTCTTTGCCCATTTCCAACTCTCTACTACACTGCTACTCCTACTGTTGTAGGATCTAAGTCTGTTGACAAGACACTCAACCTTGTGACTGGCTTCGTCGCGTCCACATGGTTTTGGATCTCACCAAGAAAAAGAAAGACAGAAGCAACCATATGCCGTCGACAGGTAGATGGGTTCTTCGCGTTTAGCACGACTTACGCGGGGAAGGACTGTTGCTGAGATAATGCCAGGAGGCAAAGCAAGAGCACACGTGCCTCACGAGTGACAATCACTGGGCCAAACAAGTTGACTATAAACGCACGAATGCAATCACTCATGGTTAAATGCTCGATACTTCTACTTGGGAACTTCTTCGATGGCTTAACTAGACCCGTGTTGGCACACACAGATTTGGGAGAGGACACTGAATTTGGAACGACATTTTGGAGGTTTCTCAAGGAGGTGAAGCAATAGGCACTACTTTAACTAATCAGTCTTAACAATCAGTCTTCTAGTTTAAATAAAAGAGATGAATCAGCACAATCAATCGAATTCAAATCAATTACTTTAACTAATGCATGTTCTTGCATACACCTGCATGCATGTTCTCGCCTATATAAGGAAGCCAAAAACCCAAAAAAAAAAAAAAAAACGATCACAACCAAGATCGCAAAAAGAAGGTAGCAAAAGGTGATAACTTTCCCTTAGCTGAAAAAAGTCAAAATTATATCCACTCCAATTAAAAAAAAAAAAAATTTATTAACCACATATAGAAGCAAATTTTCCTAAAATGTAACAGGTAGAATTAAATGAAACCGTGTGTCCATCAGCTTAAGGAAGAAATGGCGAGCAAATGTTAGACCAATCCGTAATAATTGCCTCAAGCCACCAACCAATCAGTCACTGACACAAGGGCTAGTACCATTCCCAACCCGAACCAAGCAAAAGGGCCGCAACAGTCAGGTAGCAGTGGTTTATTCAATAACACTTCAACGTAAATCACGAACCAACAATAGAACAGAACAGGCATCAGCGACCACTTCACAGCTACAGTCATGGACCCAAGTGCTAAAACATCTCACTACATTAAGCAGCATAAGTTATGATCTTAAAGGACAGGGTTAAATAGTGTAAACTCTTAGAAACCCCAAACAAATTAAATCATAAACTTATTACCATGTCTCATTATTCTGGCTGCAAAACTCACACCAGCACTTAAGGGCATATAGAATTCGCAGTGCATGTTCAGTATCCACATCACGGTTAATGAATCACAGGTCCATCTCATATCTGCAGCGTCAGCTACAGGTGGATACACCTTCACCTTGTGTCTTTAAACCATCACAGCAACTAGAACATCTTTTAGGGCCCAATTTTTTAAGACCAAAGAGGATTATCAGATCAGAATCAGAATCCTGAAGGTTATATGGTTTTCAGAAACAGAGAGTTGAGCTATACAAATCTTACCAAATATGTATCATCCAGTGATAATTAGTTAACACATACAGCCCCCAGCAACCAGCACACTGCTAAAACAATCATACTTCTATAACCAGCATACTGCTGCAACCAGCATCAATACCACGATCATCCATCTACAACTTAGGAACAGCATCAACGACCACATTTCAACATCTGCCTATCAAGCCCCAGCCATTGATCCCGAACATAGCTATAAAACCCAATAAATAGCTCATGATGAATCAGGAGAAGTAGAAAAATAACCAAGCATGTGTAAATTAAGAGGGTGTGATCAACAGGCAATAAAAGCAACAGAATCAAATATACAAAAAAGGAAGACATAGAACAACCCATAGTAAGAAACAACTCTACAGATGCTAAGTAACCCCCCAATAAAGTATGAAGTCCAAGAAATATGAAAATTACCAACCTAATAAGTACAAGGTCTTTTTTTTTTTTTTTTTTGGGGAGGGGGAAAAGTTACGCACACCCAAGGATTAGGTCCAAATATTTAAACATCAGAAAGTCCAGTCCTACCAAAACTAGCACTTAACATTCTGATAAGCACATGCATGGTGGTCAAGAGTCTTCATATTGCAGCTGCAGGCATACCACTCAAGACATCTCCATGAATTTCCATGCAAAGCCAAAACAATCATTCCTGAAAGTAATCAGTAAAAAGGAGTTGGATCACTAGATTCATTAACCTAAAGAAGTTAATTTATTTCAAGCATCAGATTAATAACTCACATCAACATCCAACTTTCAAGGGGATAGGCTTCGAGAATCAGCACGACGGCCCCTAGGTGAGACACTACGTGGAGTTAGGGACCGTGGGTCACGGCTGCGCCTATCAGGACTGTCATTCCTAGGAGAAAGAGACCTACGCGGGGAAGGACTTCTTTGAGGACTAAGGCTGCGCCGAGGATGTGAGGCACTGAGACAAACAGATGGAATCCACATAATAAGCGAAACATGCAATAATAACAGTGGCTGATTAAATCTGAAGCATTAATAAAATTATTTCATACCTATCAATTGATCGACTCCGGCTTCGGCGTTCATTATCATAGCGACCCCTTCCTCGAGTCCTATAGTAATCAGGGCTCATGCTGTGGCTCCTGCTCCGGTGGCGGTAATACCTGTCCCTCCCATACTTCTCTCGATCATACCTATCAAAACTTCGACTGCGGCTTCTTCTCCTATAATCACGAGATTTGTAGTCATCCCGGGACCTGGAAATACTAGTAGTCAGTTATTGCAGAACTGCTTGTGTAGCACAAGGCCAGATATGCTTTGAAAAGAACAGCATCAAGCCTCTTGCACCCAGAGAAAAAGAAGTCTAAGAAACGCATATCACAATGCTAACAGATGGAGATGATCTCACAGTGAACACAAAAGAAAGCTTCCAGGTCAACATAATTTAATAACTGATTAAGCTAAATCTAGACTGATTAGCAGATAAAAAGTTTCAAAACAAACACAATACAAGGGAATGATACCAAACGCACTCTCAATGTCCAACTCCTACTCTTGGTCCCCATTCTGCCTAAAAACAACTGTTTTACGTGGCATTGCCACATTCTATCTTCTTTACACATCAATACTCATTTCACCATGCATTGAAACCCGACAAAATAGTCCGGAATCCAGAAAAAAGGATTTCCTGTAACCAGTACAAGAAATTTGACCAGTATTAAGCTTTTTCTAAAACAATAAAGCTGTTTGAAATGTATATAAGCACATCACAAATCTAAGATTCCAACAATAAAGAAACTTGGAACTCTATAAATAATACACCAAAAGAAGTTCAAAAAGAAAAAAGGTGAGGAAAACAAAAGTTACCTTCTCCGAGGACTCCGACTTCTTGACCTTGAGAATGATTCAATAATCCTCCCTTTGTGACTGTAACAAAAACAATTAAAATCAAAGAAATCCAGAATTCTGATATATACATGCAACACAGATAAAATAAAATATGATCTACAAGAAAAGAATCAGATCCTTGCATATCAACCAAGGAAAACAACTTATAACATATCACATTCCAACATTCAGAAAACGGGGTCTATAACTGAGGAAGAGAGCAGAAAGGTGAATATCCACAACCAATTCATATTTGGTACTTCAACCTACACGAATCCATAGCCAAAGAATGCACCATGAATAGCATTTTTCTTTTTATTTTTTAGTTAGTTAAAGGGGGATTTGGGGTTGATGGGAGTCGAAGCTGGGACCAAGAGGTCCTAAGGTGAGTTGACAAAAATAGAATGAGTAGTTGCAGATATCATAAGTAGAATTGCAACTATAATAGACGTACTAGATAGAAGGTCAGTATGGTACATAGATTAGATAACATTTGCTCCGAAACAATTAGGAGACTCAATACAAGGCACAAAAGATTATGCTTCTAATGGCAAAATACTATGGGTGCTGGCCCCATTTATGTGGTTCAAATTCATAAACTATTTTCTTTTGATTTTTTCTAATTTTTCAATAAGGAAAACAATAATAAGAATAAATATGATATCCAATTTATATACCAGGCCTGATGCAATTCATAACTATGCATTTACTCCATGACAAACACTATGAGGAAAAACATCCACTATGACAAGACATTTCAAGCACAATTTTAGAACTTACATCCGCTCTGCATTTGGCCCATATTTTGCAAACTGAACTGTTATCTCTCGACCATCAATAACTTTTCCTAGAAGAGAAGGGTGGGAAAAAAAAAAAGGAAATCAAAATTTTCAAAGTAGCCAGCAATTAATTACCATATGAAACACATATGATATAAGAAGACACTGCCTTCCATAAAAATAATCATTGGGAGGGAGGGAAAGGAGAGGAGGAGGAATACCATCTAGCCTTTCCACAGCTTTTTGTGCCTCATCAGCATACTTGTATCGCACAAATGCAAAGCCCCTTGAATCACCAGTCCTAAACCACGAGAGAGATGATATGAAAATCAGAAAAAGGCCAAAAGGCCAAAACGAGCTAAAATCTTCAGATAGCAAGCACGGAAAAGAAATTAGAACTTCTTCTACAAAGCCTGCCAAACAAAGCGTGGCATTCAGTTTTCTGAGACGCTTAATCTTCATATGCCAGACACAAAGAAAATCAAACAGTAGAAAACAAAGCAAAAAATAAACTGTAATTCATAATTTACAAAAATTCCAAAAATCTAAAAACAAAACTACTGGCGAAATTTCATTACCCACGAAAGGAGAACTACTTCCTTTTACCTTATAAATAAATAAATAAAACCCAAGAAAAATGAATCAAAATACTTGCGCCAGTTTTCCCCGCAGCCAAAGAGAAAATAACGAAGAAGAACGAAGCTTTACCTCCGATTCCTGGGAATAAAGATATCCACGACCTTGCCATACTTATCAAAATATGGAAACAGATCATCCGCAGTAGTACCTGCAGCCCACCCTCAACATTAACAACCACCAAAAGATCCAACAAACCCAAAAGACAAAGAAAAAGAAAAAATCAAGAAAGAGATGGCTTACGGAAGGTTATGTTTAGGACGAGAAGAGAGTAGGTGTCTGCGATGTCCGGCGGGCCGGTCCTCCCAAAGTGCGACATGTTTAGCTGAAAAAGAGAAAGAGAAGCTTCGCTCAAGGTTAGGGTTTGCGGTGGGGAATAACGCTGAGAGAACCTTCGTGAAGAGTCTCGGGTGGTCTGGGTAATGTATTTGTTGGATGGAATACCAGGGCCAAGGCTGTTGAAGATTCGGCCCTTTAATTACGATGAATGCCATTTTTGTTCTTTCTTTTCTTCTTTAATATCATTAATACCTGCAAAGCCGGGATTGCATTGCAGTTGTGTCTACAATGCTTTTAACGCAAGAAAAAAAAAATGTTTGATCCTTTTTTCCCCCTCTAAAACATGGCTTGAGTCCATCCTTAATTCCTAAATAAATATTTTAAAGATTTTTTTTTTATACACCAACCAATTTACACATTTACATGTCAAATTTGAGAGTAAAAAATCTTAAGTCGTGCTAACTTATCATTGATTTGACAAATAATCAGCATTTGAAATGAAATTATGATTTTTCCAATCATGAAATTAAATGTAATTTAAAAAAAAATGATATCGAATCTCAAAGAGTACAAGCTGACGGCTAAGTTGGTTCCTCAATGCCTCTTTTGCTTGTATTTTCTTTTTTCAAAATCAGTTTTAACATAAATAATAGAAAATTTATTTTTAAAAAATCCCTTTTAACAATTAAAGCTAACTTAGCTTCTTAATACAATTTAATAACAATCAATTGAGAGTAAGTCTAAACTATTATTTAGAGTATACAATGGACAAATATAAGATGAGATGAGTTAGACTCTTTCCCAAAATGCCAATCCTCCTTAGTGTGGAGTTGTTCTCTTTATTTGAATTATATAGCTAAAACATAAATTATTTTAACATTTTTATTGTGGTGGATTGTTATCTTATTTGAAGAATTTTCGTTCTACAAATACTTAGTAGTTTGTATTATTTGATGGAAACACTTTACTTACAATGGCGGATTCTAAATCCCCTCTTATAAGCTAGTATTTTTAAATATTTTTAAAAATCCACTCTTATAAGTTAGTATTTTTTAACACTTTTTTATTTACCGAGAAGGAGAAGGTTAGATCCTTAATTTCTCCATTATAAGTGAAATTTAACTTTCTGCTCTGTCCCCGCTATAAGTGAATTGTAGTGCAAAACGGTGTTTTTCCCTTTAAAATGCTTATAAAAGGAAGATAGCTCATTTAAAGTTACTGTCATTGCAAATAAGTAAAGTAGGTATTGGCCGCTGTCATCATTGAAATAGTATGCTTACTGTTACGCTTTCTTACTAATTTCAAAAGGGTCAATAATGAGGTTTAATTTTGATCCCTATAACAAAGTAGTTTTTGAACATGTTTCATTTATGAGATATATCTTTAGTCATAAATAACACGTATGCTTTCATTAGACTCCTTTGATCTATGATCTTTTTCTCAAAAGTATTATCTTTTCTCTATCTTTTAGTAATTAATCAAATCCAACAAAAAGTACGAATTAAATTCTCATAAAATGCTTTTGAAAATTTTGAAGTATCTTGCATTTAAATCTTTGAAGATCCACTTTTAGGCTATTTGTTAGGAGTGTAGAATTATTTAAGTTAATAAGTTTGGGGTTAATTTAGCAACCTTTGTTAGGGCATGTGTTGTCTAACGAATTATTGGTGAACCAACATGTCTAATAAGAACATATATAATAACTTTTTTTATCAAATAAGAATGGTACATTGACAAATTTTGATAATACTAACATAACTAAATATGATAATTATACTTTAAATAAGTATAAAAGATATGATGTAAATTGAACCTTTACAATATATTGACTAACAACAGCCTATAACATATGCTCATCAAAGAGCTAATAGAAACTAAAACTTATATTAAAAGAAAGGGAAGAAATTAAAAGTACAAAGGGCATAATGTAGGCTAAACCTTATGGAGGCCTATACCTAAACCCATTTGATCTTTTCTATATACATTCACACACGGCCTTGGCAAGGAGCATGGTCGCTCAAAAAAATTGTACATCCCGAACCATGTGACTATAGTTTGCTCATCTATTCACTACTATATTACCCTCCCTATAGGTATGTCTAATTGTCTTTTGTGGAGTAAGAAGACTTACACATCTATAAATTGTGTACTCAAGGTGCCACGGTGGCTTTCATTGTTAGAGCATGCATTGAACTAAGTAGTCGGAATTGATTCTATTATATGCAGGACCTGCGCGCATTCATGACATATTTAGAGACCTACTAGGAGAGCATGTATCTACGCATGTGCTTTACATCCCTGTCCAAACATAAACATGAGTACCATAGTAATGCTACCTATACTATTTCTCAAAATCTCCCACCCCGTATATATAGTCTGATACACTGGATCCTTTTATGTTTATCTTTTGTGATGGAGGATGCCATTTAATCCAAAGTCCCTGTCTCTTATCTCTACCTGTCTCACCAGTATTCTTAAACAATGGAGGGATATCTGGTCTAGAAAGCTTACATGGGTGTTTATTGTTACAATGCGAATGTCATTATAAGTTTTCCTAATTACCACACTTGTTCCCTCATGTTGTGCCACATTTCGGGCCAGCCACATGGTCCACGTGATCACACTCCCCAGTATTGCTATGGATGCCTAGAAAGGGACGTTGGCTGCAATCATACCAACACTAATGCACAGCATCCTATCATAACGTCTATAATAATTGACTTAAAATGATTTGTTTGACCTAGTTGAGCTCTCATGTGGCTTATCAAATTGTTGATAATCCAACTTTATCTTGATCTTATTGTCATTATGAGAAGGATTAGGAGTTACTTGTTGATTTTACTTTTGTATAACTTTCAATGTCCTAATGTGTCTCTGTGAGGATGCTTTTTCTCTTGCTTATTCATTAGAAATATGCTGAAAATCCTAAAACGAGCCAGTTGCTTCTTTCAAGCAGTACATCTTTTCCGTCGTAGCATACCTTTTCTAGTATTAAAGAATTGTTTTTACCGAGGAGGGCATCTCTTTCTCTTTCTCTTCTCTCTCTCTCTTTCTTTCTTTAAGTACACACCATTCCACCGTAAATCATTGCAACATGCCGCCACCGCCCCCGTAATATCTCCCCATTACCACAAATCCTCTATGTCCTTCTGCGGATCATGTTTCAAGCTCTGAGGGTTACTTTTTGCGGAAGCTTTATTAAGAGATAAAAGCATGGATTCCTGATTGGGTCGTTCCCTTGTTGGGGCTGTGGTGTTCTTTTTACTTTATAGTGGATTACCTGTACGTATATTGTTAATAGTCCCACGTTCTGGTCGGTGTAGTGGGGAAAAGATGTCATTTTGAGTTGGTTCCAACCAAATCAGGTGCTCGCACCTTTATGACCTTATGAAAATAATATGTGCATGTCATGTGCTTGTCTTTGTCAGGGAAATGGGAAGCGGATAACGTTGTATTGTTGTCATGATTTTATTGTATGATTATGTAAGTCAAGTGCTATTATTTAACCACGTATTGCCTCATAATGCATGTCACTTTGGACTAACTTACTTTTTATTTTTTATTATTGTTTATTTGTTTATTCATGGATCTATCGCTGTTGTTTTTTTTTTTCATCTTATGGTGTTTGTGTATAATTCCAGGGACATTGGCTTGCGTGAAACTTCCAAAAGCATCATCTTGTTAACAGTGTAACCAAATGCATGCCCTGTCCGAACAACTTGCAAGGCTTTTCTTGTGAGAACGGATATTTGTGAATAAGATTGTTGATTTTGCATGCTTGGGTGTTATTTTTGGAGCATATAAAAACAATGCAAGTAGGGACATGATATAATGAATTAAAAAAATTTATATTTAAACACTATATAAAGATCACATTTCTTTATATGGGATTCTTATCCTCTCTTGGGGCCACGAACCCCAACCTACTGGACTATACAAATTTGACTATACAAATTGGTCCGAGTGCCTCTTACAAACAGAATGATGGTGATTTAGGACTTCGTCTATGACAAACATATCATTAAGCAGTTCGGGAAGGTTAATAATAGTAAGATTGTCCATATATGTGGGTCATGATGTGAGTCTTCATTGGGCCCTAAGTCTAAGAACAATGGCGTGTTTTGATGGTGATCGGCCACAAATGAATCCCAAGACAAGAAAAGTGACAACAAGGAGTGAAAAAGTATGGCGGCAAGTTGTACATTCCTGCATCACTGATGAACAACAAAGCAATAGCTAATTGAGATCTTCAAGCTAGTCCATAACCGTGGTGGATGACACATTGGGTTACGGTCAGTGATACAATTGAGAACTTTTTCTAACGCCAATTTGTGCAAACATCTCTCCACAAGCTGACAAGTCAGGATGAACAGCAAGTAGATGAAAAGCTTGTCATAAAAATATGTGCTAATTATATGCATGACAAAAGACCCACATTGAATATGTAAGCTCTTATGATGAGACTTAAATAAAAAAATTTCTTTAGTGAATGGTGATTGCTAAGGCTCTTGCTCTCTGATAGATTTCTTCTCCCACGGGGTTTTTCTAAGTGAGAATGCAGGTCAACCCAAAGTGACGTCGTTTTTGTTTATTCTGATACGTTTAATGGTTGCACGAATGCTTGTGATCCGTACAAGTAATTTTAAAATAATTTCCTTTTTCTTAAAAGAATGTTAATTGGGTAGAATAAAGATTTTAGCATGTTACTTTATTCGCCTACTTTTGATTGAATCATTTAAATAAAATTAAAAAGTATTCTTAAATAATTAAAAAAAGTTATAAGCACCACGCGTCGTCATTGCATTTGGTGCCCAAAAACATATCGGTTCCTCAGGACCGTGCGTCTCACGTGGTCCGGTTGTAGGAACTTCGGTCCCATGCGCCACGACTGCCGACTGTACGAGAATGCCATGCTTGACTTTTCACTCACACTTCTTTCCCTTGCTGGCTTTTCCTTTCCCTGCATTCTCTGTCTTCCCTCTTCACATCTCTTGTAGATTCAAGCTGTGAAAGCTGAAGAGAGAGCTGAAGAGACTAATTGAACTTCGAGATGGGTGTAATGGGTCTTCTC